>WNGS01135237.1:2637422-2656591 GCA_020271785.1 Procambarus virginalis
CACACCAAGGTAAGAAACCAACGCGGAAAATAATATTTTAGATTTAGTGTTAACTAACAGGGAATCACAAATTAATGACATCGAAATAGGGAGTGAGCTAGGGAACCAGTGATCACAAAGAAATCAGATTTAGTATAAGAATGGAATAAATTTAGGGGAACATTTTGTGTTTGAGAAAGCAATCGTCATTTCTAGAAAATCTTCTGCTTCATTATTCTCTGTTCTGTTAAACCAGTTTATTCCACTAAAATTAAAGTCACCCATGACACAAATACTGCTAGACCCAGATGCTCTAGATATTTCATCCCATAGATGCTTTGCTTCCATTCTGTCTAAGTTTGGTGGCCTTTATATAACTCTTATTATAAGATATTTGCTTTTTCGTTTAATTCTAGCCAAATAGTTTCTGTGTGCGTCTCAGTTTTGATTCCCTCTTTGAGACTACATTTCACATTTTCCCTTATATTGCTACTCCCCCTCCTCGTCTAATATCTCTATCAGTGTGAATAGTTTAAATGCATTTATTTGATATTCAGATATAGTTCTTTATTTTCTACTTTCATTCACGTTTCGGAAAGTTCAATAATATCTATTTTTCTGTTCAGACGAGATTATTTAAATCGTCTATTTTTTTCCTTAGACTTCTACTGTTAGTGTAATAAACGATAATTGAATCGTTATTTATTTCCTCATCTTCCCCTCTCCCCCTCCCCTCGCTCTTCCTTTCTTCCTTCCCTCACTTTTTCCCTCTAAAGTATCTCTCTTCACTTATCTCCCTTCTCTCTTCTTACAGATCTTTTCCTCTCACTCCACTCCACCACCACTATCCCCACTCCCTTCCATTCTCTTTACTTCTCTTCCCCTTCTCCACCCTCTCTACCAATGCCTTCCCCCTCTCACCCTTCTCTCACCTTATCCACATCCACCGCCCACTCACCTCTTTCCACTATCTTTCTCTCCTTTCCTCTCCCAAAGACCTCAACTATCCGCTTCCTCAACTCTCTCCCTTCCTCCCACCTTCCCTCTCCCTCCACCCCCACTCTCTCTCTCATCTCTCTCTCTCCCTCTCTCTCTCTCTCTCTCTCTCTCTCTCTCTCTCTCTCTCTCTCTCTCTCCATTGGATTTTGTTATATATCTTGCAGTCTTTTTCCCTTACAACTCAAGCTATTCCTTGGAGTTTTCTTTCCCTAAGAAGCTGGTGGGTGGTCAATATTAGCTCTCCTGTCTTCCTGAAAGGGAAGCTTACACAATTACTCTGGTCTCTCATTACTCCGTCTTACCCAGCTCCTTGTTATAATCATTATCCTCCCCCACCTCCTACTCCTCCTCCTTCTATTTCACTCCCTCTCTTCTTATTCCTTGTCTAGCATCACTTTTCGCAACCGTAGGCAATTTCTCTTAGATAGATTGACTGTTGGTTTGATGTATACACGGGGGTGGGGTGGGGGGGTGGTGTGGGGAGAGAGATTCAAGATGCTTATCTGGGTGTCGCAGGGAGTATGATGACAAGTGTCTCACACGACACCTGCCAGCATCACGATGGAGAAAAGTTCAGCATAACTGCTAAAGCTCAGCGTCCTTTAAGCAGCAACAATAATTTCAGCATGATCATCAGTGGTTGATTTTTTTATTATAGGCAGCAATTGGCGTCTCCCTCGTCATCAATACCATCACCATCACCATTTTGATCATCGTGACTATCATCATCATCATCATCAGCAGCAAGAGAATCATCTTCTCGGTCAGCAACATCACCAACAGAGCCCTACAGACGATGATGGTGCACATTAACAGCGCTGGCGAGCTCCACCCTGCTGAGTGTGGTGTCAAATACTCCGCTTTCAGTCGCATTGGATCGACAACTTGAAGCCTTTGGCTGCCAAGTTATTTCAAGAGTTCACTATTGACTTGTAAAACCCGTGTGCTAGACGCATTACAGTTATGAGATTGGGTGTGGGTTTGACACGTTGCAACCTCTTGAGTCACGTTTGCTTTGCATTTGTGACTGTAGTTGTGCATCATTGCTTTGCGTCCTTGGGAAGTGATTTTATAAAATTTAACTTCAAGTTTAGAGTTCAGAGCTCACAGGGTCTGCTTCAGCACTTCAGATCCTTTACTCTGCCAGTGGACTTCTGATTCCGGAACCTTCCAGTGACCTCAGCTCCTGCGTCTTGTCAATATTGATGAAGGTGAATCATAGATTATATCTCTCGTAACAGCTATAATTACGCAATTCATCCTCCCACTTATCGCACCTTAATTCTGAAACTATAATTATCTTCATTCGAACTGAGATACATTAGTGATCTTTAAATGACTACGTGATACAGCAGTCGGCGGATCCTACATTCTTAAAGTCCAAGTGAGATATTTATTGATATATTTGCAATAATATTCAAGAATGTCTACCTCCTCTCTTTCAGAGGAAGTTATCTTTCCCTCTTCATCCTCTGCTCATATCAAAGAATGGAGCTTCTCACTCTAACTTTATAATCTTATGAAAACCGAAATACGACTTCAGGTGTTCTGGTCAAGAATTACATAGTCAGACAATGAAAGAGCTATACACGTCCGTATTTAATTCATAAAAATGTTTCGTGGTATTGAATCAGGTATATTTATTTAGGAAGTCTTACACATAGAAGCTTTTCCCGGGCTTCACCTCTCTCTCTCTCTCTCTCTCTCTTGCACTAGGGAACTGGAAACAATTACAACCACACCCTTGTCACATGGTGCTGGAGGCAACTATACACAAGTAGCAACAACGTTGCTGGTGGCAACTATACACATGAAGCAACAAGGTGCTGGAGGCAACTATACACATGAAGCAACAAGGTGCTGGAGGCAACTATACACATGAAGCAACAAGGTGCTGGAGGCAACTATACACATGAAGCAACAAGGTGCTGGAGGCAACTATACACATGAAGCAACAAGGTGCTGGAGGCAACTATACACATGAAGCAACAAGGTGCTGGAGGCAACTATACACATGAAGCAACAAGGTGCTGGAGGCAACTATACACATGAAGCAACAAGGTGCTGGAGGCAACTATACACACATGAAGCAACAAGGTGCTGGAGGCAACTATACACATGAAGCAACAAGGTGCTGGAGGCAACTATACACATGAAGCAACAAGGTGCTGGAAGCAACTATACACATGAAGCAACAAGGTGCTGGAAGCAACTATACACATGAAGCAACAAGGTGCTGGAGGCAACTATACACACATGAAGCAACAAGGTGCTGGAAGCAACTATACACATGAAGCAACAAGGTGCTGGAGGCAACTATACACATGAAGCAACAAGGTGCTGGAAGCAACTATACACATGAAGCAACAAGGTGCTGGAAGCAACTATACACATGAAGCAACAAGGTGCTCGTAAGATAATCGGCACATATCTTGTGTCGATCTTTAAGTAAAATCCTGTTTCCTGACGACTCTAAAGTAGCAGGAATAAGCAAACGACCGTATTGATCTGTATGTATTCCTAAATTCCATATAATTTTTTTCAGTATTCGTCACCGTATTAATTAAATACTTACCTCTGCCCACAGTTTGGGCTAGAGTGCTGTGTGGGGGTCGGTATGTCTCAGGCCCCCTTATAGTAGACCTGTGTGTACTCAAAGAGCTCAAAGTGGGACGGGGCATGTCACTAATAACATGTGTCGCCACAGAAGTAGCAGAGGGTTTAGTGGTCATGTCTGGAACATCAACTGTTGCCACGTCTGGTGCTCAGAGTGAGATGAGGAATGCTGGCGCTGGACGCAGAGTTCGAGGCGTCCTCTGTCAGTTAACAATTCCTGCCGCCTAAGAATCATGGTGGGAGATGCTACTTCGCTCAATTAGCAACTTCTGTCACTTGAGCAGCAAGGAAGGTCACTTTATAATACTCCAAATGAGTTAAGGGCCGCGGCTCGCGTTACAGATATAACAACCGGACTACCTGATGCATCGGATGAGGCCCGAGGCTCGCGTGACCGGGACAGGAGCTGAACTCCAACTAGAAGCACTGAATATCTCTTAGCAACAACGGAGCTTAGTCTCGTTATTGTGGTCCATCGGTGTTCATACACTGTTGTACTCCAACCACTTGGGTTGGACGGTCTCGCTTCATGCAGGACGGCGTTCAATCCCCCACCGTCCAAGTGGTTGGGGACCATTCCTTCCCCACGTTCCATTCCAAATCCTTATCCTGACCCCTTCTCAGTGCTATAGTCGTAATGACTTGGCGCTTACCCCTGATAATTCCCTCCTCCGGTGTTGACACAGTGTTGTGCTCCGCCGGACTAAATGGTTCATTGTTGTCTGGCTCTTGAGTCATGTAAGGCGGTGCTGAGCTTCTTAATGCTGGTGGGGTAGGGGTGTGGGGGGGGGGAAAGAGGGTGTGGGGGGGGGGGTTAAAGGAGCAGTGTGTACTAACATACTTTTGCTTGCGCGGGTTGAGCTCTGGCTCTTTGGTCCCGCCTTTCAGCTGGTGTACAGATTCCTGAGCCTACTGGGCTGTATCATGTCTACATTTGAAACTGTGTATGGAGTCAGCCTCCACCATATCACTTCCTAATGCATTCCACTTGTTAACTACTCTGACACTGAAAACGTTCTTTCTCACGTCCCTGTTGCTCATTTAGGTACTACAATCTACCCTCTCAATTCCTATGAGAATTTTGAAGCTCGTGATCATGTCTCCTCTTACTCTTGGGTCTTCCAGTGTCGTGAGGTGCATTTTACACAGCCTGTCCTCATAACTCATGCCTCTTAGTTCTGGGACTAGCCTAGTGGCATACCTCTGAACTTTTTCCAGCTTCGTCTTGTGCTTGACAAAGCACGGGCTCCATGCTGCGGCTGCATACTTCAGGATTGGTCTTTCATACGTGGTATACTAGATTCTGAAAGATTCCTTACACAGGTTCCTGAAGGCAGTTCTTATGTTAGCCTTGCATACGCAGCAGATGCTATTTTTTTATATGGGTTTCAGGAGACAGGTTTGGTGAGATATCAACTCCTAGATCTTTCTCTCTGTCCGTTGCATGAAGGACTTCGTCTCTCATTCAGTATCCTGCGTCTGGCCTCCTGTTTCCATCGCCTAGTTTCATTACCTTGCATTTACTCGGGTTGTACTTTAGTAGCCATTTGTTGGACGATTCATTCAGTTTGTCTTGGTCATCTTGTAGCCTCATACTATCTTCCTCTGTCTTAATCCTCCTTATAATTTTTGCGTCGTCAGCAAACAATGAGAGGAACAATTCAATACCCTCTGGGACTTCATTTACATATATCAGAAACAGTATAGGTCCAAGGACTGAAACCGGCGGGACTCCACTAGTGACGCCTCTCCAAACTGAGACCTCACCCCTCACTGTGACTCACTGTGTTCTGTTGCTTAGGTACTCCCTTATCCAATGGAGTACCTTCCCCCTTCCACTCCTGCCTGCATCTCCAAATTATGCACTAGCCTCTTGTGTGGTACTGTGTCAAAGGCTTTCTGGCAATCCAAAAATATGCAGTGTGCCATCCCCTCTCTTTCCTGCCTGGTTGTATTATTCAGTTAATCCTGTTAGGCAGGACTTTCCATCCCTGAACCCATGTTGATGCTGTGTTACAAAGTTCTTTCACTCCAGATGCTCCACTAGCTTTTTTTGCACAATCTTCTCCATCAACTTGCATGGTATGCAAGTTAAGGACACAGGCCTGAAGTTCAGTGCCTCCTGTCTATCTTCCTTCGTATATCGTATATCGGGACTACATTAGCCGTCTTCCAAATTTTTGGCAGTTCACCTGTTACCAGTGATTTGTTATACACTATGGAGAGTGACAGGCATAGTGCTTCTGTTCCTTCCTTTAGTATCCATGGTGAGATTCCATCTGGGCCTATAGCCTTTCACATCCAATTTCAGCTAAAGCTTCCTTACATCCCCACTGGAAATCCCAAACTCTTCTAGTGGTGTCTCGTAAACTATTCCTTCTCTTTTCTCTGGAAATTCTCCTTGCTGTAATGTGAAGACCTCCTTGTGTTACAAAGACAAAAACAGTCACACAGTACAATTTATATGGTAGAATAAGATTGAAGACTGCCTTACGACACTTGTTAGTCTTAAAAAATATTATTTGGGAAAAGAATGAAGTTTCCATGTTTTCTTGAGGTTATCTTGAGATGATTTCGGGGCTTAGCATCCCTGCGGCCCGGTACTTAACGAGGCTTCCTTTTTCTTACACACTTCCAGGAAGCAACCCATAGCAGCTGTCTAACTCCCAGGTACCTATTTACTGCTAGGTAACACGGGCATTAGGGTGAAAGAAACTTTTTGCCCATTTTGTCTCCGCTTCCACCGGGGATCGAACTCGGAACCTCAGGACTACGAATCTGAAGTGCTGTCCACTCAGCTGTCAGGCGCTCAGCTGTTGGCGATGTTACGTTACTAAGTATAAAACCCACAGTAACATTGATTTGTGCCTGTTATAATAAGATAAACGACCGCTTTACGAGAGACGTTACCTTTTAAAGATATTGTTTGGGGAAAGAATGATGTTTGTATATTCTGTTTCGTTACGTTACACTTTGTTTCTATAATAACAGTAATATTATTTGGTGAGTGTTATATTGAAGACGGTATTAACAGGTTTTACTTTTAAAATGGTATTTGGACTGAAAAATTGGTGTTTCCCTGTTAATCACGTTACATTACAAGGTGTAAAACTCAAAGTAACATTGATTTGATTTGTTATAAGAATGAAGACTGCATTACGACACTCGTCACTCTTAAAAAATGTTATTTGGGCAAAGAATGAGTCAGCGATCCGGCGAGAAATGGCCAATTTATCATTCATCCTTAGTTCTCTCCTCTGTTTTTTCTGAGTTGAGATGTTTAGGACCTTCAAAACTATGGTTACTTGACAGTGAAAGAAACTGATGAAAAAAACACTAACATTATTGGTTTGGTGATATAATGTAGACGGACTAAGCCCAACTCTACATTTTTTTTAATTCTATTTGGGTTAAGAAATGGATGTTACATTATGCTTCATTATTGTTACAAGATTAACAGCGGAAGCTGTGTAGGACTGAGAAATGCATAGCTATGACTGATATTTTTGAATTAAGCGAACTGATTCCTCGAATAGGTAGTCGAATTGACTCGATCTGGCTAGCTACAAAGTCAGAACCTATTCAGACGAAATCTTTCTCTAAGGACATTAGGGAGGAGTAATGATTTCTTAAGTAAGTTTAACAGCAATTACTAAAGCAAAAAATAATGCGACCCAGTATTCAAAATCATAAAATGAATTACACAAATATCACTGTCACGCTAATGGGCCAATTCCGGCAACCACCCGTGGCTCAACCTCTGGCCCCCAACCGTTGCACAAACATCACTCGGACTGTAAGCGGGCCGGTTGTCATGACCGCCTGGGGCTCTAGCCTTTTGCTCCCAATGTTGCTGCATAAATAAAACTGTTTCTTCACTATTGAGCGAATCTCTTGTTGCCCATGACTACTGCATTGGATCCTTAACTTCGTCAACGTTCACTTACAGAAGCTAAAGAGCCAGTCCTTACATTCAAGCTTCACATACAGACCTAACCGTAGATCGTTGCTGCTCCTGCCAACTGCAAAGGAAGAGTGCCACTCTTATTTTTCCTGGTACACTAGAAGCTTGGCGCCCTTCCCTAGCACGCCTTCTGTCTTGGAACACAGTCGTCCTTCCTGACGACAAAAATCTCTCACATCATGTCAATGGGTATGGAAAGATAATAACTCTCATACACGAGGCGTCTCAGAATAGGCTCCACCTGTACCTAAATAGATGGCCCCACCTATGATCAAATCACTCGTCAGAAGATAAGAGAAAAAACGACGGTTTGGTCCGTCCTGGGCCAGGGTCACATAATAAGGCCAGGGTCACATAATAAGGCCAGGGTCACATAGTAAGGCCAGGGTCACATAGTAAGGCCAGGGTCACATAATAAGGCCAGGGTCACATAGTAAGGCCAGGGTCACATAATAAGGCCAGGGTCACATAGTAAGGCCAGGGTCACATAATAAGGCCAGGGTCACATAATAAGGCCAGGGTCACATAATAAGGCCAGGGTCACATAGTAAGGCCAGGGTCACATAATAAGGCCAGGGTCACATAATAAGGCCAGGGTCACATAATAAGGCCAGGGTCACATAATAAGGCCAGGGTCACATAGTAAGGCCAGGGTCACATAATAAGGCCAGGGTCACATAGTAAGGCAAGGGTCACATAATAAGGCCAGGGTCACATAGTAAGGCCAGGGTCACATAATAAGGCCAGGGTCACATAATAAGGCCAGGGTCACATAATAAGGCCAGGGTCACATAATAAGGCTAGGGTCACATAGTAAGGCCAGGGTCACATAGTAAGGCCAGGGTCACATAATAAGGCCAGGGTCACATAATAAGGCCAGGAAAACATAATAAGGCCAGGATCACATATTAAGGCCAGGATAACAAAATAAGGCCAGGATGACATAATAGGCCAGGGTCACATAATAAGGCCAGGATGACATAATAAGGCCAGGATGACATAATAAGGCCAGGATGACATAATAAGACCTGGATGACATAATTAGGCCAGGATGACATAATAGGCCAGGATGACATAATAGGCCAGGATGACATAATAGGCCAGGGTCACATAATAAGGCCAGGATGACATAATTAGGCCAGGATGACATAATAAGGCCAGGATGACATAATAAGACCTGGATGACATAATTAGGCCAGGATGACATAATAAGGCCAGGATGACATAATAAGGCCAGGGTCACATAATAAGGCCAGGATGACATAATAAGGCCAGGATGACATAATAAGACCTGGATGACATAATTAGGCCAGGATGACATAATAAGGCCAGGATGACATAATAGGCCAGGGTCACATAATAAGGCCAGGATGACATAATAAGGCCAGGATGATATAATAAGGCCAGGATGACATAATAAGGCCAGGATGATATAATAAGGCCAGGATGACGTAATAAGGCCAGGATGATATAATAAAGCCAGGATGACATAATAAGGTCAGGATGACATAATAAGGTCAGGATGACGTAATGAGGCCAGGATGACATAATAAGGCCAGGATGACGTAATGAGGCCAGGATGACATAATAAGGCCAGGATGACATAACAGTCCAGGGGTCACATAATAAGGCCAGGATGACATAATAAGGCCAGGATGACATAATTAGGCCAGGATGACATAACAGTCCAAGGGTCACATAATAAGGCCAGGATGACATAATAGGCCAGTATGACATAATAAGGCCAGGATGACATAATAGGCCAATATGATATAATAAGGCCTGGATGACATAATAAGGCCAGGATGGCATAATAAGAAGGATCGTCCCAAATATCACATAATAGTGTAGGCCTTCCTGAGCACGTGGTAAGCCTACCTGAGCACCTGGTAGGCCTACCTGAGCACCTGGTAGGCCTACCTGAGCACCTGGTAGGCCTACCTGAGCACCTGGTAGGCCTACCTGAGCACCTGGTAGGATGGGGTTTGTAACACAGCAATTAATTGCCCGACAACTCATAAATATTAATGCAACTCAATGTGTTTGCATTTGCAATTAATATTTCAAAGAGAAAATGTATTTTTATTTGTTTGGGGAGAGGCATATGCACCATGTTATGACAGGAGTGACAAATTAATATTATTTTATTTGAAGGGGTATTGACAATGAGATCAGTATGATACTTAGGAGTTTGATAATTATTGAAATAGGTGATCTGAATGATCAAGTAGGGTTTAACAGACAGATTAACATAATGGGTGGTAAATGTGTCCAAAGAATGTATGCCAATGGTTGTAGGTTGAAAGTTTAATGCAGTGAAAGATACTTATGTATTTATGCATATCTAATTACGAGAATTAACTTATTTATAAAACGTATTAAAAAAAACATATAATTCAAGAAATTAATTTGCTCTACACAATTGTTTCTTAATTTTCTTATATTGTCTATATTTTCTTAATCCTGTCATGATTTTTTCTTAATCTGCTATATACATGTTGAGAGAAAGTCTGCTCTGGTATATATGTGACAACAGAGCAGTGAGAGGAAACTAACACCAGAAGATTGGTCTGGTCACATGGTGGCGTTGTGTACTGTTACCTGAAGTACTGAAAGTTTACCTCACAAGGTTACCACCTCCAAAACCATGTGTTTCTACCTTCTAATATTTTTTTGTGAATGAATATATCAAATTGCATGCCAAAGTTGAGTTGTATAATAAAGTCATATAGTAAAATCGGTAAAATGAATCTTTAGTTAAACGAAATGATTATATATTATTCAATAATTTTTGAAATGTATGTGAATGCCTTTCCGATTATCGCTTCAAACAATTTCCCCAAAAATAGGAGTAAATCTAATTTTCCAATAGACTGACGCTTGTGATCTCTCCCTCTACATAAGAATAGATAAACACCAAAATCCTACTCTCCATGTTCGGGTAACACAAAAGTACCGATCCTCTGAATCTCCAACAATTAAAACGTTCTTTCCAAGAAGGGCAAGCGTTTTCACAGCACCCTGGCCAGTGTCCTCCCTCCTGGGTGCTCGATGACTTCCTCCTCACTGTCCTTATCGTGGAGGACAGCAGCTTTTATCCTCATGTTCTTCATCTTGTTCGTCACTTATTTTAGACTTAATTCTGAAGTTTTTCTTAGAGATGACGATCCTCTTCACGATCGAATATCATTAATGCTGCACATTGTTTAAGAATATGCAAATCTTAATTTTGGGAAAATGCACTTTAACCCAAAATTGTTTCTCCTGGGGTCCTTGACGCTCATGGTCACACGCTCTGATACGAGGCATCCTTAACAACGCTGACCCACTGATGGTAATTGAACTGATTCAATTCATTGTGATTCAACTGACCCAAATGTGGAAATTAAAAAAAGGGGGGTGGGGGTGGCGATCAGGAAAATCAGGATCAGCATCAGGATGAGGGGAAAAAAGTAGGAAGGTGGATTAGGTCAGGCAATGAGAGCAGATACAGTGATGGAGGATTACGTAACGTAATGAAAGAGGGGGTTGAGATGTAGCAGTTACTGAGGGCGGGTGGAATGCAAATAAAGGCAGCTGAACTGGGTTGATGGTTTAGATGGTAGTTAATTTGAACAGTTTTGGGAGGGCGGGGTTGAAGGGAAGGTAATGAGAGCAGGGTTGGAATTGCAAGTAATGAAAGTTGAGTTTTTAGGAAGGTGATGAGAGTAGGGTTGGGGGACATTGTATGATGTCGGGGCTAGGTTATGAGAGGAAGATTTGGAGGGCAGGTAATGAGAAAGAGTTTGGAGAAAAGTAATGATGGAGGTGTTAGGGACAAAACAAGAGCTGTATCGGACAGTATTTAAATATAGTGGCGGTTATAAACACTATCCCAAAAACATAGTCGCGAACTATTCATTATATTCTTCCGAAATCTATATTCCCGACCCGTCCCTACACTCGAGCATTTATATTTGCACCATATAGACCAGGGGTGGGCAACCTCTGGCACGCGTGCCAAACTTGGCACGCCGATGACTTTCTCTGGCACGCAAGAGCATTCTGGAATTATGTAAAATAATCACAATCCGTTATCATTGCTATTCATTGGAGTTACTCATCATATACTATTTTGACTTACTTTTGATCTTCCTTCTCTTCCATGCATATCAATATATTACTTATTTTAATTTCATGCCCTTTACAGATTGTACAGAATGTCACCACCACCAGCTAAGAAACGATGTCAGTCAAATGAAGAGGATATTAGAGAATTTAAGGAATACTGGACTGAAAAGTTTGGCATGATTAAGAAGGATGATAAAGCTTTATGCATTTTCTGTTCTGACACAGTTGTTTGTAGAACTTCTTCTGTAAAGAGACATTTTGAAAATGTTCATAAGAACTTAAGCAATAAAACTGAGGAGGAACAAAGAGAATTAATTTCTCGTGAACTGAGCAAGACAAAAACACAAGCTGAAACTTTTATGAATTATATTTCAGGTAGGCCCAGTTCCAACTTAGTTGCTGCTAGTTTTGAAGTTTCAAAAGTTATTGCCCAACACGGAAAGCCTCTCTGTGATGGGGAGTATATTAAAGAAGCTTGGCTAGAATGTGCACCTTTTCTTTTGACAACTTTTCAGAAAAGAAAGAGATTATTCAGCGCATTAAAGATTTGCCTGTGAATAGGAAAACAGTTAAGGATAGGATACTTAAGTTGGAAAGAAATACAGCTGAACAATTGACAAAAGATTTGTCTTCATGCAAGTTTTTTTCTATTTGTGTTGATGAAAGTACAGACTAGCATCATCAGCTAGGCTAGCCATATATTCTAGATTTTGTAGGGGTGATGAAGTATGTGAAGAGATGGTTGCTCTTGCATCACTACCTGAGCGTACTACCGGGGCTGAAATATGTAAAACAGTTGTGAACGAATTCTCTACTCGGCAAATTGACATTTCAAAAGTAGTATCCGTCACAACAGATGGTGCCCCAAACATGACTGGTGAGAAGGCAGGATTTGTAAATCTGTTTGCAAAAAATGTTGGTCATCCACTGATTGGCTTCCATTGCATCATACATGAGGAGGCTTTATGTGCAAAAGCTGGCCTAAAGGAACTGCAAGAAGTGATGCAAACAGTTACCAAGGTTGTTAATTACATTTGTGGTCGGCCTTTAAATAAAAGACAATTTCAAACTCTACTAGATGAGGTAGAATCTGTGTATAAAGGACTGAAAATGTACAACCATGTTCGTTGGCTTAGCAGAGGCTTGGTTCTGAAACGATTTATTGAATGCTTAGATGAGATAAAGCTCTATTTGAACGACCAACAAGTGTCATACCATGAATTTTCTGACATCGTGTGGGTTTGTAAACTGATGTTTTTTGCAGATTTTTGTGAACATTTAAATGAATTGAATATTAAGTTACAGGGCTCTGGTAAGACACTTGATGTTATGTTTGTTATATAAAAGCTTTTGAAATGAAGCTTAAAGTTTTTAAGAGGGATGTAGATAATGAGAGATTTAGATACTTTCCAAACCTAAAGAGGTACATCAGTGATCTAAAAGATGACAGAACAGACCACAAATGTCTTCAAAAGCTGTTTGTAAACATTATCGAGTCAACAGTTTGGCAATTCTCTACAAGATTTGCCAAATTCAGAGAACTGGAAGACACAGTAAAGTTCATCAAGTTTCCAGACAGCATCAAAATGGTTGAACTAAACTTGCAAATGTTTTCATGGATAGAGACATGGATGATTTTGAGATGCAGTTGATTGAATTTCAGAGTAGCTCAATTTGGAAGCAGAAATTTGTTGACCTTAGAGTTGACTTGGAAAATATTGAAAGAGAGAGATTAGAGATGAAAGTAACAAAGAGAAATGCGGAAAACGAAGTATTAAGGACTTGGAATACTATTCCAGAAAATTATGTCTGTTTAAAAAACCTTGCAACAGCATTGCTAACCATGTTTTCGTCTACATATGCTTGCGAATCTTTGTTCTCAATTATGAACTTTGTTAAGTCTCGTAACAGGAGTAGCATGACAGATGAAACTAGCGCTGCATGCATATCTCTCAATGTTACTAAATATAAACCGATGTAAAATCTCTGTCATCAGTTATGCAGCAGCAGAAGTCTCACTGACAGTATATAAAGGAGTCAACAAGTTTTTTATCTGTTGTATTCTATTAAAGTCACAAAAGCTTAAAGGCTGTTGAAATGTACTTCTGAAGGTTAAATAAAAAAAAAATCTGTTTTTTATACTATGTTTTACTGCACTGAGGTAATTTATTATTTTTTCGTTTAAAAAGTTCTTAAGAGATACCAAATATGTTTAAAAAAAATGGTTGGCACGTGGAAAAAGTTTGTGTCAGAGACTTAGCTGATTTTGGCACGCACTCTCAAAAAGGTTGCCCACCCCTGATATAGACGAAATCTTACAAACTTAGGTGCTCATAATCGAGTTTCAAGAGGCTCAAATATAAAACTTCCCAGAAAAAATACGCTACTGTCCTCGACAGGTTTGTTTAGTTGCTCTAGGCAATAATCCTAATCCTTTCTTGCTTAGATGAACCACGGAAAGTTCTCATAAAATTTCAGGTGCCCGCTACCAGGCTGACTCATATAACACACGACAAGGTTAAATTACAAAACAGACGTGCAAATCATTTTGGGTAAATAAATAAGAATTACCTTAAAAAAACATATAACATGTTATTATTATTAACGTCTTATTGACAAAAAATAATTACAAATTTGTCTAATCTGAGTAATTCAATTAGGTCTTATTAGATTGAGGATAATGCTGGTGTTCCCTGTCAGAAAGGACAGAGGATTATAAACAAAACAATAGGTCTAAACTGAAGGCTGAAAAACGTACACATATCATGGTTACAATCAACTACATTAGACAATATGCATGTTTCAATTTACGAATTTGTAAATCCCTCTGTCTATTGTGCACTGCCGCACAGGGCAGTAATAGGTTCATAAGAGATGCAGCTTAAAAATAAAATAAATTAAATTGTTCTTCATTCTTTAAAATGGACAAGCAAATTTATGATAAATTGTTAGGATGTCGTCCAGTACACCAGCTTCAATGAAATAGTTACACAGTTGGTGGTACAATAGGTCAGGAGGTCTAACATATTTTACGGCTTGACATTCAACACTATTGTGTTCTAGTGAATGCCTTAAAGGTTTGTCACAGAGTTTATAAGCTGATTATTCTAGTCCTGGCTCAGCCTCACTAACCGCCAGATGTGCCTATAGCCAAGACGAATTCGCGCAATGTCTACATAATATTACCTGGTCCAATTACTGTGCTGACCATTCAAATACCTATTATTATAAAAGTTGTCATAGCTTTGTCGTGGCAAGCGTGCTGATGTGGTGCAAGATGGCCGCCTTCCTCTCCATCCCGCGCTTGTGGGTGAAGTTAGCAACTTATTAGTCTCCGTGGTGTAGTGGTAAGACACTCGCCTGGCGTTCCGCGAGCGCTGTCATGGGTTCGTATCCTGGCCGGGAGGATTTACTGGGCGCAATTCCTTAACTGTAGCCTCTGTTTAACGCAACAGTAAAATGTGTACTTGGATGAAAAAACGATTCTTCGCGGCAGGGGATCGTATACCAAGGACCTGCCCGAAACGCTACGCGTACTAGTGGCTGTACAAGAATGTAACAACTCTTGTATATATCTCAAAAAAAAAAAATTATTATATGGAGAGTGGCTATTAAATTATTACAGGTCAAAAGATTAACTTCAGCTTTCAGGTCACTGGGCGTTTCTTAGTTCTTCTAAATCATAAGTAATTTCTTTAATGTGTATGTTTCTAATAATGGCATTAGATAGTCCAAAGTCATAATCAGTGTTTTCTTTCGTGCAAGCTACATTGGCCAATCGATCTACAAAGTCATGTTTTCCAACTCCAACATGGGATGGGATCCACACAAATCTCATACAAAAATTATGATCATTGGCAAAAATTGCATTCCATTTAATATTACAAACTACTTCAAACATTAATGGCGATGGGTTATTTAAGGACTGTAGAGCACTTTTAAAGTCACAGAATATCACTCCACCCCATTAAACTTAAGGTACTCAGTGGCTAGATAGATACATAGACCCAATTGCTCGGTCTGTGTTGTGCTTGCCCAGTCGTTCAATCTCTGTGTACTAGACATGATCATTTCTTTCCCTTTATATACTGCACATGCACAACCTGCTCGACCAGTGCCCAATTACGCAGAACCATCTGTAAAGGCATAGGATTCAGTTAGTTTGAAATTTTGAATACGTGAGTATTTATTGCCTACTTCTATTTACTAACTATTGTTAAAAAAAATGGCAAACAATTTATCTTTAGATCTGACATATTTGCTACAAACATTGTGAACATATTTTGTAATGATTTTGAGTTAATATAATTATTCTTATGAAGATGGTAACGTAAATGGTGTTGCCTTTTATGGTTTTATAATTCATTCTCAACTGAAAAAAAACGTTTTACGAGAATAACACGAGTTCTTGAATCAGATTTCCTTACAGTCCGAAACGTAAATTTCATGTAAACAGGAATTTACAGGAAACAAGGTCCAGTCTTAATATACGGGTAATAAATATGCAAATAATATATAAATGCACTCTTATATAATTAGGTAAGGTTTCTTTATCAATCAAGAACCATTGTGCCATATCATTAATGATAAGGCACGGTTAATAAATAATACTAACTTCATTTTCGGGTTACGTTAAGCACTCCATTCAATGTCTTTATTTACAAATCCACTGTCGACTGGCGAAAAAAATGTTGGCTCCCTTCATAACCCCTTTATGGGGTTGTCAGAAATTCACCATTTACTTAATAAATATTAAGCGCTAATCACATTAACGTGATATCGATGAGAAAATCAGTAGAAACCATGAGGAGGATTCGAACCACTGCCATGCACAGGCCTTAAACCACTAAACAACTGAGTAGAACTTCTATACCACAACAGAGTGCATGCAGGAAATTTGAGAAACTCTGATTTCGTATCAGCTGCATGTCCCAGGCCCTCTACAGGATCAAGTTGAGTCGTAGGTTACATTAGTTTTAGCATACCGTTGTCCAGTTGTTTAAGGCATGTGCTGAGAGTACCCAGTGTGCAAGTTTGAGTCCTCCTCATGGCTTCTGTTTTTCTCAATAAATAGTAGACCAGTAAATTAATACTGTAATCAAGTACTGTAACTTAACCGTCACATTATTAATAATGATTTGCTGGTAACAATACAAACTCTAGCGAGTAGTAGCGGAAGTGCTGGCAACATTCATCATTGCCAACTGCAAAAATCCTTGCCGCTCCAAAAATTCTCTGCCTCAAGAAAATTCAAGAAAAGTGCTGCATTGTTTTATTAGTAAGTCACGAAAAGCAGAATAATTTCATGTTTTAATTGTTTACAAGAAATGGCAAGGTGTACTTTTTCACAAGCTTCGCAAATTCCCAGGGAACCACGGACATAGGGTTGCAGAGCCTAAGTGTTCCGCGGAACCCTGTTTGGAAATAACTTGTCTAGGCAAACCGTAGAAAATAGACGCTCTGTAATTGACGAGAATGTGTTGAGATGAAATCAAATCACAATATGGATGTAGATGGAAAGTCACAATAACGTGGCTGAAAAAGGTTGACCAAACCACACACTAGAAATTGCAGACGACGACGTTCCGTTCCGTCCTGGACCATTATCAAGTCGATTGCAATGAGACGAGGGAGGCAAGGGCATTAGGTAAGCAAGAGAGAGGTGAGGAGATGACAATCTTAGAGGAAGATAAGTGCAAGGCAAAAGGTACTGAAGGTAACGTGTAATAATAGGAATAAGAAACGGATCGCAAGAGAAAACAAGAACAAGAAAAAGAAAGATAAAAGGAAGGGTAGGCTAATGTTAGGTCACGTTTGTAAGAAAGTTTAGAACATTTGAGCATATACTGAGAAAACTATCAACAGCAACAGAGTCAGGACTCGGGTTCATGTTGGGTAGGTTGTGTATTAGAGCCGATTCAACAAGACGGCGTCTGTGTAGGGGAGGAAAGTTTTTTTAGAGGAAGACCAATCAATAGGATGATTAGAATCCCTCACTTGACGTAAGAGATCACTGTGTCTACAGACTTAACACATCTTTTGTGTTCCTTAAGTCTGTCATTAAGTGTACGGCCAATTTCGCCAAAGTATTGGAGAGGACCAGACAAACAGGAAATAGAGTAGACACCAGCAGCATTAGAAGCAGGAGGAGCAGTGTGAACTAGATTGCTACAAAGTGTGTTAGTTTGTCGAAAGGCGAGCTTTATGTTAAGAGGACGAAAGGTATTAGTAAGAGATTTGAGTTCAGATATGATGGGAAGGCAGAGCACAGTGCAACTAGTGTTGGAAGAAGGTTTAGGATGAAAAAAATTTCGTTCAATTTGAGAATAGGCACAGTTGATAAAATGTAAGGGGTAACCAAAGTGAGAGAAAGATTTGTAGATAAAGGAAATTTCAGAATCAAGAAACGGAGAGGTCGCTGATGCGTAGAATGCGGAGGAAAAGAGAGACGAAGACACTTTTCTTAAAAGAAGGAGGGTGGTAGGAAAAGAAGTGAATGTACATGCCACTATGCATGGGTTTGCCGTAGACAGAGAAAGAGATCCCGGACACAGAGCTGTGAACGTGAACGTTAAGAAAAGGAAGTAGGGAATTAGATTCCCATTCATCTATGAATTGATATAAGAAGCCAGACTGAAAAGACAGGAAAGGCTGGAAAAGATAAGGATATGAGGTCATAAAGCAAAAATGTCATCAACAGAGTGAAGCCAGAGAGAGGGACGAGTATCAATCGAAGGAAGAAGAACAGTTTCGAAGTATTCATGTAGAGATTGGCAAGAACAGGAGAAAGAGGGGGAACCCATAGCGACACCGAAAGTTTATGAGAAGTATTTACCGTTGAAAGAGAATGTGTCAACACCAAGTCTGATGAAGAAAACGTCAGTGGAAAGCCGGAGAGGAAGAATGCCCTCAGTCGCCGTCTGTCTAAGGAAAGAGACAACGTCATCGAGGGGAACATTAGTAAACACAGAGTCGACATCAAGATTATGCATCTTACAGGAGGGCTGCAGGCGCAGTCTTTCTATGAGGTCCTGAGAGTGACAAAGGTGGGCAGGAGAAAAAGTGTTAAGGTAAGGCGTCAGAGTTTTAGCGAGCCAGGAGGCAAGAGGATACCTGACATAGCCCCTTGAAGAAATGATAGGACAAAGAGGAACGCCAGTTTTACGAGTCTTAGTAGACCATAGAAATATGGAAGAGAAGGGCAGATGACACGGAAACGTTTAATGAGATCGAAGTCAGGAGAACAAAGACGGGAGAGCTGTCTTAGTTTGCAGTTGAAGGAGTCTTAAGACCATCCAAAGAAGTCAGGGAAGCATATGTGCGAGAGTCAGAGAGCAAGATCTGCTTTCAGGAGGTAGGCCACACGGTCAAGGACAACCACCGAATTGCCTTTGTCGGAAGGAAGGATAAGAATGGAGTTGTTAGATTTCAGGGAGGCAAGTGCATGGGCAAACTGGAAGCGATGAGGTTGGTAGGGATTTTTAGAAAACAAACTGTCAAG
>WNGS01135237.1:2657591-2671181 GCA_020271785.1 Procambarus virginalis
AACGGGGATATGGGCCCTCTAAAAATAGACAGGTCCAAAAGAGTACGAGAGTTAGAGTTGACAAACTTATCAAAGGAACTAATGAGGTCAATGCCACAGCGAGGGCCAGGTGGAAGTAGCAAAAGAGAGACCAAGTCCGAAAAGTTGGTGCTGGTGCTTAGAGAGAGGGAAAGATGAGAGGTTGGTAACACAGAGAGTATTTAGCCCAAGAACTGTTCGAAATCAGATGTTGAAGTTTGTTGACTAGTGTTTGGAGGAATGGCAGGAAGAGGAGAAGTGAGCAGTGTCAAATGCGATTGGAAATAGGAAATTACATAGACCACTGGGAAGAGAAGAAGACAGAAAGCATTGATGTTGACGTACTGTTAGAAATGCTTCGTCAACTTGCATGGAGGTGGAGTGAATAAGTTCTTGAAGAACGAGGCTGGCATGTTCAGGAAAAGGAGAACCCGAAGTGTTAAATGAGAGAAAGTGAGATAAGGAAACAGGGAGAACTTGCTCCGCAAGACAGTCATTAAAAAACCTGAGCTGGTTCTTTCGACGTTTGGTTTGGTCAACTACAATATGGATGGCCTGTGCCGTTTCATTCTCTCCTGCCTGAATATGCCTTGCACAGGTGACAGATTAAAAAAAAATCTTCGCTATTTACCTCAAGGTTATCATCTTCAGACTATTATATCACTTGGAAGGGATCAGGATAATGATACAGGATAGGACGGGGAAGGAATGGTGCCTAACCACTTGGACGGTCGGGGATTGAACGCCAACCTGCATGAAGCGAGACCGTCGCTCTGCCGTCCAGCCCAAGTGATTGGCTTTCATAGGAGATATAATAATAATAATAATAATAATAATAATAATAATAATAATAATAATAATAATAATAATAATAATAATATCCAACAATACTAATAAAATATTAATAATGTTTAATATATATATATATATATATATATATATATATATATATATATATATAATATATATATATATATATATATATATATATATATATATATATATATATATATATGTTATTAAATATGACCGAAAAAGTAAGACTAATAATTCTAACACGAATTTTCTCAATTTCCTTATGTTTGTTTTTTACTGATGACGGTAAATGAAAAATCAATTCTCCAAAATTCATTCTTTATTTCTCAGTCTGACGTGACACTTGAGCGCGTTTCGTAAAACTTATTACATTTTCAAAGACTTTAGTTACACACACTGAACAGAGTTTAAACAGCTTTTCTTTTTTATACCTGCATTTGGGTGAGGTGACATGTTACAATGGTTTGGGGTGAGGTGAGAACAAACACAGAACACGAAACAATGGGTATAAGCTAAAGGGAAGAATAGATCTGTAACTGCAGAAGGCCTATTGGCCATATTTCTTGATGTTTCTATATTGGAGCGGAGTCTTGAAGTGGGTAGAATATAGTTGTGCGTTAATTGGCTGTTGATTGCTGGTGTTGACTTCTTGACAAGACAAGAAGTTGACAAGAAGTCAACACCAGCAATCAACAGCCAATTAACGCACAACTATATTCTACCCACTTCAAGACTCCGCTCCAATATAGAAACATCAAGAAATATGGGCCAATAGGCCTTCTGCAGTTACAGATCTATTCTTCCCTTTAGCTTTATACCATTGTTTCGTGTTCTGTGTTTGTTCTCACCTCACCCCAAACATTGTAACATGTCACCTCACCCAAATGCAGGTATAAAAAAGAAAAGCTGTTTAAACTCTGTTCAGTGTGTGTAACTAAAGTCTTTGAAAATGTAATAAGTTTTACGAAACGCGCTCAAGTGTCGCGTCAGACTAAGAAATAAAGAATGAATTTTGGAGAATTGATTTTTCATTTACCGTCATCAGTAAAAACAAACATAAGGAAAATTGAGAAAATTCGTGTTAGAATTATTAGTCTTACTTTTTCGGTCATATTTAATAACATATGTCTACAGGAAAGACTGCTACCAAAATATACTAAATATATATATATATATATATATATATATATAAATATATATATATATATATATATATATATATATATATATATATATTATTTTACAAAGAGTTAGATATCGGTTACATAGTGAGGGCAGTATTGGTACCATGAAGCCGGCAGTTGTTGTGAGTGTTGTGGTTATAGAGGTTGTTGTGAGTGTTGTGGTTATAGAGGTTGTTGTGAGTGTTGTGGTTATAGAGGTTGTTGTGAGTTATGTTTAAATGAGATGGGACTGAGAACTCTTCCACTCACCTAGAGTCACGAGGGAAAACGTTTTCATTCACCGTTGTGCGTGTGCATGCATGCTGTGTGCGCGTGTGCTGCGCGCGGTGCAGTGTCCATGTGTGCTGTACTCACCTAGTTGTACTTACGATCAACTGGAATCTGTACACCAATTGATTGACAGTTGAGAGGCGGGACCAAAGAGCCAAAGCTCAACCCCCGCAAGCACAATTAGGTGAGTACCTATTTGTGCTTGCGGTGATTGAGCTTTGTCTCTTTGGTCCCGCCTCTCAACTGTCAATCAACTGGTGTACAGATTCCTGAGCCTATTGGGCTCTGTCATACCTATATTTGAAACTGTGTATGGAGTCAGCCTCCACCACATCACTTCCTAGTGCATTCCATTTATTAACTGCTCTAACACTGAAAAATTCTCTCGAACGTCTCTGTGGCTCATCTGGGTACTAAGTTTCCACCTGTGTCCCCTTGTTCGTGTCCCACCCGTGCTGAAGAGTTTGTCTTTGTCCACTCTGTCAATTCCCCTGAGAATTTTGTAGGTGGTTATCATGTCTCCCCTTACTCTTCAATTTTCCAGGAAGTGAGGTTCAGCTCCTTTAACCTTTCCTCGTAGCTCAATCCTCTCAGTTCCGGGACGAGCCTGGTGGCATACCGCTGAATCTTCTCTAACTTTGTCTTGTGTATAACTAGGTATGGACTCCAGGCTGGAGCTGCATACTCCAGGATTGGTCTGACATATGTGGTATACAAGATTCTGAACGATTCCTTACACAAGTTTCTGAAGGCAGTTCTTATGTTGGCCAACCTAGCATATGCCACTGATGATATCCTTTTGATGTGGGCCTCTGCGGACAGGTTCGGTGTGATATCAACCCCCCAGATCTTTCTCTCTATTTGACTCTTTAAGGATTTCACCTCCCAGATGGTACCTTGTGTTCAGCCTCCTGCTCCCTTCGCCTAATTTTCTTTACTTTACACTTTCCTGAGTTGAACTTTAGCAGCCATTTTCTAAACCATTCCTCCAGTTTATTCAGATCATTCCGTAGTCTCTGTCTATCTTCATCTATCTTGATTCTTCTCATAATATTTGCATCATCAGCAAATATTGAGAGGAATGAGTCTATACCCTCTGGAAGATCATTTACATATATTAGAAACAGGATGGGTCCAAGTACTGAGCCCTGTGGGACTCCGCTGGTGACATCTCGCCGCTCTGATGTCTCCCCCTTAACAGTTACTCGCTGCTTCCTGTTGCTTAAATACTCCTTTATCCACTGGAGCACCTTCCCCTTTACTTCTGCCTGTTGCTCCAACTTTTTTAACAGCCTTTTATGGGGCACTGTATCAGAGGCTTTCTGGCAGTCCAAGAAAATGCAGTCTGCCCACACTTCCCTTTCTTGCCTAGTTATTGAATTCTATTAAACCTGTGAGGCACGATTTACCATCTCTGAACCCATGTTGGGTGTGTGTTACAAAGCTATTTCCCTCCAGATGCTCTACGAGCCTTTTCCTCACGATCTTCTCCATCACCTTGCATGGTATACAAGTTTGAGAAACTGGCCTCTAATTCAGTGCCTCTTGCCTGTCACCATTCTTGTATATTGGAACTACATTAGCTGTCTTCCAACTTTCCAGTAGGGCTCCTGTTTCGAGTGACTTGTTATACACCATAGAGAGAGCACACTTAGTGCTTCTGCACCTTCCTTTAGTATCCATGGTGAGATTCTGTCAGGTCCAACAGCCTTTGTCACAGTCAGCTCCAATAGTTTCCTTTAGATCTCATACCTGGTGAGGTCAAATTCTTCCAAGGTTGCTTGGTTTCCCTTCTCCTCATTTAGTGCAGGGGATTCTCCTTGTTCTTTTGTGAAGACCTCTTGGAATCTCTTGTTGAGTTCTTCACACACCTCCTTGTCATTCTCTGTGTATCTGTTCTCTCCTATTCTCAGTTTCATCACTTGTTCCTTCTCTGCTGTTTTCCTCCTGGTGTGACTCTGGAGCAGTTTTGGTTGGGTCTTGACTTTATTTGCGATGTCTTTTTCATAATGTGTCTCTGCTTCCCTCCTCACTCTGAGGTACTCATTTCTGGCCCTCTAGTATCTCTTCTTGTTCTCTGGTGTTCTGATACTTCTGTAGTTTCTCCAAGTTCTTTTACTCAGTTGCTTCGCTACCTTGCATTTCTGGTTGAACCATGGATTCTTCTGTTGCTTTTCGTCTTTCTCTTTTTGGACCGGAATAAACCTGTCTGCAGTGTTCTGGCACTTCTGGGTGACATAATCCATCATATCGTGTACAGTCTTGTCTCTAAGTTCTGTTTCCCATGGTATTCCCCCATGGTATTCCCCCAAGGAAGTTCCTCATCTCGCCATATTGTCATCTTCGGTAATTTAGTATTTTCCCTTCCGATTCCATCCTTGGATAGGTTATCCCTACCTCCAACAGATACTCAAATGTCAATATACTGTGGCCACTCATTCCTATGGGGGCTTCAACTTTGACATCCCTTATTTCTGACTCATTCAGAGTGAATATCAGGTAGAGTCTAGCTGGTTTATCATTGCCTCTCTTTCTTGTGGGTTCCCTGATGTGCTGGCTCAGAAAGTTCCTTGTTGCCACTTCCAAGAGTTTAGCTCTCCATGTATCTGCACCACTGTGTGGGTCCCCCATTCCCCCAGTCTATTTTTTCATGGTTGAAATCGCCCATGATTAAGAGTCTTGAGTCATTCCTGCAGGCAACTGATGCTGCCCTCTCTATTATATTATTGGTTGCCATGTTGTTCCTATCAAACTCCTGTCTGGGTCTTCTGTCATTTAGGGGAGGGTTGTAAATAGCTGCCACTATTATCTTAGATCCACCCATTGTTATAGTTCCTGTTATGTAATCTCTGAACCCGTCACAGCCTGGAATTTCCATCTCATCAAAACTCCAGTCCTTTCTTATCAGCAGGGCCACTCCATCTCCTCTCCCTTCCCTCTCTTTCCTTAGTATATAGTAGTCCTTTGGAAACACAGCGTCTGTTATGATTCCTGACAATTTTGTTTCTGTGAGTCTTATTACGTCTGGGTTTTCTTCTTGCACCCTTTCCGCCAGTTTACTTGCTTTATTGATAAACCCTTCGATGTTTGAGTACATTTCCATGAAGCTTAATTTCCTATATCCATATACACCCTCCCTCCCCACAAGTGAAGGAAGTTGTCCTTTGGCCACTGCTACTTGGGTAGGCTCATCCTCCTTGTTACGAACCCAAGTTCATCGTCAAAGCACGGAGCAGTGACGTCAACGCCATCTGTGAGTCCGCTCCCGAAACCCCCACGAAATGGACGACGCCATCTAGTGGTGGTAGGAATATGCCAGCTCGACATGCTAGATTCTTGTCCTGGTAGCTCGTGAGGTAGCTAGTGCTGACCTCTGGTGGTGAGGTGGTGCTCAGAACATCAGCGCCATCTAATGAGCTAGAAGCTGTACGTTTGTGTATAAGCCATGTGAGTGATGTTTCCTAGTGGTTCCCATGTAGTGTCCCAGTACTGATGACGTGTCTGCTTTCACAGAGTCAACATAGGGCTGCTGTGATGCAGGAAGAGTCGGTCTACCCAAGGCACCCAAGGTCTCTTCACCAGTCTGCTTTGCAGAAGCAGTGAGCCGCCGCCCGACGTGAACTGTCCTGTCGCTGCCCGAGGAGTGGCAGTGACGGGATTCGCCGTACCTGGGGCTGGCTGGTGGAAGAGACGGCCGACAGTGGTGCCGAACGAGGAGAGTAACCAGCGAGTTACACGAGGCTCCTGCCTAGGGCTCGCAACCCTAGTATTTGTCGTAAAGTGGCCTAACAGCGAGGCTGATTGGTACCTGCCAGCTACAGGCTGGACTATGGTTGTGGGCCTTCACGACGAGGCACCCAGCGGAATTGTGATTTGGCTGGTCTGTGGCCAGGGTAGATTCATCGTGGTTTCCTGGTACATGCAGAGGGTAGTGCCACGGAATAGGAAACCAGGCAAGACTGCACGGAGTGAGCTTCGCCAAGTGTTCAGCGTCTTCAGAGTGAGACGATGACGTACATTGTGTAGTGATATTCTCCGTTTATGACTTTTATATATCTATGGTGGTGGGAAGACTAATTATATATGGAGAAAGTGACGAACTTGTGTGTTTAATGTACCTCCCCTTTTTATTTTACTTGCATTATGGAGCTCATCCCTTCAAAGCCTCTACTAACTTGGGGCCGGATACCCAAACTCTAATACCATCAGAAAAGAACCCGGTTGCGTCCCATTAGGACTGGACGTAACACTCCTGTGAGGTAGTTGCCAGGGGTTTTGGGGAAGGTGGAGTGGGGGATGAAGGGCTTAGGTCTTGCTCAGGCCTGCTTGGGACAAGGAAGAATTCCTGGGGGTGAGGGGGCAGGGAGTGCATGAGTTAGGGGGCAGGGATTTCTCTGGAAGAGGGCACGCCCCTCCTGTGATGTAGTTAAGAGGGGCTTGGGGGAGGTGGAGTGGGGGATGGAGGGCTAAGGTCTTGCCTGGGCCTGCCTGGGGCAGGAAGAAGACCAGGGGGTGATATGGTGGGCATTGTGCAGGGACAGGTAAGGATTTGTGCTGGGGCTGGGGGGCCCTATGGGGTGGTGGGCTGGGGTGTTGCAGTCCTCTCTGGGGTTGCTGAATTGCTGGGTTAGGGTTCCCCACTCCCCTCTGGGATTGCTGGGTAGGAGGCTGAGGTTCACTGGCCCCCTTCCCTCTCCCTGTGCCTTTTCCTTGCATCTGCTGCCCTTATTATCTCTTCCCTGGTCATGTCCCTCTGAAGGTATACCTCTCTGTAATTCCTTGCATTTTTCAGTTTGCTATTGTTTACTAGGATAAATTACTTACTATGTTGTGGGCGTATGGGCATGCGTGATGTGAGAATGTGCATGCTGTGAGTGTGTACATGCTGTGAGTGTGTGCATTCTGTGAGTGTGTGCATACTATGAGTGTGTACATGCTGTGAGTGTGTGCATGCTGTGAGTGTGTTCATGCTGTGTGTACATGATGTGTGTAAATGCTGTGTGTGTATGCTGTGAGTGTGTACATCATGTGTGCACATGCTGAGAATGTGTGTATGCTGTGAGAATGTGCATGCTGTGAGTGTCTACATGCTGAGAGTGTGTACATGATGTATATGCTGTGAGTGTGTACATGCTGTGAGTGTGTATGCATGCTGTGAGTGTGTGTGTGTGTGTGTACATGCTGTGAGTGTGTACATGCTGTGAGTGTGTCCGTGCTGTGTGTACATGATGTGAGTGTGTGCATGCTGTGAGTGTGTGCATGTTGTGAGTGTGTGCATGCTGTGAGTGTGTGTGTGTGTGTGTGTGTGTGCATGCTGTGAGTGTACATGCTGTGAGTGTGTGCAAGCTGTGAGTGTATGTGTGTGGGCATGCTGTGAGTGTGTGCATGCTGTGAGTGTGTGTGCATGCTGTGAGTGTTTGCATGCTTTGAGTGTGTGTACATGCTGTGTGTGTGTGTGCATGCTGTGAGTGTGTATGCATGCTGTGAGTGTGTGTGCATGCTGTGAGTATGTGTGCATGCTGTGAGTGTGTGTGCATGCTGTGAGTGTGTGTGCATGCTGTGTGTGCATGCTGTGAGTGTGTGAATGCTGTGAGTTTGTGTACATGCTGTGAGTGTGCATGCTGTGAGTGTGTACATGCACACACAATCACAGCGTGTGTGTGCATGCTGTGAGTGTGTGTACATGCTGTGTGTGTGTGCATGCTGTGAGTGTGTACATGCTGTGAGTGTGTGCATGCTGTGAGTGTGTGCACGCTGTGAGTGTGTACATGCACACACACTCACAGCGTGAGTGAGTGTGCATGCACACACATGCACATAGAGTTTGTTGCGAGTGTGCGAGAGGGAGGTGGGAGGGGTTGGAGGTTTAGTTTAGGTACGTCTAGTTCCACAATATGGTTCTTGACCTCGCTGGCGTGGGCCGGAGGGAGTGTATGGACTCTCATACACTCTATGTTCGGAGTGAATGGGGATATCGGGAAGTGTATGAAGACGTATGTAGTGTATGGATTTACATATATGTCTCTGTACGGATTCACTACTTTGTACAAAATGCAACTGCTTTGCCTATGCAATAACTTAAGAACCCGAGGAGCTCAACGAACCTTAATACTGACGGTTTCAATGCCTCGACTATGATGTTTGAAATATTACACAACCACAGCATTTTTAACGTTGTTGATGTTGTTGTTAAAGATTCGCTAGTTAAAACAAGAAGTTCCAAGTAGCACGGGCTATGGTGAGCCCGTAGGTACTATATCTATTTTTAACGGATTAGTCGGGTTCATTAAATAACTGGCGTATTAAAGTAAGTTGCCGGGAGATGAACGGGATGCTGGGGGATTCAGGTATTGTTTAGAGAGGAAGTGGTGGAATCTGTCAATTAGTGGGTGTGTAATTAAATTTAAATTTTCCCTCAGCAAGAACTAAAAAAAAAACATTAACTATTAATAGAAATATGAAAGGAAATTACATTTTAAATCGTTTGTAATTCGTGTACGTGGTGTCACGTGGTGTCACGTGTGTCACGTGGTGTCACGTGTTCCGTGGTGTCACGTGGTGTCACGTGTGTCACGTGGTGTGACGTGTCCCGTGATGTCACGTGTCACGTGGTGTCACATGTGTCACGTGGTGTCACATGTGTCACGTGGTGTCACGTGGTGTCACGTGTGTCACGTGGTGTCACGTGTGTCACGTGGTGTCACATGTGTCACGTGGTGTCACGTGGTGTCACGTGGTCACGTGGTGTCACATGTGTCACGTGGTGTCACGTGTGTCACGTGTGTTACGTGACATCACGTGGTGTCGCGACGTACGTGACAACAGAGCAAAGTGTCATGCCGGTTGCCAGACTCCAGCATGGTGTCACTCCCTTTATGACGCATGTATGATGATACTGGAGTGATGATGGAGGTGTAGGGACAGAGGTGTGATGATATAGGTGTTGGCGTGATGCCGGTATGGTGGTACTGGTGTAGTGATACCGGTGTTACCACAGCAACAGTCACCATCGTTACCATAAGGCGTCCAGCATTTGAGAGAGCAACTGTCACCATCATCACCATAAAGGGGTCGACCTGTGAATCTTATTGTAACGCCCTCATACGTGCCTGAGTACAGGAGATTAATCTAAATAAGTCTTCTGAACAGGATAACTCAATGCAGCTGAGTGCTACAGTAGCTGGTTTTGGTTCTCATCTAGAGTAACGCTTCAGTTCCTGGGTTGGCTCATGTTGTCTCTGAGGGAGATCCAAGAAGTATGATGCAGCCTTCATGTACCTGCCGGATGAATGAACTTCATTACCTATCTTGAGGTTATCTTGAGATGATTTCCGGGCTTAGCGTCCCCGCGGCCCGGTCCTCGACCAGGCCTCCTTTTTGTTACACTCACCCCCCAGGAAGTAGCTCGTAGCAGCTGTCTAACTCCCGGCTACCTATTTACTGGTAGGTAACAGGGGCATCAGGGTGAAAGAAACATTTAGCCCATTTGTCTCCGCCTCCACCTGGGATTGAAACCCGGAACTTCAGGACTACGAATCCGAAGCGCTGTCCACCCAGCTGTCAGTTTGTACAGACACACGTATGATGATCTCTTCTTATTTTCAAGCAGCGTGTCTACTGATTAGTTATTTAGTTTATTACACCACTCAGTACACTATTTTGTAAACAGTTTCTATTTCAGCGTGTAATTGTGGTGGTGGTGTGAGCGACTGCGTCGAGGCCCCACACACCGCCCAGAAGGCGTCCAGGAGGCCGGGTGTCTGGTGCCCGCTCGGTTTAAACGTGGATAATTGACTCGTGTTTACTAAGTGAATATGGTTAAACATTTAACTATTTATTATATTATTTATTTCAGATTATTACCATAAATGTGGCTATGGTACTTTGATTTATATAAATATCCGGGTAAGAACCATTACTGATGCCTCTCTATATTCTTTACCATCAAGAAATGAAGGTTTTCTGTTGATCAAGCAGACTCTCTGTTCTGGGACGTAAAATTAGCCAGGCATAGCCCATTTGCTTTAACATAGACCATTGTGGGTCTTTGGTTCTATAATACCATTATAAACCTGTTATAGCTAAGATAAGCTAAATCTATCTTAAATTGCTGTCCCCTAACTTCCCTTGCCACTTCATGGGGGGGGGGGGTATAGGGTGTTAATGTTGCATCAGGGCACCACTCTCCCCCCAGCCACTGGGCATGGTGAGAAGATAAGTAGATATCTTCCACACCAGCATCTGACCGAGCAGCCGTCACCATCATCACCATTAAGTGGTCCAGCATCTGACCGGGCAGCCGTCACCATCATCACCATTAAGTGGTCCAGCGTGTCACAGAACAGCCGTCACCATCATCCCCATAACGTTACCCGGGTATAATCAGGAACTAATAATCATGGGCACACAAGTGGCCCGAAAGTTTCTCCACGCCAGCCGGCACCGGCGGCGGGTGATTATGTCAACGGAGGCGGCGAGGAGACTACCTGCGGTGGAAGCAGGTAGGAAGCAGGTAGGGTGTGTAGGCACGAGGGACGGCAGTGGCACGACGGAGGCACCGTGGGACCTCCAGCGGTGGCAGCAGCTAGGTGTAGCAGTAGCGATAATTGAGGATAACGGTATTGGAGATGATTGCGGGACCGGAGCCGCAGGCGGCACGGTGACCAACCGCTCATCGCGTCATTTCAAAGCAATATATTGGGCTAAGTTGCTTATTGTGAAACATTGCCTTGGGCCATTCTGCCACGATTTTAGACAGAGAGAGAGAAGAGAGAGAGAGAGAGAGAGAGAGAGAGAGAGAGAGAGAGAGAGAGAGAGAGAGAGAGAGAGAGAGAGAGAGAGAGAGAGAGAGAGAGAGAGAGAGAGAGTCAGCGTACGTTAAATACACATTAATTACTGTAATTGACAAATTCAGCAGATAACTTCTCGCACCAGGACAAGCGGTGTCGGACAGATTCGGTTAAGGTGAATTAGAATGCAGGTCTTCACCCTCGCTAATGCGGATTTATGGGTCGTAACTCCGGTGGGACGGAGCTAGTAAATATCCCAGGAGACTCCCAGCACCCGTCTTATTAGAATTTACAGTAATGGTCATGACTGGTGATTTGTCGGTGACACACTTATAACATCATGAGAGAGCTGGTTCATGACGAACATGTCGCCCACACTATCAGAGATGATGAGGAACAGGCAGCCCACATTATGAGAGATGGTGAGGAACAGGCAGCCCACACTATGAGAGATGATGAGGAACAGGCAGCCCACACTATGAGAGATGATGAGGAACAGGCAGCCCACACTATGAGAGATGATGAGGAACAGGCAGCCCACACTATGAGAGATGATGAGGAACAGGCAGCCCACACTATGAGAGATGATGAGGAACAGGCAGTCCACACTATCAGAGATGATGAGGAACAGGCAGCCAACATCATGGGAGATGACGAGAAACATGCAGCTAACATGCAGTGTGAGATCATGGAAAATTCAGCAACAGCATGAGANGTCCGTCGCTTCTCCGTCGTAACGCACAACACCTCTTACCAACCAGAAGCCGTTACTACTTGAACTGCGCACAGGACCGTGGAATTCGGTTTGTCCAGCTGATCTGTAATTGGCCCTACGTCAGTCACCATGAGAGACGTATTGGGGTTCTTCACAGCTTTAGGGACTACAAGTTTCGAGACCTCCATATAGTTGGCACCGAGAAATCCCATCCTACTTCTTCCCTCCCAGTTGCTCCAGTACGCCTCCTTCAGAGAGCCACTTCTGACAGCCACATCAAGTCCGCACGACACAGGAGAATCACTCAACAGAGCACATGCTTGCAGGAGGGGCGGCCAGTTAAGGCAAACGATCCTGTCTTGCAATTACGCTCCATGCAATGATGCTGACACCAGCAAGGGACACTAGGCATCGTGTCTCACTCAACTTGGTCTTATCTTCTTCTCTTCTTTCTTCTCTCTTCTTTCTTCATTCTTCTCTCTTCTTCTTCTCTCTTCTTTCTTCTTTCTTCTCTCTTGGGTCTTAGACAAGCGACCTGGGGTCCATTTGGGGTCTGTCCGTCCTGGGGTCCATCCTAGGTAGACCGATGTTGGTGGGACAGACTGGAGTCGTTGTTGCTCCTCTTCCATTTTTACTGGGTCGTCTGGGTCGTCTGCAGAACGACCTGGGGTCCACTGGGGGTCCGTCTGTCGGGGTCTGGGGTCCGTCCGTCCTGGGGTCCACTGGGGTACACCATAGTAACTGACCACGAGGCTGCATCTTGGGGGTCCCCCGGGGTGATGGTGGTGGTGGTGGTGGACCCATGACATCCAGGTAAGGAGATGGTCGCCGCGGTGGTGGTGATAAACGCCCCTGAGTGTGGTACAAAGGCAGCCGTCTCCCTCTCCTGGGTGTGCGCGCCTCTCTCCTCGCTCCCACCTGTGAATGAACATAAAGGCGACAATACCGTGTTCCAATCTGCTGTGTGACCCTGTAGATTGTACAGGGTTTGCACAGTCCAGTTATACCGCTCTCCTCCTGGCAACAACTACACTTAAATTTTAATAATCCAATTAACACTGAATGATACTGACTTGGTGGAACAAAAACAGTAACAGAGGAAAGTTAGAGAAGAGAGAATAAGATCGTCACTACTTAAACTTGTCACTAAACGACTCTCCACAAAAATATCAATACTAATAGAGACCAACCACTAGCCAAACTTAACTGTACCGTTCCTAATCTTAAGTACTTAAGTAGCCGTTACTCCCACCCTTATCCTACAGTCGCCTACGTGACTCGAGTGTTTCCCTCGCTTCTCTGTGGGTCCACAACTCAAACTTTTGCCACACCCTGTGACCAGACTTCAACGCCAGGCGTCCCTAGACGTGAGTCAACTGACATACTAAGCCTCCCCCTAGTATGCTGTACAATACCAGTACACCTCGGGTTATTGCGTTCAAATGGAGTAAAAACAGTTGATCGCAATAATCTGAGCAGAACCACCACTTAAAACTACTTAAGAAATACACCTGCCATCCCCAACTGACCTGGGGACCAACGGAGGCTGGGTGTCCCCGTGGGACATGCGGGTCACCTTTCACACTCAGCTGACCTCCACTACCGCCAACCGCTAAATTCCCAAATCACCAAATCTTATCACTAACATAAATCACTACACACGCAAGTTCTGGTGAACATTCCCTGAACTCCACAAAACTCACAAAATCACAAGCACACATCGCCAGAAAATCACTATCTCCTAACCTGAAAAAAAAACTTGCTAATTCGCGAATCTTGAACACCTGTCAATATCTCC
>WNGS01135237.1:2696791-2739447 GCA_020271785.1 Procambarus virginalis
ATTTTTACTTCTGCAGCCATAATGTGATATTAGGCTGAAAATATTATTTAAGTTCTATGCCCCTGTGTGTGAGAGAGAGAAACCACACTTTGTTGTTGATGTACTGCCACTATGGACTTGACACAGTTGCCTTTCCCTAATAACTGCTGTTTTAAAACGTGAGTGTGAGGAGCCGACTGTCGGTGTCTACGGTAGGGAGCAGATGGCTCCCTCCCTCACCCCTCTTATCATTTGTCTCACACCTTACAACAACAACAATAGATTACCAGATCTGCTACCCCATGTGTGCTGTCATGTGTTGGGGGGGGGGCCCACTCCTCGCTCAACATAGTCATCTCCTTCCATACATACTATTATTATTAATTAACTATATATTTACGTATCCCACAGCTGCTGCTACTTGACTCTACGAAACCAACACATGCTCCTGCTGCTGCACACCTGTTCTATACTGACTTCTTCTACCCCCATTTTTTTTTTTTTTTTTTTTTTAATTCCTTAGGTACATCTGCATTAGTGCAGCTACCCTAGACTATATGAAGTAGTACAGTGTGTCAAAAAGCTAACTAGTTGATGCTAAAAAATTCCCATCACACAGGATGGTTAGTCATACAGAGGCATGTGATAAGCAGTCTGCACTGGCAGATTCCGGATGCATTTTGAGGATTTTGCAACACACAACGTCCTTAACTCTATGTTCAAAAACCCACTTTCATCTTACACACACCTGCTGATATGATACTTCTCCACACCTGTTCCTATACTTACTCCTTCTACCCTTACACACTTATACCCGCAGTGACACACAACGTCCCGGGAGACGTGGAACGTCCCGCCCTCACACGTCGGGGGAACCTCTTACACCCATTGAGGCATGACTTCTGTGACTATCTGTGACAGGTGTTGCAGCTGTCTACGTCTCAATTTACCCTACTTGACACATGAGGTGGGTGGCGCCCATGGTGTGACACATGAGGTGGGGTGGCGCCCATGGTGTGACACAGGTGGGGTGGCCCCCTATGGTGTGACACATGAGGTGGTGTGGTACGTATTGTGTGACACATTAAATTAGGCGAAATTAGGCGAAGGGAGCAGGAGGCTGAACACAAGGTATCATCTGGGAGGTGAAATCCTGCAAGAGTCAAATAGAGAGAAAGATCTGGTGGTTGATATCACACCGAACCTGTCCCCAGAGGCCCACATCAGAAGAATATCATCAGCGGCATATGCTAGACTGGCCAACATAAGACTGCCTTTAGAAACTTGTGTTAGGAATCGTTCAGGACCTGTATACGACTTATGTCAGATCAATCCTGGAGTATGCAACTCCAGTCTGGAATCCATACCTAGTTAAACACAAGACAAAGTTAGAGAAGATTCAGCGGTATGCCACCAGGCTCGTCCCGGAACTGAGAGGAATGAGCGACGAGGAAACGCTAAAGGAGCTGAACCTCACATCCCTGGAAAACAGAAGAGTAAGGGGAGACATGATAACCACCTACAAAATTCTCAGGGGAATTGACAGGGTGGACAAAGACAAACTCTTCAGCACGGGTGGAGCACGAACAAGGGGACACAGGTGGAAACTTAGTACCCAGATGAGCCACAGAGATGTTAGAAAGAACTTTTTCAGTGTCAGAGTAGTTAATAAATAGAATGCTCTAGGAAGTGATGTGGTGGAGGCTGACTCCATACACAGTTTCATATGTAGATATGATAGAGCCCAGTAGGCTCAGGAATCTGTACACCAGTTGATTCACAGTTGAGAGGCGGGACCAAAGAGCCAAAGCTCAACCCCCGCAAGCACAATTAGGTGAGAACATGAGTTTGGGTGGCATCCATGGTGTGACACATGAGGTGGGGTGGCATCCATGGTGTGACACATGATGTGGGGTGGCATCCATGGTGTGACACATGATGTGGGGTGGCATCCATGGTGTGACACATGATGTGGGGTGGCATCCATGGTGTGACACATGATGTGGGGTGGCATCCATGGTGTGACACATGATGTGGGGTGGCATCCATGGTGTGACACATGAGGTGGGGTGGTGCCCATAGTGTGACACATGAGATGGGGTGGCGCCCATGGTCTGACACATGAGGTGGGGTGGCGTCCATGGTGTGACACATGATGTGGGGTGGCGCCCATGGTGTGACACATGAGGTGGGGTGGCGTCCATGGTGTGACACATGAGGTGGGGTGGCGTCCATAGTGTGACACATGATGTGGGGTGGCGCCCATGGTGTGACACATGAGGTGGGGTGGCGCCCATGGTCTGACACATGAGGTGGGGTGGCGTCCATGGTGTGACACATGATGTGGGGTGGCGCCCATGGTGTGACACATGAGGTGGGGTGGCGCCCATGGTGGACACATGAGGTGGGGTGGCTATCACTTAAGTCCACAAATATGTTGGAAATACACTTATATCATTCAGATAAATTGACAACACACTGTGGAATCAATCCTCTTCTACTTTAGCTTACTTCCGTAGCAATACACTAACGGATGTTAGCGATGAATGATGATAAACACTTAAACAGTCTGTTGCATTTGCCTAGTGAGCACAGGTGGTGGGCACAATTATTATCTCAAGTTACATTACTCGTCTTGCTATCATTTCGCAAATGGCATTGCCTGAATTCTGACAGGCGGGCTTGCTAAATGAAACGTGATCCGGAGACAAGATTTAATGTCACGTTAGACGGATGTCTGGACTGTTGACCGCCAGTCCGGATCTCCACATCTTCACAGGTGTAGCGACTGGTACAGAATGGGATGGAAGCGTGGGCTGGCTGGCTGCACCCCTCTGTAAGTTCCTTGATCTTTGAAACTGGTCAATCAGCTTCAGGCACGGAGGCCTACACCAATGGGAGAGTTCCCTCAGAATGACGCGTCGTTGTGACGTGAGGAATACGTACTAGGAAGGTCCTCGGGTTACGGTTACACGGCCGTTGGGAAAGGTCTGGCCCTCCTAGGAGCAGCTCTCAAAAATACCACGAAAATATAATTCTGGATATTTCATCCCCTGGAGTTTCGGGCTGAATTACGTATTACACCTTGCTGTAATTCATTTATGGTAATATCCACAACGGCTATTGTGATACCAACGGGGAGCTGATGACATAAGCTGTCACCAGATACCCAACAGGGCAGGTTTACGTTTCGTATTAACGAAACTTGACACAGTGCACACATTCTGTGCAGCAGTGAGGGTCTCAAAATGGTGGTGTTCACTCCATCACACATTTAAGATAGCTGGAAAACTATTCTCTCACAATGAGGCCGTCCAAAAATCCAAAACGCACATCGCTTCTAGTCAATACCTCTCCTAGCAGATGCATTTAATAATTTTTCAGGATAACTAATTTGTATCATTTACCTGAACTAATATATCAGCTCTGATATATATTCTTATCCGGTTTATTGTTCTCATGCTGTTCCATTTTATATCGTCGTATTACACTACTGTATAATTAGTTTATGGTTATGAGTTAGTCTACGTTCAAGGGTGTTATAGTAGTAAATTATGTAATTTACATTAAATACTACATGATGTGTATTTTATTTATTTATCCTTTGAAGAAAATACCTGTACAGTCTTCATTATTATAGGGAATATATTATTTTATCAATTGGAAAACAATAAGGTATTGTTGATTTGCTTTCAAGCTCTTATTGTATTTATTTACATGATATCTTGGTCTAAGCAAAGGTCTTGGTATGACTTAGATTTTCCATTTAAGGCAACACAAAATGCGCCTCCTTGGGAATATGACAACAACCCATGAGCCAGTATCAAGTGTTCCGATCAGTAAACTAAGAGTCACCCACTGAACTGTCTGGTGATGTCAATGATAAACTAGCATCCGCCGGTCAGTATGATGCGTGACTCAGGCAAAATCATAAAAATGTCGCCATTCCAGCTCCATGCTTTTTTTTAGAAATTCTAATGCTTGAAATTATGCTATGCTTGACTAGGTTATATTACTCTGGTTAAAGTTATGTGCGCATTTGGAGGGATGATGGAGTGACCAAGATCAAGTATGGTCAGGTTTAGGTTACATAATGAGTATTTTTAAGGTGATTCGGTTTGGTACGTGTTATGACCACGCATACACCAGTATGATCATACTGAGGCTGGTGTATGATGTGCTCAAACTATATAGTGATATTTGGCTAATTAGCCCAGTATCACGAAATTATAAATATTAGCTAATCTTCTTTTGATAGTATATTATTATAATATGTGTATTGCCAATGTAGGTTATACATAACCATGTATATTATATTTCTGTATCATATATGTATGCCATGTATTTGTGGATATATATTAGAAGTTCAGTGAATAGCAGTAGCCTAATGTCATGTAGCTTGAAAAACATCGAGAACATGCTTTTTTGTGATGTGAAATGTGAAAGGAAGTGAGCGTTTCGGCCTGATTAAAGTCGTTGTCAACACCAGACTGTGTTTCTGTGAATGTGTTTCTGTGAATGTAGGCATATTCCTATGTTTTTTCCTTAGTGTAGAATGCAGTGTGAAAACCTCCATTCCTTTCCATGACTGTTACATCTAGAAAAGGCAGCTTCACATCATTCTCCATCTCGTACGTGAAACTCAACACAGAATTATGCTCGAATGCCTCCTTCAGCTGCTGCAGACTTCTGACATCTGGTAACTGCATAAAATGTCGTCAACATACCTTCAGTATATGGCAGGTTTCAAGTCCATGTCAACTAAGACCCTCTGCTCGATGGTACCCATGCAGAAGTTCACAAACAGGACACCTAAGGGAGATCCCATGGCGACCCCATCTACTTGCTTAAACATGTGTCCATCTGGACTCAAGAAGGGTGCCTCTTTAGTGCAGGCTTTGAGTAGCTTCCTTAGAATGTTTTCTGGTATATCAAGAGGAGTACAAGCCGGATCACGATACATTCTATCCGCTATCATCCCGATTGTTTCATCCACAGGTACGTTGGTAAACTGTAACTCTACATCCAACGTGGCTCTCATCCCCGTGGCCCGTGCTACCTGTAGTAAATCAACAAATGCCTTTGAGACTTCAGGTTGAAAGCACAGGGTACATAATGGGGTCATCAAGCAGCTGAGTCGCTTAGCCGTCTATATGTGGATGTGGGTATCTCTCTGATGGTTGGCCGAAGTGGGTTTTCAGGCTTGTGAGTCTTGACATTCCCATACGCATAACCAGTTTTGTATTCCCCAATAACCTTTGGCAGGTGGAGTCCAGATTNCCCATACCCATCGGTGGGCGGTAGTGGAAAGGGTTACAGAGGCACATAATGGGCTCAGGGACTGAACCCCACAATTCATTTAGCTAAGCAAGTTACAATCTTGATGAGCTAGTTACAAAATTCAATATAAGTCGTCACATCAACAATGGGTTCGATATCGACCTCAATACAGTTCTAAATTAAGCAACTGACATATGTGGAGAGCTAGTGTCACATTTATATGTTTGTCCTGCACACCGCCCCCCATCCAGTGGGCAGCGGTGGATAGGTTACAATCACTCAGTTACTACCTACAGTTAGCAAACTGGGATATTTGGCTAAAATTTCTGGTAGCAGATCATTTTGAATGAAATATTTACACATCGCTGGAACATTGGTTATAGAATTGTCTCTAAATTCACGTATCTTTTCGCACTCCATCACATAGTGACGGAGGGTGTGCGAATAATTTTGTTGACACAGTTTACATTTGTCAGGTCTACATCGCAGATAATGAGAATTCCCAGAGATACTTGTAACCGAGTCTAAGCCGAGCAGCAGTAACATCTAGAAGTCTGCTGATTTTATTGGATGATCCATAGATGTGTGGCTCCTCTTGCATGATAGTATGATGATAGATGGAATTACTGGTGTCATTTCACTTTGCCTCAGATCTACAAGATCTTGTTGATTTCTCGGGTACTGCTGCTCTCAGATTGCTCATTGACAATCCAAGGTTACACTCAACGGCTCCTTTAAAGGCAGATTCTTTGGCTAACTTATCAGCTCTATCATGCATTCGGAGGCCAACATGAGATGGAGACCACATAAATGGACTCTGTTACCATCCTTAATAATTTTGTTGTATTTGTGTCTAGCTTCGACACGAGCATGTTACAGTTGTGTCTTAAAGAGTTGAGAAGCATTTAAGGATGATAAGGAGTCACTTACAATTCTTTTTCTAAAAAACACTCAGTTTGGCATTATTTGAAAATATGGTGGATATTTCTGTATTAATCGTGTTATTAATTCTTTTATTGTTCCAGCTAACACATCGGATGATAAGAATACTTTCAATACAAATAACTCTCCTCACTCTCATTCTCATACGTAGTAAGCCAACACACATATGGCCTCAGGATTATTACACTTAATAACATAATGGGATGGTGGGAGGTGTAATTTGTGTAGACACATTTCATAAGACGTCCTCAGATCTAATTCTAGCTGATTAAACAATAAAGCTAGAAAGATGCGGGATGGTTATTTGGGAATAAATTTGTGTCTGATACGCTTGTAGCATATATCACGTGAGTGTCAATCACTCTTAGACTGATTTTTTACCAAATAAAGCTACTTGCACAATATATATACACACACACACACACACACATATATATAGTCCTGGGGACTATATATATATATATATAATATATATATATATATATATATATATATATATATATATATATATATCTATATATATTATCTGGTATAGTCCGGGGACCATTCAGGATTGTCGCATATATATATAATATATATATATATGTCGTACCTAGTAGCCAGAATGCACTTCTCAGCCTACTATGCAGGCCCGATTTGCCTAATAAGCCAAGTTTTCATGAATTAATAATTTTCCCAAATTCTTTTCTTATGAAATGATAAAGCTACCCATTTCATTATGTATTGAGGTCAATTTTTTTATTAGAGTTAAAATTACGTAGATATATGACCGAACCTAACCAACCCTACCTAACCTAACCTAATCTATCTTTATAGGTTAGGTTAGGTTAGGTAGCCGAAAAAGTTAGGTTAGGTAGGTAGGTTAGTAGTCGAAAAAACATTAATTCATGAAAACTTGGCTTATTAGGCAAATCGGGCTTAATAAGCGCGTTCTGGCTACTAGGCGCGACATATATTATATATATATATATATATATATATATATTAATATATATATATATATATATAATATATAATATATATATATATATATATATATATATTATTAGGGGTACCACCTCTTGTGCAATTGCGGGACCCAATCCTCGAGAAGAAAACAAAAAACATTCAGTGAAGATCTTGTGGATTCTCACTGAATACTTTAATCTTTTCTTCTCCTACCACCAGTATTATTTTTTTGTATGTTTTGTTTTATTTAATTGTAATGCTACAGTTTACAGAGAACACACACACACACACACACACACAACATAATATTACAATTAAACAATCAGCGTTCGAAGACCTCGTCCAGCTCCTCGGAGGTTGGTGCGTACCCAGGATACAGCAGCATTTCCCCTCTGAACCGCGACACTGAGGCGCTGGAACAGGAAACTGGCTGCCCGTGGGTCTCTAGTTTTCCCATGAGTTCCTCACCAACCTCCTTTAAAAACTTGAGTGCACATTTACCCCAGGCGCCCAGAGTCTCAGAGCCTATCGGCACTAACCTGTAACAACGTTCTAGGTCTTTGTACTTGTTGATTTTCTGGTCTCCCTGAAGGTGGCTGCCCCACCTCCTTCTGCTGAGCTCTAACGTAGATAGGTATCAGCCAATGTAGATGCACAGGTGTAATCCCATACGACCTGTTTACCTTCCCTCCATGGCTGCAGGGTGACTTCATCTGGGCGTTTTTGGCTGTTGTCAGGTCTGCACAACTGGGGTTCCCTTTGTGCTGGACAGCCAGCTGTAGCCAAACTTCTCTTGATGATGTCATTGACTGCTTCGTGTCTGGCAATCTTTCCCTGTGTCTTACGACAGATGAGACCATGGCTGCCGTATTGGTCTGCCCGTGCATGGCCGCAAATACACCGGTGCTCGGTGGAGATATAGGCGGCAATGCGCAGAGCACACCAATACTTAGGGCCCGATGGTCCAGGCGGGTGCCCAAGGCGGAATTAGGGACTGCCAACAGGAAGTCCCCAGCATAGGGGGCTTGCACAGCTAGGAGATGCGCTTTGTCCTTCTGAGAGCTGCCTCCAGCAATGCTTTGGCGATGTTCTCCACTATGGGGCTATCCCATTTGGCCTTTTCCCGTCGTTTGGAAAAGTTGTCGAGTGTGTGAATTGGCAAGAGTGTCCTACTGACCAGCTCCTTCCACAAATTTGGGATCACGATTCCCATTGAAGTTCCTTAGGTATTCTGGTAGTATTTCATTCACTAATTCACTTGTAGCACTGGTCGAGGATAAGAATGCCGGCAATGCTAACTGTGTCGCCTTGCGAATACCTATACCCCTGAGTCTAACTGGGAGCGTTGCTTGGGTCCCACTGGTCATCTTGCAGGGAGAGGTTTAACACTTTCATAGTTATTGTCTTTGGGAGTGAGTCGTATTCCGTTAATTTTGGGCTGTCGAAGGAAGGAGCGCACCTGAGGAAATAGGTAAGTCTGGGTAAGGCCAGCACCTTGTAAGAAGGTACAAAGCATCGTGAGCATCCAAAGCCCCTATTATCGCCTCCATCCTCCTCAGTCTTTAAGCTTTTCTTCGAGGACTACCTAAATGGCGTTCGAGCCCAGGGTGCCCCTAGCAGCACACTGTCGGTGGGAGCGATATATATATTATATATATATATATATATATATTTATTATATAATATATAGTATATATATATATAGTATATATATATATATATTATATATATGCAAACAAGCCTGAATGTCTCCAGGACTATATGCGAATGAAACTCACACCCCAGAAGTGACTCTAACCCATACTCCCTGGAGCACGCAACTGGTATGTACAAGACGCCTTAAACCACTTGACCATCACGACCGGACATAATGAGTTGATAGCCGAAGCTATTTGAACCACCTCACCGCCAGCACTCGGATGGTTATCTTGGGCATAGCATTTTACCAATCACCTCATTCTTGGGGCACACGTGAGGAACACAAATGCGAACAAGCCTGAATGGTCCCCAGGACTATATGCGAATGAAAACTCATGCCCAAGCCCAACCATCCGAGTGCCGGCGGTGAGGTGGTTCAAATAGCTTCGGCTATCACCTCATTATGTCCGGTCGTGATGGTCAAGTGGTTTAAGGCGGTTGCGTTGCTCCTGGGAGTATGGGTTCGAGTCACTTCTGGGGTGTGAGTTTTCATTTTCATTCATATATATATATATATATATATATATATATATATATATATATATATATATATATATATATATATATATATACTCACCTTTTAATATATGATCCAGGAAGAGTTCATTTTAGTATGTGGATCAATCTTTCAGTTGCCTTTCTCTTAACTGAAGGTGTATCATACGCTTGACTCCTTGCCATAGTATTGTGAAATAAATCTCGAGGTGTAGAAGTTAGTGTGAAAAACAGTTGAACAATGGGAACTTTATCAGGTAAACAAAATGATTTAAGTACTGTCATTTTATGTATGATGTCGTTTATAATATGAATGCCAGATACAAGGATGAATAAATTTCCATTCAGATCCTATCAAACTATCCCAGTGCATCATAATGATTTAACAGGGATCTTGCATATTCTTGATCTTTTACTTTCAATTTCAAATCTATTAAAGGTTTTATGGGAAGGTTGGTACGTAACTGAGGACTTGGTTTCACAGTTCGATGAGCAGGTTTCACAGTTTGGTGAGCAGGACTGAGTGTGGTTTTCCGGTTATCCATTATTTTTCGTGTTATGAGATAACACTCTTTCATTTTTTTCACTTGCTGAACAAGCGTGTAATTAAACTAGCTGCTATCGGCAGGATAATAGATAAAATACTTCCCACTCATTTACCAGTTAATATCTGTTTCTTAGTTGTTACAAAAGGCTTCTTGCAGGTTAGTGAGCGAATAAGCAATTTATATTGTTTTAACTTCTTCATTGCCTTGTCGGACACAGGTAATTTTTTTTTAAGTTATTAAAAATTTCTGATAAACAATTTATATGTGGTTTCTAAAATTTTTCAATCAGCTGTTTTCTCAAGGAATACTAAAGTTTGGATAATATCTGAATCAATTCCTTGTATTTATAAACTAAGAGCTTCTTCATTATGGATGTAATGTGTTACTAGCATCGATCCATTGAACGAATGACTGATCATATACAGCGTATCTGACTTTATACTGAAGTTTACCAGAGACTCCGTGTTGCCCCAATAACTTTTCAATATTAAAGGTTTGAGGTAAGTGTGTGGGTGTTAGTTCTTCCTTATAGAAGCCACCATCAATTTTCTTCACATTCAAATCTTTCAGGAAGTATATTGGGATGTGTTGACTCTGATTAATTCACGTAACTGTAAATATCTCTCTTGTGTTCTGCTGCTTAAATCCCTTCCTAAACGTGGAAATATGATCAGATAGTGTAATGCATACTGTATCATCGACAGCCAATCGAGGAATGATAGATCTCTTTGATTTGCTCTGGTTTTTATACATTAAATCAAATTGTTCGGCATGCTCACTAGGTGTAGATAGTTTGTGTACCTCCTCATGTGTCTTCCCCTTCAATTCTTTGTGAGGGGTTAAATTATACGTTTTTACAATAACTGGTAGAGCCTGCATGTATTTTAAAGTGTTGTGCACCATCATAAACTTGTAAAATTTACCTTTTAAAGTACGTATGAACCTCTCAGCAATGGAAGTCTTGGTCTCTTGAGAAAATATACTATATAACTTAGATTTCTTTGATGCCATCATCTTTATTGTAGCATTATAAAATTCCCCACCTCGATCAGAATTAATTTAGCACACTCCATGAGAATGAGGTGAATCTAGAATTAAAGTCAGAGCTTTAATTGTACTTTTCCCATCCTTGCTGAATAAGGGCATTACTTGGATAATACATCTACACATACAAGTAATTATTTCATGCCACCATTATGTTTGTCCAATAGACTCATCTCGGCCAGGTCCATAGCTTGAAATAGTCGCAGTTTAGGGCTTAATACCCATCGCTGTGGGAATTTACGCGGTTGTAAATAGTGCAATGGATAGGACTCAGAGGTTTTCAGATAATCCCTTACATTGGATAGAGTTATACTGGAGTTAATTAATTTAGCAGTATTATACAACCTCCGTACTGATCCAAGCCCACCCCTAGATGAGGGGTCGTTATATACTCGTTCCAATACATTTTTCTTGCTCACCATTGGTAAACTATCTCATAGGGTGGTTGTGAACAATATTACCGCACAATGTTATAGTAGAGGATGTGTTCGAGCCCAGATCGAACAAGCATTGCAAATACCCATAGGGTTTGATCATAACTTTCTTATATGACTCCACAAATTTCTTTAAATCCTGCTTCCCAAATATTTGTTGTCCTAGTGTTTTAATTTGTGAGAGGTCTCTTGATTTAACTAATATAAAATGAGAAGCATTTAAACTAATATTCCTCGAATATTTACCAGGAAAAAATATATTTTGAGGAATTAATATAATAGAAATCATGAAATGCCGTCCTCTAGTAAAGTTGTCGGACACGATTTTTTAATCAGTAGACTCTGTAAAAAGGTCATCATAGATTACTAAGATATGTAAGTCATTATCCACTCGCTCTTCTACAGGATCAATACTGGTTGAATACTCGATCAGCTTCCTTTTAATTTATGGGTCTGACCGTAATTCAGTGTATCTGACACCACATGCGATTATCGAGGAGAACTTGTGTTGATACTTCCTTACAAGTTTCCTGCAAAAGGAGGACTTTCCACCATTTGAATGCCAGCTATAATAATAGGAGATGGATCTCGGAATATATCTAGTTACTCCTCTTGGATTATATCATAGGAACGGTTCATGATTAATGCCTCGTTAAGACTACTAATACTAAGGAAATGCTGGAGGTATTTATACAAACATTAGTCATTTACAGGTGTTTAAATTTATGTGATGAACAAGCAATGCAATAGCATTGCTTGTATATAGCATAAATATATATATTTATGTGACACTATACATATGAAATATATATGACACTGACACTGTCATATACATTTATGTATATATGTACAGCAGCATTTTTAAACTAATCACAGATCTTACAGTTAACACAGTTCACAAACAATAATAATAATAATAAACATCATATTCCCTTTTGTATATTGTTCTAGTCATATGTGTTATCTATCCATCTATCTTAACTAAAGTTGTACAACGTAAATCTAGTGAGGGTTGAATAGTTTTTGATGCTTCTGAGCTGAAGCATCTCGTTTGCTCCAGGGTAGGAATACAGGGAAGAGTCTCTGTTGTTGCTCTACTTCTACCACTTCATCATCCTCCTTAAACACTTCTTCTATCCCACTAATCTCCTCCTCGCCCACTTCTACATCCTTATCATCTTCATCATCATCACCATTGTTATCAGAGATATCTGGATGTCCATACTCTAGAGACTGTGTGGGGCTTAATTTAACATTTATCATTAAATGCCGACAAACCTCTGCATATACTATAACATGTACAGATCTTTCCTTGCATATTACTTTCAGATCTAGACACAAACCTGATTGAAGTGTTTATTTCAAGAGTGTGCTGAAACGAGTCATGTGAGAATTTCTCTTGTAGGAGATATGGCACACCCTTACACTTACAAGTGTGTACAACATCTTGAGTGGTAACAGAGTATGTTTTAGGTCTTAGAGCATTTAATTGGTTAATAATCTTAGACCCTATTTCTGACTTGAGCCAGCCTAGTTTCCCCTCACGTACTTTCGAGTAGGAAGGGTGAGTGTCCTTAAAGTTACTAAAATCCATGCAGTCAAAGAGAAGAGACTCATTCAGTTCATCAAACACATCCCGACAGTTGAGTTTAATGATAAAAGAGTCTGTGTCTGTATATAATAGACTCGCCTTATCCCCACACGCTGGTTTTACCACATCATACCAGAACTCATAGAGATGCCTCTTAGCATTTTGAAGTATATGATAACCCAGGTAAGTAAGAGTGTTGACTAGGAGAGTCTTCTGCTTGATAGTGCATATCACACGATCTGTACTTAACAAAAGGCTACGCTTGAAGAACCAGTTTCGAGCATGTTTTCGAGACAGTTTGAAAATGACATCGCGAGTAAAGCCAAGACCCAACCAAAGCTGCTCCACAGCCACATCAGGAGGAAAACAGCAGTGAAGGAACAAGTGATAAAGCTGCAAAAAGGAGAGAACAGATACACAGAGAATGACAAGGAAGTGTGTGAAGAACTCAACAAGAGATTCCAGGAGGTCTTCACAATAGAACAAGGAGACGCCCATGCACTAAATGAGGAGGTGGCAAACCAAGCAACCTTGGAGGAATTTGACCTCACCAGTAATGAGGTCAAAAAATGTCTGCTGGAGCTGGATGTGACAAAGGCTGTTGGGCCTGACAGAATCTCACCATGGATACTAAAGGAAGGTGCAGAAGCACTAAGTGTGCCACTCTCTATGGTGTATAACAGGTCACTGGAAACAGGAGACTTACCAGAAAGTTGGAAGACAGCTAACGTGGTCTCAATATACAAGAAGGGTGACAGGCAAGAGGCACTGAACTACAGGCCAGTTTCCTTAACTAGTATACCATGCAAGGTGATGGAGAAGATTGTGAGGAAAAGACTCGTAGAGCATCTGGAGGGAAATAACTTTTTAACGCACCACCAACATGGGTTCAGGGATGGTAAATTGTGTCTCACAGGTTTAATAGAATTTTATGACAAGGCAACAAAAATTAGGCAGGAAAGATAAGGGTGGGCAGATTGCATTTTCCTGGACTGTCAAAATGCCTTTGACACAGTACCCCATAAAATGCTGTTAAAAAAGTTGGAGCAACAGGAAGGAGTAAAAGGGAAGGTGCTCCAGTGGATAAGGGAGTACTTAAGCAACAGGGAACAGCGAGTAACGGTGAGGGGGGAGACATCAGAGTGGCGAGATGTCACCAGCAGAGTCGCACAGGGCTCAGTACTTGGACCCATCCTGTTTCTAATATATGTAAACGATCTTCCGGAGGGTATAGACTCATTCCTCTCAATGTTTGCTGATGTTGAAAAGATTATGAGAAGAATCAAGACGGATGAAGATAGACAGAGACTACAGGATGACCTGGATAAACTGGAGGAATGGTCTAGAAAATGGCTGCTAAAGTTCAACTCAGGAAAGTGTAAGGTGATGAAATTAGGCGAAGGGAGCAGGAGGCTGAACACAAGGTATCATTTGGGAGGTAAAATCCTGCAAGAGTCAAATAGAGAGAAAGATCTGGGAGTTGATATCACACCAAACCTGTCCCCAGAGGCCCACATCAAAAGAATATCATCTGCGGCATATGCTAGACTGGCCAACATACGAATTGCCTTTAGAAACTTGTGTAAGGAATCTTTCAGGACCCTGTATACCACATATGTAAGACCAATCCTGGAGTATGCAGCTCCAGCCTGGAGTCCATACCTAGTTAAACACAAGACAAAGCTAGAGAAGATTCAGCGGTATGCCACCAGGCTCGTCCCGGAACTGAGAGGAATGAGCTACGAGGAAAGGCTAAAGGAGCTGAACCTCACATCTCTGGAAAACAGAAGAGTAAGGGGAGACATGATAACCACCTACAAAATTCTCAGGGGAATTGACAGGGTGGACAAAGACAAACTCTTCAGCACGGGTGGAACACGAACAAGGGGACACAGGTGGAAACTTAGTACCCAGATGAGCCACAGAGACGTTAGAAAGAATTTTTTCAGTGTCAGAGTAGTTAATAAATGGAATACACTAGGAAGTGATGTGGTGGAGGCTGACTCCATACACAGTTTCAAATGTAGATATGATTTAGCTCAGTAGGCTCAGGAATCTGTACACCAGTTGATTGACAGTTGAGAGGCGGGACCAAAGAGCCAAAGATCAACCCCTGCTCGCACAATTTGGTAAGTATAATTAGGTAAGCGCTATTAGGGTGAATAGTTTACACAATATAATTCACCTATGTGAGCCGGGGGGGTGGGGGTTGCAATAAATGAACTGTGGGAATAATATTATGGAATAATACTAACGATTGTTGCAAAAGATATTCTGGCAGTGCTTACACTTGATGTCATAATCATTTAGGGCTGGTTTGGCAAATCTTTCACATTCTAGATAACAATGCTGATTTGGTGAAGGTACATAAAGAATGTTGCACTTCATGCAAGCTGTTGAAGTTCATCTTTCCATGATGTAGTGGTATGGTGTGCAGTGAAAGAATGCTCACAATGAACTAACCTAGCGTTTATGGTGGACGGAGGAAATAGGTCCAGGGATTTGAGAAGTGATTGATAACTGACAGGTGAAGGAGGAGGAGAGGGGAGGGAGAGGAGGTGTGGGGTCCGGCGCACTCCTGGTAGTAACAGGCACCCCCTTAAACGTAAACACCAGTAGCCACGACCCTGACGGGGTGAACATCTCCCAGACTTCGCTGTTGACTTAAAAACGATAATGGGTGTCGGCGACATCCAGACTGTTGAGTGATTTTTACTTCTGCAGCCATAATGTGATATTAGGCTGAAAAATATTATTTAAGTTCTATGCCCCTGTGTGTGAGAGAGAGAAACCACACTTTGTTGTTGATGTACTGCCACTATGGACTTGACACAGTTGCCTTTCCCTAATAACTGCTGTTTTAAAACGTGAGTGTGAGGAGCCGACTGTCGGTGTCTACGGTAGGGAGCAGATGGCTCCCTCCCTCACCCCTCTTATCATTTGTCTCACACCTTACAACAACAACAATAGATTACCAGATCTGCTACCCCATGTGTGCTGTCATGTGTTGGGGGGGGGGCCCACTCCTCGCTCAACATAGTCATCTCCTTCCATACATACTATTATTATTAATTAACTATATATTTACGTATCCCACAGCTGCTGCTACTTGAATCTACGAAACCAACACATGCTCCTGCTGCTGCACACCTGTTCTATACTGACTTCTTCTACCCCCATTTTTTTTTTTTTTTTTTTTTAATTCCTTAGGTACATCTGCATTAGTGCAGCTACCCTAGACTATATGAAGTGGAGTACAGTGTGTCAAAAAGCTAACTAGTTGATGCTAAAAAATCCCCATCACACAGGATGGTTAGTCATACAGAGGCATGTGATAAGCAGTCTGCACTGGCAGATTCCGGATGCATTTTGAGGATTTTGCAACACACAACGTCCCTTAACTCTATGTTCAAAACACACCCACTTTCATCTTACACACACCTGCTGATGATGATACTTCTCCACACCTGTTCCTATACTTACTCCTTCTACCCTTACACACTTATACCCGCAGTGACACACAACGTCCCGGGAGACGTGGAACGTCCCGCCCTCACACGTCGGGGGAACCTCTTACACCCATTGAGGCATGACTTCTGTGACTATCTGTGACAGGTGTTGCAGACTGTCTACGTCTCAATTTACCCTACTTGACACATGAGGTGGGGTGGCGCCCATGGTGTGACACATGAGGTGGGGTGGCGCCCATGGTGTGACACAGGTGGGGTGGCGCCCATGGTGTGACACATGAGGTGGTGTGGTACGTATTGTGTGACACATTAAATTAGGCGAAATTAGGCGAAGGGAGCAGGAGGCTGAACACAAGGTATCATCTGGGAGGTGAAATCCTGCAAGAGTCAAATAGAGAGAAAGATCTGGTGGTTGATATCACACCGAACCTGTCCCCAGAGGCCCACATCAGAAGAATATCATCAGCGGCATATGCTAGACTGGCCAACATAAGAACTGCCTTTAGAAACTTGTGTTAGGAATCGTTCAGGACCCTGTATACGACTTATGTCAGATCAATCCTGGAGTATGCAACTCCAGTCTGGAATCCATACCTAGTTAAACACAAGACAAAGTTAGAGAGGATTCAGCGGTATGCCACCAGGCTCGTCCCGGAACTGAGAGGAATGAGCGACGAGGAAACGCTAAAGGAGCTGAACCTCACATCCCTGGAAAACAGAAGAGTAAGGGGAGACATGATAACCACCTACAAATTCTCAGGGGAATTGACAGGGTGGACAAAGACAAACTCTTCAGCACGGGTGGAGCACGAACAAGGGGACACAGGTGGAAACTTAGTACCCAGATGAGCCACAGAGATGTTAGAAAGAACTTTTTCAGTGTCAGAGTAGTTAATAAATGGAATGCTCTAGGAAGTGATGTGGTGGAGGCTGACTCCATACACAGTTTCATATGTAGATATGATAGAGCCCAGTAGGCTCAGGAATCTGTACACCAGTTGATTCACAGTTGAGAGGCGGGACCAAAGAGCCAAAGCTCAACCCCCGCAAGCACAATTAGGTGAGAACATGAGTTTGGGTGGCGTCCATGGTGTGACACATGAGGTGGGGTGGCATGCATGGTGTGACACATGATGTGGGGTGGCATCCATGGTGTGGCACATGAGGTGGGGTGGCATCCATGGTGTGACACATGAGGTGGGGTGGCGCCCATGGTGTGACACATGAGGTGGGGTGGCGCCCATGGTCTGACACATGAGGTGGGGTGGCTATCACTTAAGTCCACAAATATGTTGGAAATACACTTATATCATTCAGATAAATTGACAACACACTGTGGAATCAATCCTCTTCTACTTTAGCTTACTTCCGTAGCAATACACTAACGGATGTTTGCGATGAATGATGATAAACACTTAAACAGTCTGTTGCATTTGCCTAGTGAGCACAGGTGGTGGGCACAATTATTATCTCAAGTTACATTACTCGTCTTGCTATCATTTCGCAAATGGCATTGCCTGGATTCTGACAGGCGGGCTTGCTAAATGAAACGTGATCCGGAGACAAGATTTAATGTCACGTTAGACGGATGTCTGGACTGTTGGCCGCCAGTCCGGATCTCCACATCTTCACAGGTGTAGCGACTGGTACAGAATAGGGATGGAAGCGTGGGCTGGCTGGCTGCACCCCTCTGTAAGTTCCTTGATCTTTGAAACTGGTCAATCAGGCTTCAGGCACGGAGGCCTACACCAATGGGAGAGTTCCCTCAGAATGACGCGACGTTGTGACGTGAGGAATACGTCACTAGGAAGGTCCTCGGGTTACGGTTACACGGCCGTTGGGAAAGGTCTGGCCCTCCTAGGAGCATCTCAAAAATACCACGAAAATATAATTCTGGATATTTCATCCCCTGGAGTTTCGGGCTGAATTACGTATTACACCTTGCTGTAATTCATTTATGGTAATATCCACAACGGCTATTGTGATACCAACGGGGAGCTGATGACATAAGCTGTCACCAGATACCCAACAGGGCAGGTTTACGTTTCGTATTAACGAAACTTGACACAGTGCACACATTCTGTGCAGTAGTGAGGGTCTCAAAATGGTGGTGTTCACTCCATCACACATTTAAGATAGCTGGAAAACTATTCTCTCACAATGAGGCCGTCCAAAAATCCAAAACGCACATCGCTTCTAGTCAATACCTCTCCTAGCAGATGCATTTAATAATTTTTCAGGATAACTAATTTGTATCATTTACCTGAACTAATATATCAGCTCTGATATATATTCTTATCCGGTTTATTGTTCTCATGCTGTTCCATTTTATATCGTCGTATTACACTACTGTATAATTAGTTTATGGTTATGAGTTAGTCTACGTTCAAGGGTGTTATAGTAGTAAATTATGTAATTTACATTAAATACTACATGATGTGTATTTTATTTATTTATCCTTTGAAGAAAATACCTGTACAGTCTTCATTATTATAGGGAATATATTATTTTATCAATTGGAAAACAATAAGGTATTGTTGATTTGCTTTCAAGCTCTTATTGTATTTATTTACATGATATCTTGGTCTAAGCAAAGGTCTTGGTATGACTTAGATTTTCCATTTAAGGCAACACAAAATGCGCCTCCTTGGGAATATGACAACAACCCATGAGCCAGTATCAAGTGTTCCGATCAGTAAAACTAGAGTCACCCACTGAACTGTCTGGTGATGTCAATGATAAACTAGCATCGCCGGTCAGTATGATGCGTGACTCAGGCAAAATCATAAAAATGTCGCCATTCCAGCTCCATGCTTTTTTTTAGAAATTCTAATGCTTGAAATTATGCTATGCTTGACTAGGTTATATTACTCTGGTTAAAGTTATGTGCGCATTTGGAGGGATGATGGAGTGACCAAGATCAAGTATGGTCAGGTTTATGTTACATAATGAGTAGTTTTAAGGTGATTCGGTTTGGTACGTGTTATGACCACGCATACACCAGTATGATCATACTGAGGCTGGTGTATGATGTGCTCAAACTATATAGTGATATCTTGGCTAATTAGCCCAGTATCACGAAAATTATAAATATTAGCTAATCTTCTTTTGATAGTATATTATTATAATATGTGTATTGCCAATGTAGGTTATACATAACCATGTATATTATATTTCTGTATCATATATGTATGCCATGTATTTGTGGATATATATTAGAAGTTCAGTGAATAGCAGTAGCCTAATGTCATGTAGCTTGAAAAACATCGAGAAACATGCTTTTTTGTGATGTGAAATGTGAAAGGAAGTGAGCGTTTCGGCCTGATTAAAGTCGTTGTCAACACCAGACTGTGTTTCTGTGAATGTGTTTCTGTGAATGTAGGCATATTCCTATGTTTGTTTCCTTAGTGTAGAATGCAGTGTGAAAACCTCCATTCCTTTCCATGACTGTTACATCTAGAAAAGGCAGCTTCACATCATTCTCCATCTCGTACGTGAAACTCAACACAGAATTATGCTCGAATGCCTCCTTCAGCTGCTGCAGACTTCTGACATCTGGTAACTGCATAAAAATGTCGTCAACATACCTTCAGTATATGGCAGGTTTCAAGTCCATGTCAACTAAGACCCTCTGTTCGATGGTACCCATGTAGAAGTTCACAAACAGGACACCTAAGGGAGATCCCATGGCGACCCCATCTACTTGCTTAAACATGTGTCCATCTGGACTCAAGAAGGGTGCCTCTTTAGTGCAGGCTTTGAGTAGCTTCCTTAGAATGTTTTCTGGTATATCAAGAGTACAAGCCGGATCACGATACATTCTATCCGCTATCATCCCGATTGTTTCATCCACAGGTACGTTGGTAAACTGTAACTCTACATCCAACGTGGCTCTCATCCCCGTGGCCCGTGCTACCTGTAGTAAATCAACAAATGCCTTTGGAGACTTCAGGTTGAAAGCACAGGGTACATAATGGGGTCATCAAGCAGCTGAGTCGCTTAGCCAGTCTATATGTGGATGTGGGTATCTCTCTGATGATTGGCCGAAGTGGGTTTTCAGGCTTGTTAGTCTTGACATTCCCATACGCATAACCAGGTTTGTATTCCCCAATAACCTTTGGCAGGTGGAGTCCAGATTTCTTGGCGTTCACACTTTCAATCAATCTGTTTACCTTCGTTTTCAATTCGTCTGTAGTGTCCTTCGTTACCCTTTCGAATTTAGTTTGGTCAGAGAGTATGAGGTTCATTTTTGCCAGATATTCGTATTTTTAAGAATAACATATATTGGCGACTTGTCACCTCTCCTGACAACTATCTCCTTATTCTCACGGAGGCTCTTAGCTGCAGCTTTGAGCTCGGGGGACAGTATGGTGCTTCTGTAGTTACCTTTGCAGGGAGCCGGTCGGCCGAGTGGATAGCACGCTGGATTTGTGATCCTGTGGTCCCGGGGTCGATCCCGGGCGCCGGCGAGAAACAATGGGCAGAGTTTCTTTCACCCTATGCCCCTGTTACCTAGCAGTAAAATAGATACCTGGGTGTTAGTCAGCTGTCACGGGCTGCTTCCTGGGGGGTGGAGGCCTGGTCGAGGACCGGGCCGCGGGGACACTAAAGCCCCAAAATCATCTCAAGATAACCTCAAGATAACCTCGAGTCGTTCAAATCAAATCAAATCAAATGTTTATTCAGGTAAAATACATACCTACAAGGTGAGATACAAACATTGATGGATTTATAGATAGAGCTAGTACATACAATGCCTAAAGCCACTATTACGCAAAGTGTTCCTCCTTCTGCAATAAGTTCCACTTGCAAGGTTATCTTGAAGGTTATCTTGATAGGTGTTTATGGTGGTAACCTTCTTTTGCATCTCTAGGTCTGTCATCCAAAAGGATCTCCAACTTCACTTTCCAGGCCATCTCACTTGGTCTGGACTTAACGTGACAGTTTATACCAAGATTCAAGAGAGTGATTTGGTCCTCAGTGAAGTTGATTCCAGCAAGGTTTAAGAAGCCATCTCTGGGCCGTGGAATCGCCATAGGTCCTGAAAATATTGCTGTCAGTTTCTTGATGATCCTGGTAACGGTGCTGTGGTGATGTCGATCTGTAAGGATGTCGAGGTGTTGGTTGATTTGAGTGCGGAGGTCTTCGTCGATATTGGTATTTCTCCATTGGTCTGTAGCATGAAGTAGCTGCGTTTTGCTATCGTTGATCTCGGTTTGTGCCTTGTATATCTGATTTAGAATCAGATCGTCGCGATATTTTATCGTGAAGGCTCGGTTTCTTGCTACTGGGTCGTTCGTTTTAATATTAGTTTATTTTGGTAGCATTCTTTCTTGTAAACATATGTTGTTGAATATGACCGAAAGGGTAAGATTAATAATTCTAAGGCCTGATTTGCCTAACAGGCCGAGGATTTTCTTTATTAAAAACAAATTCTAACTGATTTATTTGAATTATTATTATTATATTACTAGCTGTACCCGGCCATGCGTTGCTGTGGCTCAGCAACGCGTGTGCGTCGCTGAGCTACAGCAACCCCCCCCCTGTCTCCCAGTCCTCTCCACCATTCCTCCCTTCCCCGTCCCCTTGTCCTCCCAACCATTCCCCACTCCCCTATCCCCTCGTCCTACCCATCATTTCCTCCCTCTTCCATCCCTATGTCCTCCTGATCATCTCCCACTTCCCTGTCCCCTTGCCCTCCCCCCACCAATCTCCATTCCTCTGTCCCCCATCCCCACCATTCTCAATTCCCCCGTCCCCTCGTCCTCCCCACCCTTACACCCTCCCCTGTCTCCTCGTCCTCCCCATCATTCCCCACTCCCTCGTACGATGAATTCCCAAATGATTTGATGTTCCTGTCAGAAAATTGGGAACATCAAATGATCTGATATTCCCATCTCTGAAATATAAGAAAAACAATTAAAAAACGAAATGAAACACAATGAAAAATAAAACAATAAACTATACTCATGAAATGAATGGAATGATAAATAACAAAATTCAACTTCAACGCAATGTCACACAAAATAATTAAATCTAAATGAAAATAATTCGAAATCTATGAAAATTTAATTTATCAATGAAACCGGAAACATAGAAAAGTTAACGAGACATATTTAGTATAGCGGGAGTTGCTCTTATGTGCAACAGATGGCGCAGTTTTATACTTATACTCACAAAATGAACGGTATGGTAAACAATATAGCTCAGTAGCTTAGGTTGGATCTAAAGGTCGGTTGCTAGTGAAACCATCACATCTTAGCAAACCTTTTAAGGTTTTGGCTGAATACTCCTGACTGATCATCTCATATGATATTGGTTGAATGTTCTTCACTGTATACCTCTCGTGATCTTATCTACATGTTGCTCATCATCTCTCATGATATTGACTGTGTGTTACCCATCATCCTCCATGATGTAGGCTGTATGTTTCGTCTTTCATGAAGTTTAGAAATGATTGTTAGAAATGTTAAAAATAAGAGACAAGGATGGCAAAAAAGAAACTATGAAGTTCGCATAGCAGGCCAAGGAAAGACAAGTCCTAAAGGTTTTTTTCGATTGTATCCAACAAAGATTAGGGAAAGAAAAAGTGAACTGAAAACTGAGAGAGGTCAGATAACGGATAATGACAAAGAGATGAGTAGTATTTACATAAGTATTTTATCTTTGTATTTACTAAAGAGGAACTTAACAATATGTATTCAGCCGAACAAGACTATGTGGTGGGACGAGGACAGGTTGACTAGTTTAGCAGTTACCAGGGAGGATGTAATTAAAAAAATGTAAAACTCAAACCAAACAAATCCCCAAGGCCGGATGAAGTGTTTGCCCGTGTGCATAAAGAATGAAAAGACGAGCTTTGCAAGCCACTTTCTACGATATTTAATAAATCAATAGAGTCAGGCAGAGTGCCAGAGTCATGGAAGGTTGCTAATGTGGTACCAATTTTTAAGAAAGGAGATAGATCACTTGCGTCAAACTATCAGCCAATTAGCTTAACGTTTATTGTGGGAAAGTTACTTGAATCAATAATTGCAAATACAATTCGTCTTCATCTTGAGAAGCATAAATTAATAAATGATTTGCAATATTGTTTTACAAATTGCCGTTCATGTTTAACAAATTGTGCTGTCTTTTTATTCCAAAATAGTTGAGACAGTTGATAGTGGTAAGGATTCTGATGTTGTGTACCTTGACTTTAGCAAAGCTATTGATACAGTGCCACATGACAGACTGATTAAAAAGATAGAGGCTCATGGTATTAGGGGTGCTAAATTAAGTTGAAATAGGGCATGGCTATACCAAATGAAACAGAGTTAGTATAAATGGGGTTAAGTCAGAGTGGGAAAATGTTGTAAGTGGAGTGCCTCAATGCTCTGTCCTAGGACCTCTGTTGCTTATAATATATATATATATATATATATATATATATATATATATATATATATATAAATATATATATATATATATATATATATATATATATATATATATATATATATATATATATATATATATATATATATATATATGATTCAGATTTGAGTAGCAACATTTGCAAATTTGCCGATGATATAACAATCAGTAGGGAAATAAACACGGAAGAAGACTCACTATCAGTCTCACTATCAGTCTCTGGAGAGACTGCAGGATCCGTTGGTAAATCAGAATGATTTCCCGGTTGCAATTCTTTTAACCATGTCGTAGTTCAGTTGATTAACGCAGCGTCTAGGGTCCTCTCGGACGTAGGTTCGAATTGTCGTCACGGCCCTTATGGATTTGTTCAAGACTCACTATCACTTCAAGTCGATCTAAATAGGGTTTTGAAATGGTCAAAAGATTAGCAGAAGCAGTTTAATGCTGATAAATGTAAAGTTTTGAAGATAGGTAATGATGATAGAGTTACAAGATACGAGCTAGATGGTGTTGAGATTGCGAAAGGGATCTGGGAGTTATGATTAGTAAGAATTTAACCCCAAAAGATCAATGCTCGAATATTCGTAATAAGGCAAATTAGGACACTGGGATTTATTAATTGAAGCGTTAGTAACAAGACACCTGGTGTTGTTCTAACTCTATATCTTGCTCTGGTTAGGCCCCATTTAGATTATGCAGTTCAGTTTTGGTCGCCATACTATAGAAGGGATATAAATTCACCTAAACGTGTTCAGCGTAGGATGACAAAGTTAATTCCCCAAATTAGAAACCTGGCACATGAAGAGAGATTAACAAAGCTTAAATTGCATTCACTGGAAAGGCGATGAGTTAAGGGTGACATGATAGAGGTTTACAAGTGGTTGAATGGACATAGGGGGATATTAATAGGGTATTAAAAGGATATTTATAGGATATTAATAGGGTATTAAGAACATAAGAACATAAGAACAAAGGCAACTGCAGAAGGCCTATTGGCCCATACGAGGCAGCTCCTATTTATAACCACCCAATCCCACTCATATACATGTCCAACCCATGCTTGAAACAATCGAGGGACCCCACCTCCACAATGTTACGCGGCAATTGGTTCCACAAATCAACAACCTGTTACTGAACCAGTATTTACCCAAGTCTTTCCTAAATCTAAACTTATCCAATTTATACCCATTGTTTCGCGTTCTGTCCTGTGTTGATACTTTCAATACCCTATTAATATCCCCTTTGTTATGTCCATTCATCCACTTGTAAACCTCTATCATGTCACCCCTAACTCTTCGCCTTTCCAGTGAATGCAAATTAAGCTTTGTTAATCTTTCTTCATATGAAAGATTTCTAATTTGGGGAATTAACTTAGTCATCCTACGCTGGACACGTTCAAGTGAATTTATATCCATTCTATAATATGGCGACCAAAACTGAACTGCATAATCTAAATGGGGCCTAACCAGAGCAAGATATAGCTTGAGAACCACACCAGGTGTCTTGTACTTACGCTGCGATTATAAATCCGAGTGTCCGATTTGCCTTATTAAGAACATTATGCATAGACCCTTTTGTTTTACATTCTTACTAATTATAACTCCCAGATCCTTGGGATCCTTATAACTTGCTATCCGGAGCTGGTATTGGTGATATTGTTGGAAACATGAAAGATATTATGACGGGAAATGGGAGCAAACCCATTATTGTATTAGTGTAGGGGGTAATGATGTTGGGAGAGTTAGAAGTGAGGAACTAATACTGAAATTCAAAACAGCAATAGAATTAGTTAGGAGCAAGGGAGGAATCCCGATCATATGTGGCATTCTTCAAGAAGGGAGTGGGAATGAATGGATGTCGAGGGCACTTGGTGTCAATTGCAGGCTGGAAAGAAGCGCGGCCCCTCAGGGCGCTCAGAAAGTTAAGGAGGTACCGAGGCGAGTTTTGGTTGTGGGAGATTCCCAGGTGAGGTATTTAGACAGAACGTTTTGTGCCAGAGATAGGGGGAACAGATAAGAGTTTGCTATCCGGGAGCTGGAANAGTACAGGGCATATTGGATTTATACCATTAGGGAGGTCAAGTGCAGACAAATACAAACAGGTGAAGAGTAAGGCGTAAAGGCGTGAAGATCATAGCGACAAAAGGGTATGAAGCACATACAAATATCAAGTGTAGTGGGCGTGGCATGTTGAGAGTGTCTTCTATGGTGGCATCTTCACGTTCCGATCCTGTTCTTACTCCCATGGGGTGGGCTGAATGAATAGTTCCGTAAGTTGGATATTTATGAGGGTTGTTCTATTTTTTGTGGATTGCTTCAAGAATTTGTAATCTTTTGCATCTGGGGTTTTGTTATCATTCAAGTGTTTTTATTCAACATTTCTCTTGTTAGGGTGATGTCATGGGCTTGTCTCATGAGACATCACAAGAATATATCTCTTCTTGGTGTAAGGAATACTAAAATGAAGTAAGAGTGTGTGAATAATCTTCGTTCACTGGAAGGCATAACTCTTCACCTTGGCAGGTGGGGATATTATCGTGGAAAATGAGAAAACGTCTTTCTTGTGATTCGCCCCGAGTCAGTTTCATAAGGCAGTTTCATAATCTCCCTCACCACAAGAGGGAGATGATGCTGTCTTCGTTCCTTTTCACGCAAATTCACGTAATATATTAAAAAAAATATGTTTTTGTGGTGTGCTACGTATTATGCTGTGTGAGGGCTGGGTATAATGTTTGCATGCACAGTTTGGTCTTCCGTGTGCGAGTATATACTGAGACTCAGAGCTAGTCCTTATGAGTTGATGACGAGGCCATGATGAGTGTAAAATTTAATTGGAAATCAATATTTCGGTGAATGTATGTATGTATATGTGTGAAGGGGCAATTTCCCAATGTGCTATGCATATTTAGGTATGTATATACCTATACCTATAGAAGATAATATTTTTGTCTTTTTGAGATTGGAGACCAAATGCTTGGGGCTAGCTTCATTAACCTTTGTGTGATAAATGGTGTTTTCCTCAGTTGTGACACAAGGGAAATCAGGATCGGCCATGAGCCCCACTGCCCTTCCTTCACGAAGTCTATGGATTTGAAATGTTCAGCAACGAGTTCATAGACAATACTACCATTTATATAACAGATGTCAGATTTATGATTGCACCAAAAATTTACCAGTGCAGGATACTGAACATATGGCCCTGTATGACTAACCACACTGCGAGATGGGGACTTTCAGTATCACTGCTACCTTATTCACTCTTGTGTTCATGGTGATAGCATCATAATGCACCCAGAGTCTGCCAGTGCAGACTACTTATCACATGTCTCTATATAACTAACCATCCAGTGTGATGGGGATTTTTAGTATCACGTAGCTAGCTTTTTGACACTATATCCCCCTTCATTAAGTCTAGGGTAGCTGCACAAATGCAGATGTACCTAAATGTGTTAATTAAAAAACGGTAGATTTGCATTCTAAGGGAAATAATTTTGCTACAGTGATAGAGATAGTGTATAGGGAGAATAGTTAGTGATGGGGAAGACAAGGTGGGGAAGGTGTGGGTTGGTATGGTAAGGTAATTATCAGGAGAGAACACTAAGCCATTACGACTTTTTAGCACTTGGAATGGATATAAGAACTAGGATTTGGGGTATGACGTGGAAATGAATGGTTCCCGACCACTTGCGCAGTTGGGGATTGAACACTGACCTGATAGAATCGAGGCCGTCGTTTTAACGACCACTCTATGTGGTTGAGAACCATTCCTTCCTCCGTCATGTCCCATATCCTTATTCTCATATCCCTTCCAAGTGCTATAAAGACGTAATGGCTTAGTGCTCTCACCTGATAATTACCTTAACTTACCAACCACACCTTCCTCCACCTTGTCTTCCACATCACTGTAACCATTTATGTCACGACCAAGGAAATCACCATTAATCGTACGAAGGATAATGAAGCTAGCCCCAGGTATTTGGCCTCCATTCTCAAATACACAAAGATATTCTTTTGAATTGATTTAGGTTGATACATAGCAAATTATGCATAGCACAGAAAATTAACAGCTAAAAACTAAATTATGCATCAATTCACAGAGAATTGATAGCCTTAAGCCATTAACATACATGTACATAATCACAAAGATTTTACGAATTTACATCCATAGACTATACTTTGCAAACCATTTGAGAACTAACAGCCACATACTAGACTACAAACCATCAAAAAAATTAACACCCAAAAACTAAATTATACTGAGGTACAATTAGCAGCAGTAGATTACTCTGAGGTAGATACTATTAGCAGCAGTAGATTACACTGAGGTAGAGAAAATTAGCAACAATAGATTACACTGACGTAGAGACAATTAGAAGCAGTAGATTACACTGACGTAGAAACAATTAGAAGCAGTAGATTACACTGACATAGAGACAACTAGCAGCAGTAGATTACACTGACATAGAGACAACTAGCAGCAGTAGATTACACTGACATAGAGACAACTAGCAGCAGAAGATTACACTGACGTAGAGACAACTAGCAGCAGTAGATTACACTGACGTAGAGACAACTAGCAGCAGTAGATTACACTGACGTAGAGACAACTAGCAGCAGTAGATTACACTGACGTAGAGACAAGTAGCAGCAGTAGATTACACTGACGTAGAGACAACTAGCAGCAGTAGATTACACTGACGTAGAGACAACTAGCAGCAGTAGATTACACTGACGTAGAGACAACTAGCAGCAGTAGATTACACTGACGTAGAGACAACTAGCAGCAGTAGATTACACTGACGTAGAGACAAGTAGCAGCAGTAGATTACACTGAGGGAGAGAGAACTAGCAGCAGTAGATTACACTGAGGAAGTGACAAGTAGCAGCAGTAGATTACACTGAGGGAGAGAGAACTAGCAGCAGTAGATTACACTGAGGAAGTGACAAGTAGCAGCAGTAGATTACACTGACATAGAGACAACTAGCAGCAGTAGATTACACTGTACATAGCCTCAGGAAACGTGCGGTCAGAGACCACACACAGCACGCTTCACATCCTTCCCAACGTTATTAAGTTATGACAGCAGGAGGAAGGACAAATATCCGAGTTAGGCTGTAGCCTCGCTCTCACAACTTTGATATTGACGCAATTTAGACTCGGAGTGCTCGTTAGTGAAGCTGCGGCAAGTTGTGACCATGTTGGCGACATTCTCTGGCAATAAGGAAAGGAGGTTAAACTAGATTTTGCATATTTTATTTGTAACAGAAACTTGAGGCATCTGCTGGGCCAGTGGATGATCTTTACCACATCTGTGTGTGTGTGTGGTGTGTGTGTGTGTGTGTGTGTGTGTGTGTGTGTGTGTGTGTGTGTGTGTGTGTGTGTGTGTGTATTATTTACTATTTTTATCCGCAGAATCGAGCTCTTGGACCTGGCCTTTCTAACCAATTTAATTTCCTCTATTATGTCTACTACATATTATTTTCTTACACACACACACACACACACACATACACACACAGGCAGGCAGGAGAGACAAGCAGGAGTAACTGGTAGGGTGCTCCAGTGGATAAAAGAGTACCTAAGCAATAGGAAGCAGGGAGTTACAGTGAGGGGTGAGACCTCAGATTGGCGTATAGTCACAAGTGGAGTCCCAAAGAGCTCTGTACTCGGTCCTATCCTGTTTCTGGTATACGTAAACGATCTCCCGGAGGGTATAGACTCATTCCTCTCAATGTTTGCTGACGATGCCAAAATTATGAGAAGGATTAAGACAGAGGAGGACTGCTTGAGGCTTCAAGAAGACCTAGACAAACTAAAGGAAGGGTCGAACAAACGGTTGTTAGAGTTTAGCCCAGGCAAATGTAATGTAATGAAGATAGGTGTAGGGAACAGGAGGCCAGTTGCAAGGTATCATTTGGGAGATGAAATCCTTCAAGAGTCAGAGAGAGAGAGAGAGAGAGAGAGAGACCTGGGGTTGATATCACGCCAGACCTGTCCCCTGCAGCCAATATCAAGAGGATAACATCAGCAGCATATGCCTGGTTGGCTAACATAAGAACGGCATTTGGACACTTGTGCAAGGAATCATTCAGAACTTTGTATACCACCTATGTCAGACCAATCCTGGAGTATGCAGCCCCAGGATGGAGTCCATATCTAATCAAACACAAGACTAAAGACACAAGACTGGAAAAAGTTCAAAGGTTTGCCACCAGACTAGTACCCGAGCTGAGAGGTATGTGCTACGAGGAGAGACTACGGGAATTAAACCTCACGTCGCTAGAAGACAGAAGAATTAGGGGGGATATGATCACCACGTACAAGATTCTCCGAGGAATTGACAGGGTAAATAAAGACAGGCTATTTAACACAAGGGGCACACGAACTAGGGGACACAGGTGGAAGCTGAGTGCCCAAATGAGCCACAGAGATATTAAAAAGATTTTTTTTTAGTGTCAGAGTGGTTGACAAATGGAATGCATTAGGAAGAAATGTTCTGGAGGCTGACTCCATACACAGTTTCAAGTGTAGATATGATAGAGCCCAATAGGCTCAGGAACCTGTACACCTGTTGATTGACGGTTGAGAGGCGGGGCCAAAGAGCCAGAGCTCAACCCCCGCAAGCACAATTAGGTGAACACACACACACAGGGAGGGTGAGTGTGTGTGTGTGTGTGTGTGTGTGTGTGTGTGTGTGTGTGTGTGTGTGTGTGTGTGTGTGTGTGTGTGTGTGTGTGTCCCTCCCCCCCTCCCCTCGCCTCGCTTTCACCTCCCAGATTTCTGGGAGGTGAAATCCTGAAAGAGTCAAATAGAAAGATCTGGGGGTCGATATCACACCGAACCTGTCCCCAGAGGCCCACATCAAACGTATATCATGAGCGGCATATGCTAGACTGGCCAATATAAGAACTGCCTTTAGAAACTTGTGTAAGGAATCCTTCAGGACCCTGTATAACTCTTATGTAAAACAACTCCAACCTGAAGTATGCAACTATTGGAGTATGCAACTCCAGCCTGAATTCCATACCTAGTTAAACATAAGACGAAGTTAGAGAAGATTCAGCCGTATGCCACGAGGCTCGTCCCGGAACTGAGAGGAATGAGTTACGAGGAAAGGCTAGGGGAGCTGAACCTCACAATCATGGAAAACAGAAGAGTAAGGGGAGACATGATAACCACCTACAAAATTCTCTGGGGAATTGACAAGGGTGGACAAAGACAAACTCTTTAGCACGGGTGGAACACGAACAAGAGGACACAAGTGGAAACTTAGTACCTAGATGAGCCAACAAGACGTTAGAAAGAATTTTTTCAGTGTCAGAGTAGTTAACAAATGGAATGCATTAAGTAGTGTTGAGGTGGTGGCAAACTACATACACAGATTCAAAAATAGATATGATAGAGCCCAATAGGCTCAGGAATCTGTACACCAGTTGATTGACAGTTGAGAGACTGGACAAAAGAGCCAGAGCTCAACCCCCGCAAACACTACTAGGTGAGTACAACTAGGTGAGTACAGGCCAGTGTCTGGCCTGACACACACACAAACTACTAGCCAGTGACCCTAAATTGCACACCATGCAAGCTGATGGAGAAGATTGTGGGAAAATAGCTGGTGGAACATCTGGAGCGAAAGAACTTTGTAACACAGCATCAACATGGGTTCAGGGAAGGCAAGTCCTGCCTCACGGATTAATTGAATTCTATGACCAGGCAACAAAAATCTGGCAAGAAAGAGAAGGTTGGGCAGACTGCATATTTTTGGATTGCCAGAAAGTCTTTGACACAGTACCACATAAAAGGCTAGTGAAAAAGCTGGAGATGCAGGCAGGAGTGAAAGGGAAGGTACTTCACTGGATAAGAGAATACCTAAGCAACAGAAGACAGCGAGTCACTGTGAGGGGTAAGGTCTCAGACTGGCGGGACGTCACCAGTGGAGTTCCGCAGAGTTCAGTCCTTGGACCTATACTGTTTCTGATATATGTAAACGATCTCCCAGAGAGTATAGAATCGTTCCTCTCAATGTTTGCTGATGATGCAAAAATTATGAGGAGGATTAAAACAGAGGATGACTGTAGGAGGCTACAAGATGACTTTGAATGAATGGTCCAACAAATGGCTGTTGAACTTCAAGCCGAGTAAATGAAAAGTAATGAAACAAGGCGGTGGAAACAGGAAGCCAGACACAGGATACAGAACAGGAGATGAAGTACTTCATGAGACAGACAGAGAGAAAGATCGAGGAGTTGATATCACACCAAACCTCTCTCCTGAAGCAAACATAAAAAGAATTACATCTGCAGTATACGCGAGGGTGGCTAACATCAGAACAGCCTTCAGGAACCTGTGTAAGGGATCATTAAGAACCCTGTATACCACATATGTAAGACCAACCCTGGATTATGAGGCCCCAGCATGGAGCCAGTACCTTGTTAAGCATAAGACGATGCTTGAAAAAGTTCAGAGGTATGCCAATAGACTAGTCCCAGAACTAAGAGGCACGAGTTACAAGGAAATGCTGCGGGAAATTCATCTCACGACAATGGAAGACAGAAGAGTATATATATATATATTAAATATGACCGAAAAAGTAAGATTAATAATCCTAACACGAATTTTCTCTATTTTCCTTATGTTTCTTTTTACTGGTGACGGTAAATGAAAAATCAATTCTCCAAAATTCATTTTTATTTCTAGTCTGACACGACACTTGAGCGCGTTTCGTAAAACTTATTACATTTTCAAAGACTTTAGTTTATCTACACACAACTTTATGCCTGAAAACAACATTGGCTCTTATACCTGCGTTTGGGTGAGGTGATGTAATACAATAGTGGGGTCAAACACAGAACATGGAAAACGGGGTATAGATTTGTAGAAGTTGGGTACAAATAGAACTGCATGGAATACGGGGTATAGATTTGTAGAGGTTGGGTACAAATAGAACTGCAGAAGGCCTATTGGCCCATATTTCTTGATGTTTCTATATTGGAGCGGAGTCTTGAAGTGGGTGAGGCTCCTCTTGATGATGTCGTTAACTTCACTGTGCCTCGAGTGCTATCCTCCTGTGCTTTGGCAGAGTAGGCCATGGTGGCCGTACCTGTCAGCCACCACCTCGCCGCAAATACACCTATATCTGGTGTGGATTGGGGCAGCAAGGCGGAGGCCCACAGCAATTCGGAGGGCGTGTGGTGTGAGACGCGTGCCAGTTGCCGACATTGGGGTTGCTAACAGGAAATCCCCTGCATGTGGTGCTGCTACTGCTGTGAGGCGAGCAATGTCGTGTTGTGTTGTTGCAGCACCCAGGCACTCTGCAGCAACTTGGTCTACAATGGGGCCATCCCAGCTGGATTGCTTGTGGGCTTTTGGGGATTGTGGTTGAGGTGATGGGCCTGCACGAGAGGCCCACTCTGTGGCACAGCATGTAAAATTGGGATCATGTACACCTGCCAGCTGATGTAAGTGGGCAGGTAGAATTTCCTTCACAAGGTCGTCGGATGCTGATAAGGAGGACAGGAAGGCTGGAACAGCGATTTGCGTTGCTGTTCGAACTCCGAGGCCCCCAAGTCTTACGGAAAGGGAGGCTTGTTTCCACTGTAGGTCATCAAGAGAGAGGTTAAGGGCTTTTTCTAGCATTGATTTCAGTAACCGGTCATACACACCTCAGAAAGTAGGTTAACCTGGGGAGGGACAGACATCTGGTGATGAGGTAGAGTGCATCATGAGCATCAATATCCTCAATCCTCCCATCCATCCTCTTAAGGTCGGCGATTTTCTTATCAAGGACCTCATCGATGGCTTTCAACCCCAGGGGAGCTCCTAGGAGTGTGCTATCTTCAGGTTTAGTTTTATGGATGTTTGGCAGAAGACCCTCTATTCTCTCTACGATGCCCTGGTTGGAACATATTATTTATATATATATATATTTATATATAACATATATAACATATGTTATATATAACATATATATATAACATATATATATATATATATATATATATATATAACATATGTTATATATGTTATATATAACATATATAACATATATATATATGTATATATATGTATATATATATATATATATATATATATATATATATATATATATATATATATATTATATATATATATATATATATATATATATATATATATATATATATTAGTATATTTTGGTAACAGTCTTTCCTGTAGACATATCATATCACCTCAACCACCATCCCCAAAAGCCCACAAGCAATCCAGCTGGGATGGCCCCATTGTAGACCAAGTTGCTGCAGAGTGCCTGGGTGCTGCAACAACACAACATGACATTGCTCGCCTCACAGCAGTAGCAGCCCCACATGCAGGGGATTTCTTGTTAGCAACCCCAATGTCGGCAACTGGCACGCGTCTCACACCACACGCCCTCCGAATTGCTGTGGCCCTCCGCTTTACTGCCCCAATCCACACCAGATATAGGTGTATTTGCGGTGAGGTGGTGGCTGACAGGTACGGCCACCATGGCCTACTCTGCCAAAGCACAAGGGGATGGCACTCGAGGCACAGTGAAGTTAACGACATCATCAAGAGGAGCCTCAATACAGCTGGATGCCCAGCTGAAAGAGAGCCCCGTTACCTAACGCCCCGTAACTCTGATGCTCTTATTGGTCGCCCGGATGGTATCACAGTGAACCCCTGGAAGAATGGCAAGCAGTTGGTATGGGACTACACGTGCGTATCAACCCTGGCTAACACCTACATTGACCTCAGTGTTGCACAACCAGGTGGCGCTGCCACCCACAGGGAAGCAGCCAAATCCCGTAAGTATAGAGAACTGGATCACCACTACAATTTTGTCCCCATTGCTTCTGAGACACTCGGCGCCTGGGGTAAAAGTGCTACCAGTTTTTTGAAGGAACTGGGTTCTAGGCTCATTGAAACAACAAGGGACCCTAGAGCTGCCAGCTTTCTTTTCCAGCGCCTCAGCGTGGCGATACAGAGGGGAATGTTGAGCGAGGAGAGGCCCCACACACATGAGAATACAGCTCTAGGAGATCGGATATATTATGGTGTACGGTTGGGGAAGGGTGTCTGAAGCAGGGACGCGAGGGGAGATGAAGGGCTCACCCAGGGAGTTATCTGGTCCTCACCGACGCCGCCGGCAGTCGCCCCTCACACTCTCCCCCCTCTCTCATGTTGTTGTATGTTAGCAAAAGTTAAGATGTTCCCAGCATGCATAGTGTACAGTCTGAATGAGTTGTGTGTATTTCCAATGTTGGAAATACTGCTTACCCCGCTGCCACTTACTCCATAACACACGAGGGGTAGAGATGAGTCTCTCAGCAGTCCACAAAGCCTTCAATACACACTCTACGAGGGGGTCATTAGTTCGTGTCATACGCACAGTACTTGAGTATAGGTGTTGAAAATAGTTATATTATTTATTTGTTGTTGGATGTAATTGAGATGGACTAGACATGCTTTACATTTCAAAAATGTTATTTTGGACAACAGAAAGATGATTTTCACGTTACGTTACATTGTGTACAAGGACTAAAAACAGTCACACAGAAATATTGATATGGTACAATAAGATTGAAGACTACCTTACGACACTCGTTAATCTTAAACAAATTTATTTGGGGGAAGAACGATGTTTGCATGTTGGTCACGTTACGTTACGAGGTGTAAAACACACAGTAGCATTGATTTTGATTTGTTATAATAATATTGAAGACTAGCTTATGACTGTTGTTACTCTTAAAACGTGTTATTTGGACAAAAGAAAGATATTTTGGGCAGCTAAAGATGTAGATTTCCACGTTACGTTACATTGTGTTACAAGGAGTAAAATATTTACGTTATGTTATGTTACACTGTTACAAGAATAACACTAATATTATTTGGTAACTGTTACATTGAAGATGGTCTAAACAGGCTTTACTTTAAAATGGGATGTGGACTGAGATATTGGTGTTTCCCTGTTAATCATGTTATGTTACAAGGTGTAAAACACACAGTAACATTGATTTGGATTTGTTATAATAGTAATAAGATTGAAGATTGCCTTACGACTGTCATCACTCTTAAAACCTGTTATTTGGCCAAAAGAAAGATATTTTGGACAGCAGAAAGATGTTGATTTCCACGTTACATTACATTGGGTTACAAGGACTAAAACAGGTATACAGTAATATTTACGTTACATTGCACTATGTTACAAGAATAACACTAATATTGTTTGGTAACTGTTATACTGAAGACGGTCTAAAAAGGTTTTTACTTTAAAAATGGTATTTGGACTGAGAAATTAGTGTTTCCCTGTTGATCACGTTACGTTACAAGGTGTAAAACCACACAGTAATATTGATTTGGATTTGTTATAATAATAATAGTAATAAGATTGAAAGCTGCCTTACTTATCAGGCCTCGAGGACGACAGCCCAGTGGCCCATGTTCTCGGAAGTGACATATTTCTTATTCATATCCTTTATGATTCATTAATGAGTGTTCTACCTTGATAATAAAAATATGTACCTATATTATGTTATGTTATGTTATGCTTACCAGTTATTGAATAAAGTATTAAGAGTAGTAATTATTCTATTTCATTGTTCTTCCATAACAGTCTAGTGGTTCAGCCGTCTTAAACCAAATAAAATAAATGATGAAGGGAACATATCTTCTCATATTGGATTGGGTAGTCTAACCCTTTTATGAGTCTTTTTAACACCTGAGGATGGACTTAGAGAGAGATGAGCCGCTGATTAGACGACGACGGCGATGTCTGAATACATCCCGAATGAGGGGTGATTGTTGCTGATGCACCCTGCCATCTCAGCGATCTGGTGAGATCAACACTGTTTTTTTTTTTTGCTGAGTTGAGGTGTAAAGGACCTATAAACTATGCTAGCTTGAAAGTGGAAACTTAAACTATGATGGAAAGCACACAGTTTACACAGGTTTGGTGTTATACTGTAGACGGACTAAGGCCAACTCAACTTCTTTTTTTTAATTCTATTTGGGTTAAGAAATGGATGTTACAAGATTAACAATTGAAGCTGTGTAGGACAGAGATTTTTTGGAGGAAACGGACTGTTTCCTCAAATAGCTAAGATGGGGGCTGACAGCTATGGAAGCTGAGGCAGTGACAAACAGATGACTCCCACGGCCCCCCCTATTACCTTCTCTCTCCTTCCATACATCATATTATCCAGTATCCTACCCATGTGGCATATGGTATGTGACATGTGGCGGGTATGTGGAACTTCAAAGGGGCTGTAGGCTGAAGGGGAGGGGAGGGGAGGGGTGAGGGGCAATTGATTACAAATATTGAGGATTCCTCACTCACCTTTCAGTAGCAGCAGAGGCGAGGCATCGTGAACACCTATACTCAAGGACTGTGTGTATGACACAAACTAATGATCCCCCTCGTAGAATGAGTGTTGAAGGCCTTTTGGACTGCTGTGAGACCCCCACCTCCACCCCTCATGTATTATGGTGTAGGAGGCTGCGGCAGTAAACAGCATCCTGATGGAAATACTCACAACTCATTCAGACTGTCAACTATGCATACTGGGAACATCTTAACTTTTCCTAACATACATCAACATGAGAGAGGGAGAGTGTGAGTGGGCAACTGCCAGCGGCGTCGGTGAGGACCAGATAACTCCCTGGGTGGGCCCTTCACCTTCCCTCGCACTTCACACACCCTTCCCCAACCATACACAGTAATATATCCGATCTCCTAGGGCAATGTTTTCATGTGTGGGGGGCCTCTCCTCGCTCAACATAGGCTTCTCTATCCTGCATACTATTATTATTATTTATTATGTATATATATTTTTTAATACATTAGGTACATCTGCATTAGTGCAGCTACCCTAGACTATATGAAGTGGAGTACAGTGTGTCAAAAAAGCTAACTAGTTGATGCTAAAAAATCCCCATCACACAGGATGGTTAGTCATACAGAGGCATGTGATAAGCAGTCTGCACTGGCAGACTCCGGATGCATTTTGAGGATATCATCAACACAAGATTGATTAAGGTAGCAGTGGTAATACAAGTCCCCATCTCGCAGGATGGTTAGTCATACAGTTTAGTAGCCTGCACTGGCAAATTTTGGGTATACTGTGAGGATATCTTCAAGAATACAAGAGTGAATAAAGTGATTGCAAAGCTCCAGGTACCTCATGCCAACTGGTCTGAAAGGTCTAATAACTGGGCATTCAGTGATGTAGTGCGGGAGATCGTGCCGTAGTTCCTATAAATCTACAAATGGTGCTTAACTCTACGTTACCAACACATACATTTTCATCATACACCTACTCCTCCTGCACTCCTGTTCCTATACTTTCTCCTTCTACCCTTACACATCCACTTTTTCTACCCTCTTCCACCCCCCAGTGACACACACCCACCGGGAGAGACACACCTCACATGACCGGCACTCCTCCCACAACCTCCCGAGACGGTGCCTCACCCTTTACCTCTGACAAGTGTGCCATACCTTTTCCTATACTTACTCATTCTACCCGTACATCCCCCTTCTTTTCTACCCTTTTCCGACCCCAGCGACACAGACCCAGCCACGAGACACACACCTGGTGCGCCTGGCTGCGCCCGGGACACCTCACACACCCCCACAGACAGGTGAGTTATGGCGCACCTGTCACAGGTGTGGTGCATGGTCTACGTCTAAATTTATGCTACTAGGCCCGTGTCCTATAAACTGTCAACCCCACTATCGTGTAATGTGGTTGTGACCGAGAATAGAAGCCCATGGTAGAGTCACGACCAAGAACTAGAGTCAAGCACAAGCCTTTGGTTAGTTTGAATGGGCATCATAATTTTTTTAAGAGATAGAACAAAGGACAAAGAAACGGCAAATGATAAACCGCAAACATAACCATATTGGAGCCTGACAACTAAAGTGTAGTGCATATATCTAAATCTAATTCTACTGCAGCAGCGTGTAATTTTGCAGGAAACAGACGAAATTGATCGACAAATTTAAATGTATTTAATGATTGAGGGGTTCAAGAACTTAGAGTCCGGCCTCCGGTAACTCTTACTCCTTAAAGGATCGCAGAATTAATGGGAAGGAGGGGAATGATGGAAGAGGGAGCTGGGAGGTGCATGAGAGGAAAGAGAGGTAGATGCTTGGGGAGGGGAAGAGGAAGGAGTGTGACGAAAGGGATTGTTAATTGAGAAAGGGGGAAGAGCATGTTTGCAGCTGCCAGCATAATGAACGCTGAAAGGGGAATCTTACTCACACACATGGAGGAGAATTCCATATCTACCAACTGAGAACAGACGTTAGCATGCTTTGCTACGACTGTCACCTCTCAAGGTGTGTAATTATCCCCAGGTAGTGATGACATGCGGTGTGCATTACGTGTTGCAGACCCATGAACATATTGAACCTGTAGGTTGTTTGTCCACGATGAATGTGAGATTATACTTCAGTTGAGCTTCGGTTCCTGGGCTCATGTTGGCGCCAGACGTGAACTTTTACTCAATGAAATATAGACAACCACCGGAGCCCATTACCTTATCCTCCAATCACCAAGTCGTTAGCTCCTTAATTGCTTAAGCAATCTTGAGGAAAGCCAATGAGTTCTCACACCAAATTTTGCATTTAGTGTTTTGGCTTTGATTAGGTTTTATCCCACGAGCCGACACCAGTCAAAATTACAAGACACTGTAGTAGCTTGTAGCAGAATAATCATAGGGGGCAGTACTCTTAAAGGTATTGACATAACAGACACCTTTTTGCAACAATGACAATTTATTAAACCATCTTACTGACTAATGCATGGCAATAACTTTGCATTACGTTAATGTCCTGAGTGACACTTGACAAGAAATAATGATCACTTTAATAATTGCATTAAATGACTCTTCAATAATCAATAATAATTGTTATTTATTGCGTATCAAACAGACAAGCCAGTAAAAAGATATCACTTGTTCACGTCAATTCACAACATTGTAAACTCACTACACTATATGATAACTCACACAAAGTACAGCACGCCAATAATCACAACACAAAATAATCACTTGAATCATTAATAATAATTATCACATAGACAAACCCACTCAAATGACTTTCACAATCTCTGGTTCTCTGACACGAGATAGAAACATCACGAGGAAATCATGTCGGTACATATCGGTATCATTAAACCATATGATCAAATACAGAATAAGCATAACAATTACTAAATGTGGTTTTTGTGTTACATATTCACACGCCACGATGAATTCAGTCACACACATATGGCTGTAATCATCAGTTGGCTCTCAGTGATTTCCTCGACTTGATTGATCACACCTGTTCCAGGCGATATGAGGCGAACTCTAGAGGGAGTGTTGATATGAGATCAACACAAGGGGTGATATCAGATTAACACAAGGGGTGATATCAGATTAACACAAGGAATGCTCAATAATATGACAGAGAAGATATAATTCTACTCACTTAAAAGACCGACCGGTCTTTGCCACACAAAACCTTGCATACATACAACAGTTCGACTTTGTAGAACCTTAGATGATCTTTCTCCAGCAATTTCCGCACGTGGTTACATGCGAAAGATCAATGATACAGCGTGGTAGGTGAAGACACTTAAACTACGACCACACTTGGTTACTTATGAGTAATGATGACACACACACAGGTGGCAGTTGTAGACACGTGTAGTGTACACTTGTCACACAAAGGACCACACGTGGTTACAAAGTGGCGTCTGTGTCTACCCGAGGGAGAAATTGACGCGTGCTAAACACTGGGTGGTGTCCATGGTGTGACGCATGATGTGGGGTGGCGTCCATGGTGTGACACATGATGTGGGGTGGCGTCCATGGTGTGACACATGATGTGGGGTGGCGTCCATGGTGTGACACATGATGTGGGGTGGTGTCCATGGTGTGCCGCATGAGGTGGGGTGGCATCCATGGTGTGACGCATGATGTGGGGTGGCGTCCATGGTGTGACACATGAGGTGAGGTGGCGTCCATGATGTGACACATGATGTGGGGTGGCGTCCATGGTGTGCCGCATGAGGTGGGGTGGCATCCATGGTGTGACGCATGATGTGGGGTGGCGTCCATGGTGTGACACATGAGGTGAGGTGGCGTCCATGATGTGACACATGATGTGGGGTGGCGTCCATGGTGTGACGCATGAGGTGGGGTGGCGTCCATGGTGTGACGCATGATGTGGGGTGGCGTCCATGGTGTGACACATGAGGTGAGGTGGCGTCCATGGTGTGACACATGAGGTGGGGTGGCGTCCATGGTGTGACACATGAGGTGAGGTGGCGTCCATGATGTGACACATGATGTGGGGTGGCATCCATGGTGTGACGCATGAGGTGGGGTGGCGTCCATGGTGTGACGCATGAGGTGGGGTGGCGTCCATGGTGTGACGCATGATGTGGGGTGGCGTCCATGGTGTGACACATGAGGTGAGGTGGCGTCCATGGTGTGACGCATGAGGTGGGGTGGCGTCCATGGTGTGACGCATGAGGTGGGGTGACGTCCATGGTGTGACACATGATGTGGGGTGGCGTCCATGGTGTGACGCATGAGGTGGGGTGGCGTCCATGGTGTGACGCATGAGGTGAGGTGGCGTCCATGGTGTGACACATGAGATGGGGTGGCATCCATGGTGTGACGCATGATGTGGGGTGGCGTCCATGGTGTGACGCATGATGTGGGGTGGCGTCCATGGTGTGACACATGATGTGGGGTGGCATCCATGGTGTGACACATGATGTGGGGTGGCGTTCATGGTGTGACACATGATGTGGGGTGGCGTCCATGGTATGACACATGATGTGGGGTGGCGTCCATGGTGTGACACATGTGGGGTGGCGTCCATGGTGTGACACATGATGTGGGGTGGCGTCCATGGTGTGACACATGTGGGGTGGCGTCCATGGTGTGACACATGATGTGGGGTAGCGTCCATGGTGTGACACATGAGGTGGGGTGGCATGCATAGTGTGACACATGAGGTGGGGTGGCATCCATGGTGTGACACATGAGGTGGGGTGGCATCCATGGTGCGACACATGAGGTGGGATGGCATCCATGGTGTGACACATGAGGTGGGATATCGTCTATGGTGTGACACATGTGGGGTGGCATGCATGGTGTGACACATGAGGTGGAGTGGCGTCCATGGTGTGACACATGAAGTGGGGTGGCGTCCATGGTGTGACACATGAGGTGGGGTGGCGTCCATGGTGTGACACATGAGGTGGAGTGGCGTCCATGGTGTGACACATGAGGTGGGGTGGCGTCCATGGTGTGACACATGAGGTGGAGTGGCGTCCATGGTGTGACACATGAGGTGGAGTGGCGTCCATGGTGTGACACATGAGGTGGGGTGGCGTCCATGGTGTGACACATGAGGTGGGGTGGCGTCCATGGTGTGACACATGAGGTGGGGTGGCATCCATGGTGTGACACAGTAGGGTAAATTAAGACATAGACCGTCCACAAAACCTGTGACAGATGTGTAATTGGGCACACCTGTCACAGAAGTCACAGAAGTCACGTCTCGATGGGTGCAAGAGGTTACCCTGGTGTGTGAGGGCGGAACGTTCCACGGCTCCCAAAACATTGTGTGTCCCTGGGGTTTATATGTGTGTAAGCTAGGGTAGAAGGAGTATGTATAGGAACAGGTGTGAAGCAGTAGCATCATCGTCAGCAGGGTGTGTAAGATGAAAGTGGGTGTGTTTTCAGAGTAGAGTTAAGGGGACCTTGGTGTTTTCCCAGGACGTTGGGTGTAGCTGGGGGTAGAATGTCTCCC
>WNGS01135237.1:2744950-2757013 GCA_020271785.1 Procambarus virginalis
TCAAGAAAAGTTGAGGGTATAGAATCTGTTTCTCTCATTGTTGTTGATGATGCAAAAATTATGAGGAGCATTAAGACAGAGGAAGATAGTACGAGGCTACAAAATGACCTAGAAAAACTGAATGGTCCAACAAATCGCTACTAAAGTTCAACCCGAGTAAATGTAAGGTAATGAAACTAGGCGGTAGAAACAGGAGGCCAGACACAGGATTACGAATGGGAGATGAAATCCTTCATGAAACGGACAGAGAAAAAGAACTAGGAGTTAAACTCCTAGATCTATGAGTTGGTATCACAAAAAAAAATATCTTCTGAAGCCCACATAAAAAGAATAACATCTGCGGCGTATGCAAGCCTGGCTAACATGAAAACTGCCTTCAGGAACCTGTGGAAGGAATCATTCAGAATCATGGTATACAAGAATCATCTTGTATACCATATATGTTAGACCAACCCTGGAGTATGCGACCTCAGCATGGAGTCCGTACCATGTCAAGCACAAGACGAAGCTGTAAAAAGTTCAGAGGTATGCCACAAAGCTAGTCCCAGAACTAAGAGGCATGAGTTACAAGGAAAGGCTGCATAAAATGCACCTCACGACACTCGAAGACAGAAGAATAAGGGGATACATGATCACTACCAACAAAATTCTTAGTGGAATTGCCAGAGTAGATAAAGATAAACTGATTAACACGGGTGGTACGCGAACAAAGGAACACAGGTTGAAACTGAGAACCCAAATGAGCCACAGGGACGTTAGAAAGAACTTTTTCAGTGTCAGAATAGTTAACAGACGGAATGCATTAGGCAGTGATTTGGTAGAGGCTGACTCCATACACAGTTTTATATGTTGATATGATAGAGCCCAGTAGGCTCAGGAATCTGTTCACCAGTTGTTTGACAGTTGAGAGGCGGGACCAAAGAGGCAGAGCTCAACTCCCGCAAGCACAACTAGATGAGTACAACTAGGTGAGTACATTCAATAGTGTATCTTGAATGGTCATTTAGTGAGCGGCACCACGATGCACCACCACAAAAGTCAATATAATGGCTAGACAACGAGTCAGAAAACCCGTCACAGTACTCGCACAGGCTGACAGTCTGACAGGGAGACCGATGCAGTCATGCAATCTTCATGCTGCCCTTAAGATCACCATCACTGACTCGTTACTAAGTCAACAGGACTATCCTCACCTTCTCCACAATTCCGCTATTCGCATCAACCACTCAAGGAGTAGTATTAAAGGCATTGTTTACACTCTGGAGTATCCACTCGGTGACAACAGGCATCTGAGGGCGTCGGAAGACAGATGCGAGAGCGCTGTTGCGTGATATTATCCACCAACTTTCATTGTATGAGACCAATGTAAAGACATAGTCTGGTAGCACGAGGGTTGACGAGGTCAGTAATGACAGCATATCTTGGTTATAGGCCTGGTCGAGGACCGGGCCGCGGGGACACTAAGCCCCGAAATCATCTCAAGATAACCTCAAGATACCAGACCTATAAAGGTTTTATAAAACAAAAGAACCACATGGATTATATTAGAGCACATGGTCTATGTTAGAGCTTATGGTCTATGTTAGAGCACATGGTCTATGTTAGAGCACATGGCCCATGTTAGAGCTTATGGTCTATGTTAGAGCTCATGGTCTATGTTAGAGCACATGGTCTATGTTAGAGCACATGGCCCATGTTAGAGCACATGGCCCATGTTAGAGCACATGGCCCATGTTAGAGCACAAGGGCCATGTTAGAGCACATGACCCAAGTCAGAGCACATGGCCCATGTTAGAGCACATGGCCCATGTTAGAGCACATGGCCCATGTTAGGGCACATGGCCCATGTTAGAGCACATGGGCCATGTTAGAGCACATGGCCCATGTTAGAGCACATAGCCCATGTTAGAGCATATGGCCCATGCTAGAGCACATGGCCCATACTAGAGCACATGGCCCATGTTAGAGCACATCGCCCATGTTAGAGCTCATAGGCCATGTTAGAGCACATAGCCCATGTTAAAGCACATGGCCCATGTTAGAGCACTTGGGCCATGTTAGAGTACATGGGCCATGTTAGAGCACATGGGCCTTGTTAGAGCACAAGGGCCATGTTAGAGCACATATGCCATGTTAGAGCACATATGCCATGTTAGAGCACATAGGCCATGTTAGAGAACATGACCCATGTTAGAGCACATGGGCCATGTTAGAGCACATAGTCCATGTTAGAGCACATGGGCCATGTTAGAGCACATGGGCCATGTTAGAGCACATAGGCCATGTTAGAGCACATGGGCCATGTTAGAGCACATGGCCCATGTTAGAGCACATGGCCCATGTTAGAGCACATGGACCATGTTAGAGCACATGGGCCATGCTAGAGCACATGGCCCATGTTAGAGCACATGGGCCATGTTAGAGCACATAGGCCATGTTAGTGCACATAGGCCATGTTAGAGCACATGGCCCATGTTAGAGCACATAGGCCATGTTAGAGCACATGGCCCATGTTAGAGCACATAGGCCATGTTAGAGCACATGGTCCATGTTAGAGCACATGGTCCATGTTAGAGCACATGGGCCATGTTAGAGCACATAGGCCATGTTAGAGCACATGGGCCATATTAGAGCACATGGGCCATGTTAGAGCACATGGCCCACGTTAGAGCACATGGGCCATGTTAGAGCACATAGGCCATGTTAGAGCACATGGCCCATGTTAGAGCACATGGCCCATGTTAGAGCACATGGGCCATGTTAGAGCACATGGGCCATGTTAGAGCACATGGGCCATGTTAGAGCACATGGGGCCATGTTAGAGCACATGGGCCATGTTAGAGCATATGGGCCATGTTAGAGCACATGGGCCATGTTAGAGCACATGGGCCATGTTAGAGCACATGGGCCATGTTAGAGCACATGGGCCATGTTAGAGCACATGGGCCATGTTAGAGCACATGGGCCATGTTAGAGCACAAACCTCACCTTGAGGATACCTTGAGGTGCTTCCGGGGCTTATCGTCCCCGCGGCCCGGTCATCGACCAGGCCTCCTGGTTGCTGGACTGATCAACCAGGCTGTTGGACGCGGCTGCTCGCAGCCTGACGTATGAGTCACAGCCTGGTTGATCAGGTATCCTTTGGAGGTGCTTATCCAGTTCTATCTTGAATACTGTGAGGGGTTTGCCAGTTATGTCCCTTATGTGTAGTGGAAGCGTGTTGAACAGTCTCGGGCCTCTGATGTTAATAGAGTTCTCTCTCAGAGTACCAGTTGCACCTCTGCTTTTCAACGGGGGTATTCTGCACATCCTGCCATGTCTTCTGGTCTCATGTGATGTTATTTCTGTGTGCAGGTTTGGGACCAGCCCCTCTAATATTTTCCACGTGTAAATTATTATGTATCTCTCCCACCTGCGCTCAAGGGAATACAGATTTAGGCTCTTAAGTCGGTCCCAATAGTTTAGATGTTTTACCGAGTGGATTCTAGCAGTAAAGGACCTCGGCACGCTCTCCAGGTCAGCAATTTCACCAGCAGTGAAAGGGGCTGTCATTGTGCAGCAGTACTCCACTCTAGAGAGCACAAGCGTTTTGAAAAGTGTCATCATCGGTCGGCACATGGGCAATGTTAGAGCACATCGGCTATGCCTGGCTATTTTTATATCCAAGAACACAGAAACAAGGGTCAGGAAAATCCTCATCACACGACGCCACACAGAACTGAGAGGCTTCTCTAATGGTCAATAGATACAGTTACCATGATACTTATATAGGAAATTGCAATATTATCATTAAAGTAAAAGTGTAAAATAAACAATAATCTACACAGTTGTTTACCCAAATACATTTGGGTAAACAACAGTAAGTAATCTATGTTTAAACCGAGCAGGCACCAGATACCTGCCCTGATGGACGCCATCTGGGTGGTGTGTGGGGCCTCTAGGCGGTTGCTCACGCTAGCACCATCAAGACTAAGAATGGAAGCCGAAAGGTCAAATCCGTTAAGGTCACTTTTGGACATTAAGTGTGGTGTAATAAACTAAATAACATATACATATTAAGACACACCTTGTTTATACAGAAGAAAGGGATGTGTCTATTGGTCAATATGTAATGTGTCAATATAGATGAGTCTTGTGGTTCAATTCCCTGGGTACTGAAGTGGACCAAAGCAGTTACAAATCTCTTATCAGAGATTTAGCCTGCTATTTCCTTACTTCATCACGTTCTCAACAATATGCAAGATACGTTTTATAGTGGCTTAACGTATATATCAAGACAGCCACACGCACCTGCAACTCCCTCCTTCCCCCCACTTTTGCACACCTGGTCGACCTGTCAACTGCTGCTCCCAGCAAACTAGCGACTTGCGGCCGTCCTGCGTTCTCATTGGCCGCTAACCAACACACCACTCCCGCTCCCCGCCAATCACATTTCATCACCAGTCATTGTTGGAGTCCCTTGCAGCTCTCTCAGCCAGAATATATCTCGTGCTCCTGCTGTGAACACCTAATTTGACCCACCTCGTGTGATCAAATAAGAGGTTTATAGCTAGCGCATATATTCCCAGCACCATTTATCTTTGTTAACGTAACCAGTTCCCCCCTTTTCAATTAGTTATATATAATTTTATGTGTTTTTCTTTTATATTATTTTAAATGCCAAGGAATTGACTTTATTTTATTTTGTTTTCTAGATTAAGTAAAGTACTTTTTTAAATTTTGTGTTTTCGTGTATCTTGCCTTACCACAGATTATTAGACAAGCAGTCACTCTTTTTTTTCCTTTTTTTTATAACTTAAATGTATGTGGCCCAGCATTGACATCTGCTATTTGGAAGACTGCCGACCACCATTTCCAACACGTTACCGTCACACCGGCCACACCGACGCCATTACAGTGGCGGGGCCCAGACGCCATTACAGCAGCGGGGCCCAGACACCATTACAGCAGCGGGCTCCAGACGCCATTACAGCGGCGGGGCCCAGACACCATTACAGCAGCGGGCCCCAGACACCATTACAGCAGCGGGGACCAGACACCATTACAGCAGCGGGGCCCAGACACCATTACAGCAGCGGGCCCCAGACGCCATTACAGCGGCGGGGCCCAGACACCATTACAGCAGCGGGCCCCAGACACCATTACAGCAGCGGGGACCAGACACCATTACAGCAGCGGGCCCCAGACACCATTACAGCAGCGGGGACCAGACACCATTACAGCAGCGGGGCCCAGACACCATTACATCTTAACCTACAACACTTCATCACAACTCTGCTACAGTTAACATTAGTGTGTTCCAGTCAGCCAAGAGGGCTAGCAAGGACAACACTCCGGGTCTGCATCACAATAATCAGGAAGGAGAGTGTGGTGAGATTATCACAGGAAATATGGTCCATTTTCTTGTTATAAGACCTTTCCATAACTCCTCTTTACTTTGCAGATTAGTTTTACAAAGGGCTTTCGAGCCGACTTTAGTAAGCAAGAGATACTTGCCAACTAATAAAATATAGTCAGCCAGGTTAATTTATATATATATATATATATATATATATATATATATATATATATATATATATATATATATCATTATATATTGCAATTGTTTAAAAATAAAGCAATATACGTTGCAATAAATTAATTTACCTTAAGAATTAAAGTATCAAAAATTTTGGGTCATTGTTTAAAATTATAGCGATATATATGTGACAAGAAGCAAACCCAAAGGTTAGGCCAACCGAAAGAAATGGCGTAATTTTAGTGCATACTGCTTTAAAATTAAGGTGTTATGTTACACTAGGTACTGAAGTTTATTCGTCGGGCAGGTAAGTGAAGGCAGCATCATACCTCTGGCGTCTCCCTCAAGGAGCTCAGGGCTGCTCCAGGACCTTACTCAAGGAGTGGAGCAAAACTTAGCTACTATCACCAATCAGCAGCTGAGCAGTTTTTCTGTGCAGTAGCCAAGTTTATTTTAATTTAATTCTATAAATTATTCTCGGTCAAATGAGCACATTCGAGGAAGTCAAGAAAAAAGCATCATAACAGGAAGATGTCAAATGTTGACTTGACTGTCCAAAAAAAATATTCAGTCAAATAAAAAATGCCAAATATCAATATCATTACAAAACTAAAGATATCTAGGATTAAATAAAACATATCTCTACAAGCCCCCATGTCAGTTGTACGATTGTGAAAAGGGTTAAACAATATTATGCAGGACTGTGGTATCAATACAAGGCAAAACATTAAATGACAAAGAAACACATGGGAACTAAACAAAAGCCCCCCTAGTAGATATTCAAATTGGAAGACAAGCACATTCCAAGGGGCTATATACACTAGAGGAGGGAACGAAACAAGAGTGTGCAAGAAGGTTTCTTAAGGATCTTGGTTCTAGGCTCATTGACACTACAAGAGACCCTAGAGCGGGAAGTTTTCTCTTCCAGCGCCTCAGTGTCGCGATCCAGAGGGGGAATGCCTGCTGCATCCTTGGTTCCTGACCGGCGTCGGAGGAGTTCGAAGAAATCTACAGCCTCTAGAAGAGAAACTCCCCCCTATGTCCTCTTAATGTTTATTTTTTTTGTAAGTAATCAGATATGTAACTGTATAACCTTGTATTATAAAGCGTACAATATAAAAAAAAAAGTGGTAGAAGTGAACACTCACATTTACGAGCATTCAGAGTTAAATGACAAATTTCTCTCTGAAGGCTCTGTGTTTCCTTCTTCCAAGCTATGGGTTCCTATAATTGCACCAGAGGTGGTACTCATATATATATATATATATATATATATATATATATATATATATATATATATATATATATATATATATATATATATATAATATATATATATTATATATATATATATAATATTTTGGTAGCAGTCTTTCTTGTAAACATATGTGTTGAATATGACCTAAAAGGTAAGATTAATTCTAGCACGAATTTTCTCTATTTCTTATGTTTTTCTTCACTGTCGGTGGTAATAAAAACATCAATTCTGAATTGATACTATTAGAATTGATATTTTTATTACCACCGACAGTGAAGAAAAACATAAGAAATATTGAGAAAATCGTGTAGAATTATGAATCTTACCTTTTTGGTCATATTCAACAACAACATATATATATATATATATATATATATATATATATATATATATATATATATATATATTATATATATATATGTAACTGAAAACTCACATCCCAGAAGTGACTCGAACCCATACTGTCAGGAGCACTCTGCATCTGGCGTGCAGAACACTTTAACCACTCGTCCAACGCGACGGACAAAAGAGGATGGTAGCCGAGGTTAATATATATAAATATATATATATATATATATATATATATAATATATATATATATAATATATATATATATATATATATATATATATATATATATATATATATATAATATGTCGTACCTAGTAGCCAGAACGCACTTCTTGGCCTACTAAGCAAGGCCCGATTTGCCTAATAGGCCGAGTGATTTTCTTTATTTTAAAAAACATTCCAATTGGTATATTTGAAATATTATTATTATATTCTATTAAGAATATAAATTGAGTAAGTTGTGTTTGTTTAGGTAGGTTATGTTAGGTTAGGTAGGGTTGGTTAGGTTAGTCATATATCTACGTTAGTTTTAACTCAAATTAAAAAAAATTAACTCATACATAGTGAAATATATAGTTTTATCATTTCATAAGAACAAAATTAGAAAATATATAAATAAAAAAAAAACTGGGCTTATTAGGCAAATCGGGCCTGACATAGTAGGCCGAGTATTGCATTCTGGCTACTAAGTACAATATATATATATATATATATATTATTAATATGACCGAAAAAGTAAGATTAATAATTCTGACACGAATTTTCTCTATATTTTACGGTTCTTTTCACTGTCGGTGGTAATTGAAAAATCAGTTCTCCAAATTCATTTTTATTTCTAGTCTGACGCGACGCTAGAACGCGTTTCGCAATAACTTATTACATTTTCAAAGACTTTAGGTTACACACACAAACTAACACTAAACAGAGTTTTAACAGCTTTCATTTTATACCTGCATTTCGGTGAGGTGATAATGTTACAATAGTTTTGGATGAGGTGAAAAACAACTTTCAACACAAGCCAGAACACGAAATAACGGGTATAAGCTAAAGGGGAGAATGGAAGTAACTGAAGAGGGCCTAATGGCCCATATTTCTTTATGTTTCTATATTGGAGCGGAGTCTTGAAGTGGGTAGAATATAATTGTGCATTAATTGGCTGTTGATTGCTGGTGTTGACTTCTTAATGTGTAGCGCCTCGCAGATATCAAGCCGCCTGCTATCGCTGTATCTATCGATGATTTCCGTGTTTTTTGCTAAGACTTCTCTGCTGATGGTCTGGTTGTGGGATGAGATTATATGTTCCTTGATAGAGCCCTGTTGCTTATGCATCGTTAATCGCCTGGAAAGAGATGTTGTTGTCTTGCCTATATACTGAGTTCTTTGAGGCTTACAGTCCCCAAGTGGGCATTTGAAGGCATAGACGACATTGGTCTCTTTCAAAGCGTTCTGCTTTGTGTCTGGAAAGTTTCTCATGAGTAGGTTGGCAGTTTTCTTGGTTTATAGTTTTATATAAAACCAAGAAAACTGCCAACCTACTCATGAGAAACTCTCCAGACACAAAGCAGAACGCTTTGAAAGAGACCAATGTCGTCGATGCCTTCAAATGCCCACTTGGGGACTGTAAGCCTCAAAGAACTCAGTATATAGGCAAGACAACACAACATCTCAACATTATATATATATATATATATATATATATATATATATATATATATATATAATATATATATATATATATATATATATATCACACATCAACCCAGAGTCCAGATGGGCACATGTATAAGCAAGTAAATGGGGTCACTATGGGTTCTCCCTAGGTGTCTTGTTTGCCAACTTCTACATGGGTACCATCGAGCAGAGGGTCTTAGTTGACATGGACTTAAAACCTGTTATATGCAGCTGGTATGTTGGCGCCATTTTTTTGCAGGTACCTGATGTCAGACGTCTGCAGCAGCTGAAGGAGGCATTCGAGCAGCAGTCTGTGTTGAGTTTCACGTATGGAGAATGATGGAGAATGATGGGAAGCTGCCTTTTCTAGATGTAACGGAAAGGAACGGAGACTTCCACATTGCAGTCTACACTAAGGAAACAAACATAGGAATGTGCCTCAATACCAATAGTGACTGCCCAGACAGGTACATGAGGAGAGTTGTCAACGCTTCCGTAGACCGTGCTCTTAGCCACACCCCAGGATGGAAGCAAGTCGATGAAGAACTATATAGGGTAAGGCAGGTCCTAGTCAACAATGGCTTCTCTAACGGTTTTATGAAGACGTCATAAAGAGAAAGGTGAAACGCCATGCAACCTCTGAAGAGTCAACTAACTCAACACTTATACCCCCCTATTAGACTGTTTTACAGGAACTTATTTTTGACGGCTCATAAAACGGAGGAAAGGGTCCTGAAAGACATTACTGATAGAAACGTTATCCCTACAAACAAAAATCAGAAAATACAATTAACAATCTACTACAAAAACAAAAAAAACGGCCAACCTACTCAGGAAAAATTCCCCAGACACCAAACAGAATGCCTTGAAGGAAACCAACGTCGTCTATGCTTTCACGTGCCCGCTTGGGGACTGTAAGCCCTAAAGAACTCAGTATATAGGCAAGACAACAACCTCTCTTTCTAGGCGACTTACTATGAACAAACAACAGGGCTCCATCAAGGAACATATAATTTATTCTCACAACCAGACCTTCACCAGAGAAATCTTAAGAAGCAACACAGAAATCATCGATAAATTCAGCGATAGCAGGAGATTCGACATCAATAAGTCAACACCAGCAATCAACAGCCAACTAATGCACAACTATATTCTACACACCTCAAGACCCCGAACCAATATGGAAGCAGTAAGAGGAGGTATGGGCCAATAGGTCTTCTCCAGTTAATTCCATTCTTATGTTCTTATACCATTGTTTCGTGTTCTGTCTTATGTTTCACCTCACCCTAAACTTTTGTGCCATATCACCTCACCCAAAAACGAGTATAGGTATAAATGTATCTTGTGTGTAAATTAAGTGTTTGAAAATGTAATAAGGAATTACGAAACGCGTTTAGGCGTCAGACTAGGAATAAAAATGACTGAATTTTGGAGAATTACTTTGTCAATTACCCTCGACAGTAAAGAAGAACGTAAGAAATATTGAGAAGATTCGTGTTTGAATTATTAATCTTACCCTTTCTGTTATATTTAATAATATATATATATATATATATATAAATATATATTATATATATATATATATATATATATATATATATATATATATATATATATATATATATATATATGTTATTAAATATGACCGAAAAAGTAAGATTAATAATTCTAACACGAATTTTCTCAATTTTCCTTATGTTTACGTTTCACTTACGAGATGGAGAAGGATGGGAAGCTGCCCTTTCTAGATGTAACAGTCATGGAAAGGAGCGGAGGTTTCCACACTGCAGTCTACACTAAGGAAACAAACATAGGAATGTGCCTAAATGCCAACAGTGACTGCCCAGATAGGTACAAGAGGAGTGTTGTTAACGCTTATGTCGACCGTGCTCTCAGCCACAGCTCAGAATGGAAGCAAGTCGACGAAGAACTCTGTAGAGTAAGGCAGGTCCTAGTCAACAACGGCTTCTCCAATGGTTTCATTGAAGACATCATAAGAAGGAAAGTGAAACGCCATGCAACCTCTGAAGATACAACTAACACAACACCTATACCCCCTATTAGACTATTTTACAGGAACTTCTTCTCCACAGCTCATAAAACGGAGGAAAGGGTCCTGAAAGATATTGTTAATAGAAACGTTATCCCTACAGACAAAAATCAGAAGATACAATTGACGATTTACTATAAAACCAAGAAAACTGCCAACCTACTCATGAGAAACTCTCCAGACACAAAGCAGAACGCTTTGAAAGAGACCAATGTCGTCTATGCCTTCAAATGCCCACTTGGGGACTGTAAGCCCCAAAGAACTCAATATATAGGCAAGACAACAACATCTCTTTCCAGGCGATTAACGATGCATAAGCAACAGGGCTCTATCAAGGAACATATAATCTCTTCCCACAACCAAACCATCACCAGAGAAATCTTAACAAACAACACAGAAATCATTGATAGATACAGCGACAACAGGCGGCTTGACATCTGCGAGGCACTACACATCAAGAAGTCAACACCAGCAATCAACAGCCAATTAACGCACAACTATATTCTACCCACTTCAAGACTCCGCTCCAATATAGAAACATCAAGAAATAGGGCCAATAGGCCTTCTGCAGTTACAGATCTATTCTTCCCTTTAGCTTATACCCATTGTTTCGTGTTCTGTGTTTGTTCTCACCTCACCCCAAACCATTGTAACATGTCACCTCACCCAAATGCAGGTATAAAAAGAAAGCTGTTTAAACTCTGTTCAGTGTGTGTAACTAAAGTCTTTGAAAATGTAATAAGTTTTACGAAACGCGCTCAAGTGTCGCGTCAGACTAAGAAATAAAGAATGAATTTTGGAGAATTGATTTTTCATTTACCGTCATCAGTAAAAACAAACATAAGGAAAATTGAGAAAATTCGTGTTAGAATTATTAATCTTACTTTTTCGGTCATATTTAATAACATATGTCTACAGGAAAGACTGCTACCAAAATATACTAATATATATATATATATATATATATATATATATATATATATATATATATATATATATATATATATATATATATATATATGCGGAAAATCACAGAGAAAAATGAAAGGAGGTAACGTTTCGACTTTGTTAAAGCCTTTGTCAAACCAGACTTTGTGTCAGTCTGGTTGACAAGGCTTTAACAAGTCGAAACGTTACCTCCTTTCATTTTTCTCTGTGGATTTTCCGCATAAAATGATCAGTGTTTTGTGATCGTCAATTGCATATATATATATA
>WNGS01135237.1:2758013-2773344 GCA_020271785.1 Procambarus virginalis
GTACGAGGAAAGGCTGTGTGAGATGCACCTCACGACACCTGGAAGACAGATGAGTAAGGGGAGACGTGATTACTACCTACATAATTCTCCAGAGAATTAACAGGGGTAGATAAGGATACCCCTCACTTGTTCAACACGGGAAGAGGACACAGGTGGAGACTGAGCACCCAAATGAGCCACAGGGACGTTAGAACTTTTTCAGTGTCAGTATAGTTAACAAGTGAATGTATTAGGCAGTGATGAGGTGGAGGCTGACTCCATACAAGTTTCAAATGTAGATATGATAGAGCCCAATAAGCTCAGGATTTTGTACATCAGTTGATTGACTGTTGAGAGTTGGGGCCAAAGAGCCAGAGCTCAACTCCCACGAGCACAACTGGGTGAGTACAACTAGGTGAGTACACACACACACACACACACACACACACACACACACACACACACACACACACACACACACACACACACACAGGATGCAGTCCATGTCTGGAGACAAGGGCACCTATTTACTGCTAGGTAAACAGAGGAATGGGGTGAGAAAACTTGGCTAAATTCTTTATGCTTCAGCTGGGAATCGGGAACCCGGGTCCCGCACTTCGAATCCCGAGCTTGTGAGAGTTTTGTATGGATAACATGTTGTATCAGAATATTCATCTCTTGTTTTGCAAACATTAATTAACTCTCTTTCCCGACGAAATGCCAACAACAATATTCTTCTACCGACGGAATAAATTTCATTCAATATAATTCGAAACATATCAAACGCCAGTAGAAACAAAAACCAGTCAGCTGCGCGCTCTGAACCATTTCATCCATGGCAAAAGCCCAGCAGTCATTTCCTCCAACAACGCGTCTCCTCTCTGCAAAAATGTCAACATAAAATCAGAACGCTCGCTCTATACTCTGAAACTTTTAATACCCAAAAATGTTAAATGAAATAATGAATTTACGTTTTTATTTTCAAATCAAATTTTTGTCGCTATGCTTGATGTGGGAGGAACGTGACGACAATACTTAATTGCCGCGGGAGAACTGTGATGTCATCACATACCGTGGGAGGATCGTGACGTGGGAGGATTGTAACGTGGGAGGATTGTGACGTGGGAGGATCGTGAGGTGGGAGGATCGTGACGTGGGAGGATCGTGACGTGGGAGGATCGTGGCGTGGGAGGATCGTGCCCTGGTTGGATCGTGACGTGAGAGGATCGTGCCCTGGGAGTATCGTGACGTGGGAGGATCGTGCCCTGGTTGGATCGTGACGTGAGAGGATCGTGCCCTGGGAGGATCGTGACGTGGGAGGATCGTGCCCTGGAAAGATCGTGCCTGGGAGGATCGTGCCCTGGTAGGATCGTGACGTGGGAGGATCGTGACGTTAGAGGATTGTGACGTGGGAGGATTGTGACGTGGGAGGATCGTGACGTGGGAGGATCGTGACGTGGGAGGATCGTGACGTGGGAGGATTGTGACGTGGAAGGATTGTGACGTGGGAGGATTGTGACGTGGGAGGATCGTGACGTGGGAGGATTGTGACGTGGGAGAATCGTGACGTGGGAGGATCGTGCCGTGGGTGAATCGTGACGTGGGAGGATCGTGACGTGGGAGAATCGTGACGTGGGAGAATCGTGACGTGGGAGGATCGTGACGTGGGGAGATTGTGACGTGGGAGGATTGTGATGTGGGAGGAGCGTGCCCTTGGAGGATTGTGACGTGTGAGGATTGTGCCATGGGAGGATCGCGACGTGGGAGGATCGTGACGTGGGAGGATCGTGACGTGGTAGGAACGTGCCGTGGGAGGATCGTGACGTGGGAGGATCATGACGTGAGAGGATCGTGACGTGGGAGGATTGTGACGTGGGAGGATCGTGACGTGGGAGGATCGTGACGTTAGAGGATTGTGAAGTGGGAGGATTGTGACGGGGAGGATTGTGACGTGGGAGGATTGTGACGTGAGAGGATCGTGCCCTGGGAGGATTGTGACGTGGGAGGATTGTGCCCTGGGAGGATTGTGACGTGGGAGGATCGTGCCCTGGGAGGATTGTGACGTGGGAGGGTTGTGCCCTGGGAGGATTGTGACGTGGGAGGATTGTGACGTGAGAGGATCGTGCCCTGGGAGGATTGTGAAGTGGGAGGATTGTGACGTGGGAGGATTGTGACGTGGGAGGATCGTGCCCTTGGAGTATCATGCCCTGGGAGGATTGTGACGTGGGAGGATCGTGCCCTTGGAGTATCATGCCTGGGAGGATTGTGACGTGGGAGGATTGTGACGTGGGAGGATCGTGCCCTGGGAGGATTGTGACGTGGGAGGATTGTGACGTGGGAGGATCGTGCCCTGGGAGGATTGTGACGTGGGAGGATTGTGACGTGGGAGGATCGTGCCCTGGGAGGATCGTGACGTGGGATGATTGTGACGTGGGAGGATTGTGACGTGGGAGGATTGTGACGTGGGAGGATCGTGACGTGGGAGGATTGTGACGTGGGAGGATTGTGACGTGGGAGAATTGTGACGTGGGAGGATTGTGACGTGGGAGGATTGTGACGTGGGAGAATTGTGACGTGGGAGGATTGTGACGTGGGAGGATCGTGCCCTGGGAGGATCGTGCCCTGGGAGGATTGTGACGTGGGAGGATCGTGACGTGGGAGGATTGTGACGTGGGAGGATTGTGACGTGGGAGGATCGTGCCCTGGGAGGATTGTGACGTGGGAGGATTGTGACGTGGGAGAATTGTGACGTGGGAGGATTGTGACGTGGGAGGATTGTGACGTGGGAGGATTGTGACGTGGGAGGATTGTGACGTGGGAGGATTGTGACGTGGGAGGATTGTGACGTGGGAGGATCGTGCCCTGGGAGGATTGTGACGTGGGAGGATTGTGACGTGGGAGAATTGTGACGTGGGAGGATTGTGACGTGGGAGGATTGTGACATGGGAGGATTGTGACGTGGGAGGATTGTGACATGGGAGGATCGTGCCCTGGGAGGATCGTGCCCTGCGAGGATTTTGACGTGGGAGGATTGTGACGTGGAAAATTGTGACGTGGGAGGATCGTGACGTGGGAGGATCGTGACATGGGAGGATTGTGACGTGGGAGGATTGTGACGTGGAAGGATCGTGCCCTGGGAGGATTGTGACATGGGAGGATTGTGCCGAACAACGAGAAGATCACGACACCATTGCCTGTGTCAGATCACTATTGCAATATTGAACACCGTCCTGGACTCACCTTGTGAGGCTTAAAACCTGAACTGAAAAATGACGAAGCTTTGCAACAAGAGAAATGCCACAGTCACGAGACATGATCTATGATTACTAGTTACGGTAACTTGAAATCACATCAATAGAGGACAGAAAAATCAAAGAAACAATGATCGCAACATACAAGATGCTGAGGGGAATTGACAAGATAGGCAAAGGCAGCTCATTTAATATTTGAGAAAATGTCCACTCAAATGTGTGCACAAAAGTGGAAGCTAGAAACGTAAATGAGTTGAAGAAATATAAGGAAGTTCTCGTAATTTGTATGGATGATTCATAAGTGGAACGCACTGAAAGAAGATGACTAGGAAGCCACCTCCATGGAGAACGTTAAGGCCAAACTCGACAAAGAATTAGAACGTCAGAATAATTATAATAGGGAAGGAGGTTCAAGAACGCCAGTAGGCGGGCACAGGAAGCTAGACGTCCCGTTCCTGTAACCAGTCATTGGTAAGTACTAAACTCGAGGAATCGTGACGTCATTGCTGAAACGCAAATCGTGCGCAATCGTTCCTCGCTCAGCCGCTCGTCTAGATGATGAGTGTATTATTTGTGCTTAATAATGCAGACTACGGAAGAGGTTGGAAGGCTGCTGGTGATAGTGGACGATGTGCTCAGATAACATAAAGATTAACGGTATAGTTCCTTTGTTATTAACCTTATAGCGATATTTTCATAGAGTAATCCAGTGACTCAGTAATTGAGTAATCAAGGGGCCCGACGACTGAGTGCACAACGCTCGGGACTCGTAGTCCTAAGGTTTGATTCCCGGCGGAGGCGGAAACAAATTGGCCGAGTTTCTTTCACACAGATGCCTCTGTTTACCTAGCAGTAAATAGGTACTGGGAGTTAAAAAGCAGCTACAGGCTGCTTCCTGGGGGTGTATAACAAAAAGGAGGTCAGGTCGAGGACCGGGCCGCGAGGACGCTAAGCGCCGAAATCATCTCAAGATAACCTCAAGATAGATCTAGTAATACGGCAATAGAGTAATCCAGTGATGAAGCAATAAACCAGTGATATAGTGATAAAGTGATAGGGGGAAATCTTCTATATCTACAAGAGAAAATGTCTGCTTGTCTGAGGAAGGAGGCCAGACTCATGCATTTAGTCTTACCCAACTTTTCATGGTGATTTGTGATTGTATGGCGAGCGTCCTAGTTGGGGTGACGTGATCGACCCCATGCCCCTCCAAAAGTAGAATTGGATCTTAGTGTGACAACCAACGACTGCAATGAGTTTTACACGAGATTTTCAGCATCACACACGAATATGTAACTACGATGTTCTTGAAATTTACATCAAATTAACAAGAGCAAAATAACATTGTGATTATAATGCATGTTTTTGGGCACATATATTGTATGCTCTAATGAGAGAGAGAGAGAGAGAGAGAGAGAGAGAGAGAGAGAGAGAGAGAGAGAGAGAGAGAGAGAGAGAGAGAGACCTGGTCTCCGTCGAGTACCCCATCTAGTACAATAATATAATGACTGGGCAATCTAGAGATACAGCGGTATCACAGCAGTACAGCGTGAGAATGATATATCAGTGAGAGGTAAACTAGTGAATCGATTTATTGAGAGGTACATAATGAATCTCCGTAGTGAGGAGTAGACTAGGGAACCTCCTTATTCAGAGGTAGACTAATACGGTAATGATGTTCACACTCTTACACCACAGAAGGTCACAAAGAAATCACAATGGCTTGTAACATAAATATAAATCATTGTGAGGCAGCTCCATTACCTCACAAATATATTGGCAGCGAAGAGATATTTAAGAAACCTGGGAAAGTGCTATATGCAGTGTTTATTAGACAGGATATGTTTAATGAGGAAAGGGAGGCAGCAAAAGATTCAGAAAATAAAAGAAAATGAGAAATGCAAGCAGACCAGAAAATGACACTGAGAATGGGACGAAGCAAATCTGACAACAGAGAGGAAAGGGGGGAGGGGGAATAGTTGGGCATACCAGGACCTAGATTCACAAAGCTCCATTTATTTCTTTGTAAGTATGTTTGCTAGGAAGATTGCAAAGTGCTGGCTAAGAACGCGGCAAAGAGCGATTCAGAAAAGAAAACTTACGAAGATTTTTAAGTACAGGACAGTAGTTCAGTTGGGTCTCACTAGATGTCACTAAGCGCTTTTAGTTTGGCCAATCAGAAAGAACGTAACATTTTTCATCTTACAGCTGTAGCCAATCACGACGCTGCCATATCGGAGCTTATCCGTTATGCACTTGCGACTTATTTACGTCGAATTATCTTATAATATTAGTATATTTCGAAGTAAAATTATGTATTTTGAACTATTACAGTCAGCACCGACATTGAAGTAAACAAATATGTTACATTTTTTGTTTACCTACGTAATTCTAAGAGATAGTGTGTAGCTTCCCTTGTCGCTCCCAAGATTTGCGAAGCGATGGTATTTATTTATGTATATATTTACCTAAATTTACCCAACGGCCACTATCTAGTGGCCTCGACGAGGACAAAAAGCCGGAGGCTTAAGTCCAGCCAATTGTCCTAATGATATTTTCTAGCTGGATTTTGGCATTTACGCCTTCAGCGGGTAGGCGGTTCCATGGGTTTTAAACCTCTGGGTAAAAAACATCTCTTTTCACTCCTACTTGAGAGGACATACTCTCCAATTGTGATTGCTCTATTATCAGCGACTTCATACCAAATGGTATGAGGTACTTTGAGCTCTGTAATTACTTCGTACACTCAGGAATATTGGAAGATATTCTTGTGTTGTACCCAGATTTTGCTAATGGGGAGCTAATAGATCAGCCTTATATATTTTGATCTCTCCTGATTCCATGTATGACTGGCCGTCCCGTGAGGTGGGGATGTAGGATGAGCTTGTAGCTGGTTTTTTATATAAACTATATGGTCTTTTATAGTGAATAGGGAAGCAGTACATTGCTGTGTATACCAAAGCATGTTAAAAAAAATCATTGTTTGAGAGGAGTTTTGTAGAAACTGGTAAGAGTAGTTAAAATATAATGTTTCCATGATTCAGTGCTTACCTCTTGTGAAAATCGTGTAGTTGCTGTTTATTCAGAGTTGATTTTTTGTATTGAGGCAGGTATTTTCTCCCCTGATTCCATGTATGTCTAACCATCCTGTGAGATGGGAGTATTAGATGAAATTATAGCTAGTTTTTTATGTACACTGTGTAATCTTCCATATAGAATAGGGTAGCAGCACATTGCTGTGTATACCTAATCTTCTTAATACAAAAATATCATTAATAAAGATTTTAAATTATAGTTTGTATTATTACCAATCTTTATTAAATAATGTTAACCATGGATCTTTAAGGTCTTATGTTGATATGTAATAGTCATATTTCTTTTGAATCATTCATTAAATTGTGCATTATGTCTAAATTTTTCACTTCTTTGGATATACTGTATAGTACAAAAAGATAGGATAAAAGTAAACCAGTAATATTTCTTTCATTTTATTTTTTATTTAAAAAACTGCATTAATATTTTTACAGCTGACAGGATTTGTTTCTCACAGGTGCATTATTTGTTTAAAAAAATTTGGTTTATTGTTACACACAATGGTGCTACATTGCCTTCCCAGCTTGGTGCCTTCTTTTGATAATTACTATAATTACTTACTGATTGTTACACACAGCCAAATTGTGTGACAGGAAGAGATCTTGGACACAAATTTGTTCTGTGCTAAATGTAAAGGAATCAGCTGAGCACTCCTCAGATAAAATAAGCTGCCTCAGCTTATAAGGTAAATAATATAAACATTCCTCAATTAAGTAGCTGCCTCACCTCACTGCCTTACTGCTACATAGCCTTCCCGGCATGGTGCCTTCTTTTGATAATTGTTCCACACACTTCCTGTTACACATACTTGTTCCCAAATTGTGTAACAGGAGGAGGTCTTGGACCCCTACTTCCCTCTCTCTTTTTTAATAGTCCATATAGTCATAACTATAGGTTTAAGTATTCAATGAGCAAAGTTTTTAAGTTTTTACCCTAACCTAACATCATTTGTGGAGCATATTTTTATTTTATGTCTCGCCCAGATTTAATTTCAAAATAAAGCCAAACAAAATAAATTTAAAATAGGGATTGTACCTTAGCTATACATACCCATCTATACTTATTACTAGGTGAACTTGGTAATTGTAAATGCTCCCATCAGGCAGGGCTCATCATCATCTCTCATATTTCATGTTCACCAGTGTTTATTTACTTAATAACTTCTGGTATAATATCTTACTAATTTAAAACTAATTCAAATATCATAAAGACATACTAACTATAAGTTTCAAGCAGAAAATGCATATATAACTAACACGAAGAACTCCACTTCACGAGATTCGCCAACTAAAATAGTTTTGTTTATATTACAATCGAGCCTCGTGTTGTGAAGTATTAATCCAGTGTAATTGGCAATGAACATAAGATTTATGAACATTTATACCCAGTGCGGGTATAAAATCAACCACATTGTAAAAATTTTTCACTTGAGAATGAACCATGGAGGTTCGAAACGTTGTGCAAATTGAATAAATAAGTGTAATACATTCTATAGTAATTCACCTCTTTTCTTCACCCGGAAATTACGAAAATGAGTTTTGGAGAACTCCTATTTCAGCTAAGCCCTGATGCTAAGAAAATAGTTAGAGGGATAGAAGCCCTAAATCAGAAGATAGTAAATACAGAATATGCGGTCATATTCAATGAGACATATATATATATATATATATATATATATATATATATATATATATATATATATATATATATATATATATATATTAGTATATTTTGGTAGCAGTCTTTCCTGTAGACATATATTATTTATTTCATATTTAATAATATTTAAATATTATTTAAATATAATATTCGGTCATATTTAATAATATATATATATATATATATATATATATATATATATATTATATATATATATATATATATATATGTCGTACCTAGTAGCCAGAACTCACTTTTTGGCCTACTACGCAAGGCCCCATTTGCCTAATAAGCCAAGTTTTCCTGAATTAATATATTTTCTCTAATTTTTTTCTTATGAAATGATAAAGCTACCCATTTCATTATGTATGAGGTAAATTCTTTTTTATTGGAGTAAAAATTAATGTAGATATATGATCGAACCTAACCAACCCTACCTAACCTAACCTAACCTATCTTTATAGGTTAGGTTAGGTTAGGTAGCCGAAAAAGTTAGGTTAGGTTAGGTAGGTTAGGTAGTCGAAAAACTATTAATTCATGAAAACTTGGCCTATTAGGTAAATTGGGCCTTGCATAGTAGGCTGAGAAGTGCGTTCTGGCTACTAGGTACGACATATATATATAATATATATATATATATATAATATATATATATATATATATATGTATGTGCATATATATATATATATATATATATATGTATATATATATATATATATATATATATATATATATATATATATATATATATATATACACACACATATCCTCGAAAAGAAAACAAAGAGCTTTCAGAGAAGATCTTGTGGATTCTCACTGAACACTTTCATCTTTTCTTCTCCTACCACCGCTATTATTTTTTTGTGTGTTTTGTTTTGTTTTATTTTCTCTTATTTTATTGCAATGCTACAGTTTCCAGAGAATACACACATATTTGTAAAAATATAACAATCAGCGTTCGAAGACCTCGTCCAGCTCCTTGCAGGTTGGGTGCGTACGCAGGATACAGCATGAATTTCCCCTTCGAACTGCGACACTGAGGTGCTGGAACAGGAAACTGGTCACTCGTGGGTCTCTAGTTTTTCTAATGAGTTCCTCACCCACCTCCTTTAGGAACTTGAGTGCACATTTATCCCAGGCGCCCAGAGTCTCAGAGCCTATCGGCACGAACCTGTAACAACGTTCTAAGTCTCTGTGCTTGTAGATTTTCTGGGTCTCCCTGAAGGTGGCTGCCCAACCTCCCTCCACTGAGTTGTAACGTAGATAGGAATCAGCCAATGTGGAAGCACATGTGTAATCCCATACGACCTGTTTACCTTCCCTCCATGGCTGCAGGGTGACTCCCTCTGGGCGTTTTTGGCTGTTGTCAGGTCTGCACAACTGAGGTTCCCTTTGTGCTGGACACCCAGCTGAAGCCAAACTTCTCTTGATGATGTCATTGACTGCTTCATGTCTGTCAATCTTTCCCTGTGTCTTACGACAGATGAGACCATGGCTGCCGTATTGGTCTGCCCGTGCCTGGCCGCAAATACACCGGTGTTCGGTGGGGATAGGGACGGTAAGGTGCAGGGCAACACCAAAACTTAGGGCCCGATAGTCCAGGCGGGTGCCCAAGGCGGAATTAGGGACTGCTGTTACGGAATGCCTTATCGTGTTATTGCGTCGCATAAAATATAGCACTGTTATATAAATAGTAATATTTTCAATATTACAGGTAGAACAAGCTTAACGACCGTGAAGGTCGTTAACGGTCAGCACGGTGTGGCTCGTCCGGTGGCGGGAAGTCTGTTAGCCAATCAGAATCACCGGGCGAGGCAATATGTGCTGGTCAGAGCATGAAATGAACAGTACGCTACTCACTCCTATTTGATCGACATGCCGTCGTCGTGGGTGTATGTGACCAGTTTGCCCCAGCTGTGACAGCGTGCTCCACATCTCCAGCGATGCAGACTTTCGGACGAAGTGGCCTGGTCGACTCCGTATGACGTTTTTGAGCTCTACCTCTGTTCTGGATTTTTTTTTCTTTTTTTTTCAGATATATACAAGAGTTGTTACATTCTTGTACAGCCACTAGTACGCGTAGCGTTTCGGGCAGTTCCCTGGAATACGATCCCCGCCGCGAAGAATCGCTTTTTCATCCAAGTACACATTTTACTGTTGCGTTAAACAGAGGCTACAGTTAAGGATTTGCGCCCAGTAAATCCTCCCCGGCCAGGATACGAACCCATGACATAGCGCTCGCGGAACGCCAGGCGAGTGTCTTACCACTACACCACGGAGACTGCAACTGGATAGACTGAGACTGGATTATTGGACCCATTACGCAAAGTGGATGGGCCTTACGAATTGAATCGACTGATGAGTGGCGGCCATCTCATTGACATATACATAGTGTTTTGGTGAATATATTACTGTACTTGAAAGTACAGTTTCTTAGTATATAAATGTATGTATATCTTTAACTGTACATATAATGTACCCTCGTGTTTTAGTGATATAGCCGAATATATCAATTAGTCTCCTCCAAAATTATTTCTTGTCCTCAGTCAGATCTCAGAGAATTAAGTGTGTCGCACCTGACAATAGATCATGCTGAGGCTGACACCTAAAAAAAATCAAAGTATCCAATTGAATTACAAAGCATAAGAAGAGTATTTGCAGAACAAACCAATTTTAAATGTGTTGGGTTTTCGACAGTTCGATCCCAACACTGCCGACAGGAAGTCCCCGGCATGGGGGGCTTGCACAGCTAGGAGACGCGCTCTGTCCTTCTCCGAAGCTGCCTCCAGCAATGCTTTGGCGATGTTTTCCTCTATGGCGCTATCCCATTTGGCCTGTTTGCCGTCGTTTGGAAAAGTTGGTCGAGTGTGTGAATTAGCAAGGGTGTCCCACTGACCAGCTCCTTCCACAAATTTGAGATCACGAATCACAGCGGGGTTCCTTGGGTATTCTGGTATTATTTCCTTCACTAATTCACTTGTAGCACTGGTCGAGGATAAGAATGCCGGCAATGCTAAATGTGTCGCCTTGCGAATACCTATACCCCCGAGTCTAACTGGGAGCGTTGCTTGGTCTCACTGGTCATCTTGCAGGGAGAGGTTTAACACTTTCATAGTTATTGACTTTAGGAGTGAGTCGTATTCCGTTAATTTTGGGCTGTCAAAGGAAGGAACACACCTGAGGAAATAGGTAAGTCTGGGCAAAGCCAGGCACCTTGTAAGAAAGTACAAACCATCGTGAGCGTCCAAAGCCCCTATTCTTTCCTCCTTCCTTCTCAGGTCTTTCAGCTTTTCTTAGAGGACTGCCTCAATGGCGTTAGAGCCCAGAGGTGCCTCTAGCAGCACGCTGTTGGTGGGAGCGATCACTGGGGCTCCTGGCAAAAAAATTCGTACTGCATCTATGATTTGTTGGCTGAATGAGATATCATACTTTGATGGGTTTAGTGTAAGGCCTAGTTCCTCTCCCTTCGATTTCACTAACTGAAGATCTCCTAGAAGGGATTCCTGTGTCCCTTCCAGGGTACCATCGTCCAGGAACCAGATATTGAATTCGCTGGACAACATGATTGTGACATCTTTAGCTGCCATGCAGAAAAGGAAAGGGGCAAGAGGGTCTCCCTGCTGGACAATTGCAGAAACAACTTCATGTTCCCCAAACAACAGTGTCGATTCCTTATTGTACCCTGCTGAAACGAAAGGAAGTAGAGAAGGAAAGCTTGTTCGAACTGCTTCCAATACCACATCCCTTTTTACCTGGTTGAAGGCATTTTTAAAATCTAATTTAATTAATGCCATATTTTCTGGGAGGTGCTTAATATAGGCTCGCGCTGAATGAGCTGCTGCTTCACAGCCATGGGGGACACCAAAACCTAGTTGATGGGGTCGAAGCATCGTTGCAGCGTCTATGCTAATTTTTCTGACAGCTGCCCTAGCAACAAGGCGCCGAAGTGTGTTACCCACAGCAATGGATCCTCCACCATCCTTCTTCTTAAGGGCACAAAGGGATCCTCCGAAGAAGAGGGGGTTTAATTGTAACTGGGATCAGCCCAGAGAAGCAGTCGTTGACAAACTTCGTGATCTCTGACAGTAGTGTCTCTGCAACTTCGCCGAGAACTGGGTTTGTCATCTCCTTGAGGTGCTGAGGTCTTACTCCAGTGTATCCCCCTGCTGAGTCTGGCGGAAATGACATGATGGCTTTGTATACCTCTGACGCTTGGAAGAATAGAGGTCCCATGTCTGGGGCATTTGTGTCCCGAGCAGTGGGTTCCCATGGTACTCTAGGAGGGCGCTTCTCTCTCAGTGAGTCTGCAGTTGCAGTATTTCTAGGGGTGATTGTTTCTTCACTGGTAAGTAACCTAATTGTCCCTACTGTATTGCCCTCTTCAATTTTTTGGTCACTTGTGTTCCAAGCTTAAAGTTGTCATTGGAACTCTTGGGTCTGCCACGACGGTTTTTGCGTTGAGGAGGGATGGGGATCAAGTTGTCAGCTCTGGGGAAATTATTTATTGCCCTATGACTGATGAGGCTAGTGACTTGCCTCCTCTTGCAGGTACGCCTAAGCAAATATTTGCCAAACCAGAGCAAATTATGCTATGCTTTGATGGTGTCCGCACCATTAAGATTGTGTGTATATATATATATATATATAGATATATATAATAATATATATATATATATATATATATATATATCTATATATATATATATATATATATTAGGGGTACCACCTCTGGTACAATTGCAGGGACCCACATCCTCGAAGAAGAAAACAAGAGCATTCAGAGAAGATCTTGTGGAGGCGATGAGTCACAATAACGTGGCTGAAGTATGTTGACCAGACCACACACTAGAAGTTGAAGGAAATAAATGGGTTCGAGTCACTTCTGGGGTGTGAGTTTTCATTCGCATATAGTCCTGGGGACCATTCAGGCTTGTTCGCATTTGTGTTCCTCACGTGTGCCCCAAAGAATGAGGTGATTGGTAAAATGCTATGCCCAAGATAACCATCCGAGTGCCGGCGGTGAGGTGGTTCAAATAGCTTCGGCTATCACCTCATTGGTCCGGTCGTGATGGTCAAGTGGTTTAAGGCGTCTTGTACATACCAGTTGCGTTGCTCCTGGGGAGTATGGTTCGAGTCACTTCTGGGGTGTGAGTTTTCTTCATATATATATATATATATATATATATATATATATATATATAATATGTATATGTATATATATATATATATATATATATATATATATAATAATATATATATAGATATATATATATTATATATTTTGGTAGCAGTCTTTCCTGTAGACATATATTATTAAATATGACCGAAAAAGTAAGATTAATAATTCTAACACGAATTTTCTCGATCTTCCTATATTTCTTTTTACTGTTGACGGTAAATGAAAAATCAATTCTCCAAAATTCATTTTTTTTCTAGTCTGACGCGACACTTGAGTTCGATTCGTAAAACTTATTACATTTTCAAAGACTTTAGTTTATCACACACACCTTATAACTGACAGCATGGCTCTTATACCTGCATTTGGGTGAGGTGATGTAATACAATAGTGGGGTGAAACAAACTTCAACAAAACACAGAACACGGAACAATGGTATAGATTTGTAACTGCAGAAGGCCTATTGGCCCATATTTCTTGATGCTTCTATATTGGAGCGGAGTCTTGAAGTGGGTAGAATATAGTTGTGCGTTAATTGGCTGTTGATTGCTGGTGTTGACTTCTTGATGTGTAGTGCCTCGCAGATGTCAAGCCGCCTGCTGTCGCTGTATCTATCAATGATTTCTGTGTTGTTTGCTAAGATTTCTCTGTTGATGGTTTGGTTGTGGGAAGATTAAATGTTCCTTATTGGAGCCCTGTTGCTTATGCATCGTTAACGCCTGGAAAGAGATGTTGTTGTCTTGCCTATATACTGAGTTTTTGAGGCTTACAGTCCCCAAGAGGGCATTTGAAGGCATAGACGACGTTGGTCTCTTAGAGCGTTCTGCTCGTGTCTGGAGAGTTTTCTCATGAGTAGGCTGGCCGTTTTCTTGGTTTTATAGTAAATCGTCAGTTGTATCTTCTGATTTTTGTCTGTAGGGATAACATTTCTATTAACAATATCTTTCAGGACCCTTTCCTCCGTTTTATGAGCTGTGGAATAGAAGTTCCTGTAAAATAGTCTAATAGGGGGTATAGGTGTTGTATTAGTTGTCTCTTCAGAGGTTGCATGGCGTTTCACTTGCCTTCTTATGATGTCTTCAATGAAACCATTGGAGAAGCCGTTGTTGACTAGGACCTGCCTTACCCTACAGAGTTCTTCGTCGTCTATGCCTTCAATTGCCCTCTTGGGGACTGTAAGCCTCAAAAAACTCAGTATATAGGCAAGACAACAACATCTCTTTCCAGGCGTTTAAAGATGCATAACCAAAGGGCTCCATTAAGGAACATATAATCTCTTCCCACACCCAAACCACACCAGAGAAATCTTAGCAAACAACACAGAAATCATTGATTGATACAGCGACAGCAGGCGGCTTGACATCTGCGAGGCACTACACATCAAGAAGTCAACACCAGCAATCAACAGCCAATTAATGCACAACTATTCTACCCACTACAAGACTCCGCTCCAATATAGAAGCATTAATAAATACGGGCCAATAGGCCGTTTGCAGTTACAAGTGTGCCTTTTAACTTATACCCATTGTTCCGTGTTCTGTTTTTGTTGAAAGTTTGTTTTCACCTTACTATTGTATTACATCACCTCACCCAAATGCAGGTATAAAAGACCCAACAACAACAACATTCAGTTATAAGTTGTTGTGTGTGTAAACTAAAGTCTTTGAAAATGTAATAAATTTTACGAAACGCGCTCAAGTGTCAGAATTAGAAATAAAAATGAATTTTGGAGAATTGATTTTTCATTTACCGTCGACAGTAAAAAGAAACATAAGGAAGATCGAGAAAATTCGTGTTAGAATTAATAAACTTACTTTTTTGGTCATATTTAATAATATATATATATAGATATATATATATATAATATATATATATATATATATATATATATTATATATATATATATATATAATGACAATGTCAGACCACGGAGGAAAAATGAAACAGGAAATTTCCTTAAGTTCTTTCGTATATTAATACATCTTCAGAAGGAGTAATTTTACAGGTCGAGTACTGGACATAAATAGGCAGGAGAGAAGGGTAAAGTGAGGTGAGGTACAATTCGTGGACACTGCAGACGGCCTATTGGCCCATCTGATGCAACAACCACACACAGGCCAACAACTAGGTAATTATAGCATAAAATAGTAAATAAAATTCTACAATAACAAAA
>WNGS01135237.1:2847336-2863705 GCA_020271785.1 Procambarus virginalis
TATCATATCCCCTTCTACTTAGCACTTTCGTCCCCTCTCACCCTCTTTTCCTTACAAAATCCGGGCACTAAGCCTGATACATTTAGTCAGTCTCTATCATTACCCTATGTAAATCTTAGTTTGTTGTGTGTATATAAAATGTTGAAGCTAACTTTACATTAATGTACATACGAAGCTCCAGAGAAGCATTTGTCTCAAACACGGTGAGTGTTACACAATGATGAGATTCATCTTCACTTCACAATACACAGGGAGCAGTTGCATTTTCAGGTAATGTGTCAGGTACATACACTGCGGTCAATCGGGTAGTCGCTGTACACATGCGAGTACACATCTTGGGGTAGTCAGCTGTACACATGCGAGTACACATCTTGGGGTAGTCAGCTGTACACATGCGAGTACACATCTTGGGGTAGTCAGCTGTTACAGTACGGACACATTCATTGTGTGATGCTTAGTCGCTCTCAAGAAAATGACATTGATTTGATGTTGAGCTGAAATCGCATTATATTTTTTACAGTAATTAGTAAGGAAATATAATCAGGATAAATTTGGATGATATATAAGTGATGAGTTATATTGCATAACATGTTGACTATATTTTTCAGGTAGCTATTTTCCTCGTGCAGTTATTACCTAATAGTAATTAAGTGGGTGCAGTCAAGGATTCATGCGCAGGTCAGGGCATCATTTGTTTGTGGTACCCCGTCCTCCCCATGACCTTTGTCATGGGGAGTTTGTAAGCTTTGTATGGTTTTCGTACTCACCGCTCTCCCATCTAAATTATTTCAAACCTCCACAAATCTTTTCACACAACAGAGCTTTTGTACAAATTATTGGTAGCTTTGTTTTCTGAGCTTGAATCTGTGGTCGTTTGTTCTTGAAGGTGCGGGCTTTGTAAGTGATAGTGGTGACCATATCATCTTTTTCATTATGTCTACTAGCTGACATATTTAACGTTTCCATCCTCTCTTCATTATTTCTTTTCTGGTCCGAAAGCCATTTAGCATCATGTCTTGCCATGTTCTCAGCTTTGTTGATATGTTTCTTGAGATATGGGCACAAGCCAATTGGCACATGTTCTAATTGTGGTCTGACGAGTGTCGTGAACAGTTCTTTCATGTCTCTCCTGCTATTTTGTCAATACATATCTGGGATCATCTGTTGACAGTTTGCTATTTATAACCAACCCAAACATGTTTTATCTATGAAAGTTCTTTAGCATGTTTTCTCATAACTTAATTGAATATGATTAAATCATGTTTGCCTAGTTGAGTGTGGCCTGTGTTCTGCTTTTCTATATTCCATTATGTGGCATTTTTCCACATTGAATACCATTTGCCAATGTAGTTCCATTCACGTATTTTGTCTAAGTAATTTTGAAGGATGTGATAGTCATACACCTCTTTATTTTTCCTAGTAACTTACCATGGTCTTTGAATATTTTTTATGTAACTCTGAAGCCACTCTGGCAAATAGTTTATATAAACAGTGAATATTACTGGCGCTGGTAGTAAACAACGTGGCACTCCAATGTCAACACTTCCCCAGCCTAATATATTTTCTCTATACACTAATCTCATTTTTCTGTAAGAAAATGTTCATCCAAGTCACCCGTCCTATGTGTTCTAGCAATATAGTATATTGCTAGACCACATATAGTATATTGCTAGATCTATAGTATCTACTTGTATGCAATCTATATCCAACAGAAAATTTAAGTTCGAGGCTGGAGGACAAAAGAGTAGGGCAAGCCCAGTAAACTTTTTAGAATTATTGGTGATTTAACGGGTGACATAAGGGTTGATGTTGGCCCCATTGTGCCTTCTTCTCGAAGTCCAAAGATGTCAAATGTTCAGTCCATAGATTTTATCATTAATTTAAAAGTAATAGTGAATTCATGACTAACCTAACTAAAGGCTAATGACTAACCATGACTAAAGGGAGCCGGTCGGCCGAGCGGACACCACGCTGGACTTGTGATCCTCTGGTCCTGGGTTCGATCCCAGGCGCCGGCGAGAAACAATGGGCAGAGTTTCTTTCACCCTATGCCCCTGTTACCTAGCAGTAAAATAGGTACCTGGGTGTTAGTCAGCTGTCACGGGCTGCTTCCTTGGGGTGGAGGCCTGGTCGAGGACTGGGCCGCGGGGACACTAAAAAGCCCCGAAATCATCTCAAGATAACCTCAAGATAACCTTCCTGCACGATGGGGACTTTTAGTATCACTGCTGTCTTATTCACTCGTGTGTTCATGATGATATCTTCATAATGCTCCCAGAGTTTGCCAGTGCAGACTACTGATCACATGCCTCTGAGGTTAACCGTCCTGTGTAATGGGGATTTTAGCACCCGTAGTTAACGGGTGCTAAAATTTTTAATTTTCAGCACCCGTAGAACAAATACTTGTTCAGCAATAACGGCAGCTTAGGTCACATTAATTTTGCATAAATCCATAGAATTCCTCGTTTCTTGTACTAATCAATATATTTTACTAATACTACTAACCAGTAGTGTAATAACAATAACTCACATTATATTGCCTAGTAAATATACCAAAAGTTTCCTAGTATTCATACCCGTGTTGTGTCAGTTCACATGACTGAGGAAAAACATTTACATTCGCGAGAATTGTGTTAAATTCTCCTTTATTTCAATATTCTTTTACAAGAATTATTAGCTGATAATATATTCAAAATTGATCCAGTAATATCACATTGTTTGCTGAGATCATTTTATGCAGTTGTGAACTGTTATCACAGGGCACTCATGGAGGACTAAATTTATCATTTAGCTTTTTCGTCTATGTGAACTTCGTTTCATATAAATTGTCACATAGTGAGACTTAAATTAATATTAGCTTTTTTATATAGATAAACCTTTTCTATATTATCTTGCATCGTTGAGCGAATTATAGTAGAATTTTACTCCGTTTCCACACTCCATGCTACCGCGGATGCGTAAGTCGAGAAGGGAAGGGGAAGCAGCTATTATTCTCAGAGAGATAGAGTTTCTGGAAGCTCGCTAGAATTACCGCCTCGTTATTGTGTGATCCTTGCTACTGCAGATGTTAGAGTGACGGAGCAGCTTCATTATTTCTCAGACACCAGTATCGGCAAACTTTAGGTTCCTATATCCTTTTATTGTTTGTGATCACAATATAATATTAGATAGGACGTTTGTCGTCATATTGAATGCCCACTAAAAATAACAAGCGAGTTTTATTTGAAGGCGCTCTCACATTTCAATTAGAAATATGTGTAGTATTATATCTCTTTATGTAGTATTTACATACTGTCCATATTTCAGCATATGTCATATTGGCAAGAAAGGAGATGAGCCTCTACCTCAGTCACGTGTTCCCAGGATATCCTGGTTCAAAGAGTTTCAGTGACGATCCCTGCCCGACGCATGCTACTATTTCATCATAGAGCTAAGCTGCTAATTCGTTTTTGTAGTTTCAAAAAGATTTCTTTGATTAATTGAATGATTTATTATGATAAAATTTATAATTTATACATGCATTTCTCATTTCATCATATATGGAATTTATTATACATTACATGCATTATTTAAATTAACCTTATAGAATAATCCCCCAAAATGTGTTATGGGAAGAGGCTTTAGAATTTAAAGAATTTACAGTTCATTTATTATATCTTAATAGAATCTTTAGAATTTAATTGCATTTAATCATAAAGTTCCATAAGCCACTGGTTCTCTCATTTAGAATAGAATTCTGGTCCTTCGAGCATATTAGAAATATACATAATTTTATTAGTATTAATCTAGCGCCAGATTTCCACACACTATCCTCTGTATGATGCCCTTGTTGGAACATATTATTTCACACTTAGAAAAGTTCAGGGTGAGGCCTAAAACTGCATCTTGCTCCTGGATTTTTCTGATGACCTCCATGAGGGAGTCTTGGGAACCAGCTAGGGTAGCATCATCCAAGAACCAGATGGTAAACTCGCTAGACAGGTCTTCTGTGACTTGTTTGATGACTATGCAGAAAATGAGAGGAGCAAGGGGGTCAACCTGTTGGACGCCTTGTCGCGAGTCAATTTCATATTCGCCAAAAAATAGCTTTAAATCTATACTGTAGCATGAATGTACAAAAGGGTAGAGGGAAGGGAAATGACAATGAACCCCATGGAGTTCAGCATCCCTCTGCACCAAATTGAAAGCATTTTTTAAATCTAGCTTGATAAGGGCCTTTTTGTCTGTGATGTTAGCAACAAAGGCTCTAGCTGTGTGAGCGGCCACCTCGCACCCTTATGGAATGCCGAACCGGAGCTGTTGTGGCTTTAGCATGTTGGCCGCTGTCTCGCCAACTGTTCTCACAGCTGCCTTTGCGACGAGACGCCGGAGAGAATTGCCCAAAGCTATTGGTCTGATCCCTCTATCTTTTTTCTTTAGAGCACAGAGAGATGCTTAAAAAAATAGGTCTTATGGTCTCTGGTATGTTGCCAGCTAGACATGTGTTGGTGAATCTTGTTAGTTCCACCAGGAGGCCTTATGCAATGTCACCCAGTGCAGAGTTGAGCATTTGATTGATGTAGTTGGGTTTTAGTCCTGTGAACCCACCTGCTGATCCTGCTGGGAAGGACAAGGCTGCTTTATGGACCACAGATTCGGCCACCCAGAGAGGTTCTGCTCCATTAGTCCTCACGAATGTCATCCTCACGAGGAACTGGGTGGGGTGTTTTTCCCTTAGAGCTTGAGCTGTTGCAGCATCTCTGTCAGCAACTGAGTCCTCACTGGTGATGACTCTTATTACGCCATTAGTGTTTCCTTCTTCTATTTTCTTGGCGACTGATGCTCTGATTTTTGATGTCTCGGATACGCAACTCTTGCTCTTCCTGCCGTGGGTGTTTCTCGTGCGAGTGGGAAGGCGCACCTGGTTGTCCTCCCTGGGAAAATCATTTATGGCTTTGACGACTGAGGCAGCTAAGGTTTTGTCTCTCCTTGCAGGGATGGCTAGACATATGTTGCCAAACAGTAAGAGGTTGCGCCATGTTTGGCTCGTTCCAGGAGAGTCGTTGACTTTCTCAGGAGGGCGGATAATTTGGCTGATTTGGGGGAGGGATGCTTTAGGGATGTGTTGCAAGGTTCTAGCCGATGTCGTTTTGATATTTTCTAATAAATTATCTGTGGAAATGAAGCTCTGGGAGGTGTTTTGCCAGACGGACGGTGTGGGCTGTTGACTGGTATTCTCCCTGGGAGGGTGCAGAGCACCCAAACACCTGGACCTCGCTTCACGAAGCTCCATGTATTTTTTCGGAGGTAAGTGTGCTATGAAGGTTCTTAAGTATTGCCTAAGAACGTTCCTACGTCCGATTCAGAAAGATATACTTAAGAAGATTTTAGCAACTTCACTTAGGTCTCGCTAGATGTCACTAGGGCTTTTCGTTTGGCCAATCAGAGAGAAAGTAACATTTTTAATCTTACAGCTGTAGCCAATCACGATGCTGGCATGTCGGAGCTTATCCATGTTCACTTGCTACCTATTTACGTCGTTTTTTCTTATAAAATTAGTATATTTTGAATTAAAACTATGTTTTTTCAACTTCTACAGCCAGCACCGACATTGCAGTAAACAAACATGTTACATTTTTTGTTTACTTACGTAATTCTAAGAGATATTGTGCGGCTCTCCTTGTCGCTCCTAAGATTTGAAAAGTGATGGTATATATTTACGTATATATTTACCTAAATTTACCCAAGGGCCACTAACTATCTAGTGGCCTCGACGAGGACACTTTACGGTTTCAGCGGGTAGGCGGTTCCATGGGTTTATAACCCTCTGGGTGAAAAAACTTTTTTTTCAGTACTACTTGAGAGGACATACTCTCCAAGTTATATCTGTGATTGCCCTGTTATCAGTGACTTCAGACCAAATGGTATGAGGTACTTGAGCTATGTAATTAGTTCATACACTCAGGAATATTGGAAGATATTCTTGTGTTGTACCCAAATTTTGCTAGTGGAGACTAATAGATCAGCCTTACATTTCTAATTCTCTCCTGATTCCATGTATGACTTTCCATCCTGTGAAGTGGGGATGTTGGATGAGCTTGTAGCTGGTTTTTTATCTACACATGTGTGTGGTCCTTCATACAGAATAAGGAAGCAGCACATTGCTGTGTATACCTAAGTTTGCTAAAAAAAATACATTGTTTGAGAGGATTCTTGTAGGAACTGGTATGGGTAATTGCTTACCACTTGTGAAAATCGTGAAGTTGTTGTTTAGTCAGAGTTGATTTGTTTTTTGTATTGAGGCGGGCATTTTCTTCCCCGATTGCATGTATGACAAACCATCCTGTGAGATGTGAGTATTAGATGAACTTATAGCTAGTTTTTGATCTACATTGTGTAGTCTTCCATATAGAATAGGGTAGTAACACATTGCTGTGTATACCTAAGCTTCTTAACAAAAAAATCATTAATAAAGGTTTTAAATTATAGTTTGTATTATTACTAGTATTATCCTTATTAAATCATGTTAACCATGGATCATTAAGATCTCATGTTGATATGTAATAGTCATATTTCTTTTGAATCATTCATTAAATTGTGCAGTATGTCTCAATTTTACGTTTCTTTTGATATACAGTAGAAAAGAGTTTAAACAACCCATAAATTTGTTTCAATATATTTTTTATTTAAAAAACTGGATCAATATTTTTACTGCTGACAGAATTTGTTATACTCACAGGTGCATTATCTGTTTAAAAAAATGGTTTATTGTTACACACAATGCTGCTACATAGCCTTCCCAGCTTGGTGTCTTCTTTTGATACTTATTTATTTATTGTTACACAGCCAAATTGTGTAACAGGAAGAGGTCTCGGACCCTTTCCCCCCCCCTCCTCCTCTCCTTTTATAACAGGCCATAATGGTCCATATAGTCATAATTATAGGCCTAAGTATTCAACGAGAAACGTTTTTGAAGTTTTTACCCTTATCCTTACCTAAGATCATTTGTGCAGCACATTTTTCTTTTATGTCTCACCCAGATTTAATTTCAAAATAAAACCGAACAAAATAAATTATAAATCGATATGTACAGATAAGGTACACCCCTAGCTATACATATTGCTAGGTGAACAGGGTATTTGGTGATAGTAAATGCTCCCACCAGCCCGGGATCATCGCCTCTCATATTTCATGTTCACCAGTGTTTATTACTTAATAACTACTGGTATAATATCTTGCTTTTATAAAACTAATTCTAATATCATAAAAGACATTTACTACAAGTTTCAAGCAGAGAATGCATATATAGCTAACACGAAGGACTCCTTCTTAAATGAGACTCGCCAGCTAAAATGTTTGTTTATAATAAACTCGATCCTTCTTATTGTGTAGTAGAGAAAAATTTAGTTATATCCATTTTACGTAAAGCTACAAGTGGTCGAGAGTGACCTTAGCACGAGGAAGTGTACTTACGAAGATTTTGATATTTAGATGCCTACCTGAATACCAAACATCTACAAAGATGCTAAGAAGGAAAACGTTCGTAAGTACGTACGTAACTGCTTCGTGAATCTGGCCCCTGGTTCGGTTGTGGAAATGATTGTGCACATTACCGTCACTCGACCGTAAATAGAATCCCCTGTCACACGTCTGACATCTGCCTTGTCTACCCCCGCTTGATAGCTCATCTTGGCTTGGAGAAGCCTGGCTGTCTGTTGAGAGCTACGACATGGGCGGAGAGGTGGAGGCTGGTCAGCTGGTCATGGCACTCACCACTCAGATGAGTGGTAATACATATACCTCCCCTATACACAATGGGTAGGTATACACCCACTACATAATAGGTGGGTATACACCCAGTAAGCAATGGGTGGGTTGTTCGGTGGTGGGTGGCCCGGTAGTCGTTAGCCTGGTTGTGGGTGGTTTGGCCGGATTCTGTGAGCGGGTAGCAAGGTGGCCTTGTGGGGGGCAGGCGACGTGGTGGGGTGGGGCAGTAGGGGGAGAACAGGTACTGCCCGGCCTGTGGGCTGGGGTCCGGGGTCTATGCTTAATGCACTAACTTGCCCAAACATGCAAGTGAAGTTTTGCAACTTTTGAAGACTTTCCCTTCAGGAGACTCGAACCCTAGCCAGCACAGAAGCCTCACAGCCACTGGCATAATAGGTACGCCATTAATACACTACACCAAACTCAGACCCCTAAAAGAGAAGCGTGTTTGGGCAAGTTAGTGCATTCAGCATAGACACAGTGTTCTCCCATATTAACAGGGACTTCATGAAAGAACGTGAATGACCTCTCACTAGCTCTAGTTGCCCTTGGGAGGTGGTGATCTTTGGGAGGATTATATACACCCCAAAATTACCATCTCTTTTAGGGGTCTTGAGTTTGGTGTAGTGGGTTAAAGGCGTACCTGTTATGCCAGTGGCTGTGAGGCTTCTGTACTGGCTAGGGTTCGAGTCTCCTGATGGGAAAGTGTTCTAAAGTTGAAATTATATATATATATATATATATATATATATATATATATATATATATATATATATATATATATATATATATATATATATATATATATGAATAATGAAAACTCACACCCCAGAAGTGACTCGAACCCATACTCCCAGGAGCAACGCAACTGGTATGTACAAGACGCCTTAAACCACTTGACCATCACGACCGGACATAATGAGGTGATAGCCGAAGCTATTTGAACCACCTCACCGCCGGCACTCGGATGGTTATCTTGGGCATAGCATTTTACCAAATCACCTCATTCTTTGGGGCACACGTGAGGAACACAAATGCGAACAAGCCTGAATGGTCCCCAGGACTATATGCGAATGAAAACTCACACCCCAGAAGTGACTCGAACCCATACTCCCAGGAGCAACGCAACTGGTATGTACAAGACGCCTTAAACCACTTGACCATCACGACCGGACATAATGAGGTGATAGCCGAAGCTATTTGAACCACCTCACCGCCGGCACTCGGATGGTTATCTTGGGCATAGCATTTTACCAAATCACCTCATTCTTTGGGGCACACGTGAGGAACACAAATGCGAACAAGCCTGAATGGTCCCCAGGACTATATGCGAATGAAAACTCACACCCCAGAAGTGACTCGAACCCATACTCCCAGGAGCAACGCAACTGGTATGTACAAGACGCCTTAAACCACTTGACCATCACGACCGGACATAATGAGGTGATAGCCGAAGCTATTTGAACCACCTCACCGCCGGCACTCGGATGGTTATCTTGGGCATAGCATTTTACCAAATCACCTCATTCTTTGGGGCACACGTGAGGAACACAAATGCGAACAAGCCTGAATGGTCCCCAGGACTATATGCGAATGAAAACTCACACCCCAGAAGTGACTCGAACCCATACTCCCAGGAGCAACGCAACTGGTATGTACAAGACGCCTTAAACCACTTGACCATCACGACCGGACATAATGAGGTGATAGCCGAAGCTATTTGAACCACCTCACCGCCGGCACTCGGATGGTTATCTTGGGCATAGCATTTTACCAAATCACCTCATTCTTTGGGGCACACGTGAGGAACACAAATGCGAACAAGCCTGAATGGTCCCCAGGACTATATGCGAATGAAAACTCACACCCCAGAAGTGACTCGAACCCATACTCCCAGGAGCAACGCAACTGGTATTTGGTAAAATGCTATGCCCAAGATAACCATCCGAGTGCCGGCGGTGAGGTGGTTCAAATAGCTTCGGCTATCACCTCATTATGTCCGGTCGTGATGGTCAAGTGGTTTAAGGCGTCTTGTACATACCAGTTGCGTTGCTCCTGGGAGTATGGGTTCGAGTCACTTCTGGGGTGTGAGTTTTCATTCGCATATAGTCCTGGGGACCATTCAGGCTTGTTCGCATATATATATATATATATATATATATATATATATATATATATATATATATATATATATATATATGTGAGAAAGCTGCATGAACGCGCAAGCCATAGATCACTAAGAACTCTTTGACCCGGCCAGGATTCGAACCCATGCCGTCTAGAATCACCCCTAAACGTACACAGTACCGTGTCCACCGCACCAGACGAGCATTGGTGCGGTGGTCACGGTACTGTGTACGTTTAGGGGTGATCCTAGACGGCATGGGTTCGAATCCTGGCCGGGTCAAAGAGTTCTTAGTGCTATATATATATATATATATATATATATATATATATATATATATATATATATATATATATATATATACATATATATATATATATATATGACAATGTCAGACCACGGAGGAAAATTCCTGTTTCATTTTTCCTCCGTGGTCGGACATTGTCACATTTTTAATCACGTGTTTATTTTCGCAACGCATGTGTGTTGCTAAGCCACAGCAACCATCCATGTCCTGCAGTCCTCCCTACCATTCTCTCCTCACCAGTCTCCTCGGTCTCCCAACCATTCCCCACTCCACCATCCCCTTTTCCTTCCCACTATGCCCCACTCCCCTGTCCCTTTGTCCTCCCCATAATTCTCCATTCCCCCAACCCCTCGTCCCCACCATCCCAAACTCCCCCGTCCCTTCGTCCTTCCTCACCATTACCCTCTCCCTTGTCCCCTCGCCCTGCCCACAATCTCTCACTTCCGGCCCCTCGTCATCCCCAATAGTCCCAACTCCCTCGCCTGATGCCTTCCCAAATGGTCCGATGTTCACATCAGAAAATTGGGAACATCAAGCGATCTGATGTTCCCATCATTGATATATAAGAAAAAGAGTTAAAAAATTATATGAAAATATTAAAAAATAAAAAATTTACTATACTCACGAAATGAACAGTATAGTAAACAAAACAGCTCAATTCCAACGCAATTCACACAAAATAATTAAATAAAAAAGAAAATAAATCAAAATCTAGGAAAATTCAATTTATCAATGCAATCAGAAACATTGAAATGGAATTGTTACATATTTAGTATAGCATGTGTGCTGCTCTCACAGGCAACAGATGGCGCTGTTTGTCAAGAAAAGCATAGTTTTACCTGTCACAGGTGTGGGATCTATACTTATACTTACAAAATGAACGGTATGGTAAACAACACAGCTCAATTCCAACACAATGTCACACAAAATAATTCAATAAATAATAAAATATATTGAAAGCTATGAAAATAAAATTTATCAATGCAATCGGAAACATTGAAATGAAATTCATGACATATTTAGTATAGCGTGCATGTTGCCATTATGTGCAACAGATGGTGCTTTTTTCAAAAACGCATGTTTTTACCTGTCACAGGTGTGGCATCTATATAGTAGGCATATAAAAAGACGCGCCTATTCGAATGCAACGTTGTATCAAAATTTCAAAGCAATCGGTGAATAACTTTCGGAGATTACAGCGTGTGTTGTTCTTATGTCCAACAGATGGCACTGTTTTTTTAAAGCATGTTTTTCCTGACACACGTGAGGCATGGATATAGTAGATATATAAAAAGACGTGCCTATTCGAATGCAACGTTGTGTCAAAATTTCATAGCAATCAGTAAAGAGGTTTCGAAGATTTCCCTCACATGAAAAACACATTGAAAATACAGTTTTTCAGAAAAAGCATGTTTTTTAACGCCACACATGTGATATCTATATAGTATGTATATAAAACCCTGGCCGGATGCGAATGGAACATTGTGTGAAAATTTCAAAGCAATCGGCGAAGAACTTTCGGAGATTAGCCATTTTGAACAAACGAACATTTCCATTTTTATTTATATAGATATCTTTCAGGCTGTGTAGCTTTGATTATTTCCATGAAATCTACGGATGACTGTAAACTATAGTTGCTTGGAGTGTATGGAGTTAGGAGTTCGTTGAGTCATTTTGCCAGGTGATAGGTTGGAGTTCGTATGTGGCTGATTATTTGGCGTAGTGGGTTACCTGGTTTATGTGTCTTTACATTGCCATAGGCTATCCTAAACCGTAGTCGTCTTAGAGTTTAGTGAAATGAACACTACCTCTCTGCGTTGATTGCGGTAATAGTTTTGTACACTGCGTTTTTGTTCACTTTTTGTTCACTTTGGAAGTATTTGGTATGAATTGTCCTCCCCAGAAGCTGCCAATGTGTCAATGTTCTGCACTGTGGGGTTATTCCATTTGGCCTGTTTGCAGTCGATTGGAAAAGTTGATCTAGGTTGAGAGTTGACAAGATTTTCCCACTGGCCGACCAGTGGGATAATTTTAATATTTAAAGCTATGCGCATTTTATTTTTTCATTCTTTGCAGTTCTACATCTCTTGTTGTCAGCAATATGTTTCTAAGTGTAATGTAAGTCCTGAAGCAAAGTGGCAGAGTGAAGTATATATATGTATACAAACGTAGTTGACTTAAATGAAGCTTTAATGTATACATGAATTTCTATAGAACTGTAAAGTCATTTGTTTAAATTATCATTTTCCTTTTTATAGATTATATTATTATAAAGATTACGTATTGCACTATTATGTGTTTTCATGTGCTCATGAATAATTTATTTTGTAACTTTATTATTTATTTATAAATGTTCATTTTGCTTTTTTTATCGTTTTTATGTATATACCGAAGGCTGCTGACAAATTAGAGTTTACAGTGCTGGACCACGAAGCCTGCATAGGTGAAATCAATTTACAAAGGAAAGGTTTTGAGGCTAGTTACAATATTCATAAGTAATAACTGAATAATAATCTTGTTTCAGAAAAACACCTTAAAAAACAATAAGTGTTTACAGCTAATAGAGAACTATATAAAATCATGTATTATGATAAGACCAAGTTGAGGGGCGAAAGGTAATTACTACAGAAAGGTAAAACTAAACACCAGGAAGAACTACATGTGACACTCACGAAGGATAAATGGCTGCTGAAGTCTTTTAACACCTGCTAAATAAAAATTTCAATAAAACACTCAAGACAGGAATATTTCTAGAATTCTTGGCAATGGCAAGCGTAATCACATTATTCAAGAGAGGAGATAGACAGGAGGTACTAAATTTTGGACCAGTGTCACTGAAATTTATTATTTGTGTAAAGTGCTGGAGAAAGTTCCCTGATTAAGAAGAGAATGGAGCCCCTGGAAAGGAGAAACTTTGCATGGAAAGGACAGCATGGATTTATTTGGGGAAAGTCGTGTCTGATAAACTTCATCGAGTTCTATGAATTGGCGACTATATAGGACAGGACACAAGAAGGCCTGGTAGATGTTGTCTTAAAGGTAAAAAATTATTTGTTACTGTTCCTCATGAAAACTGTGTATATGATGGAGTAGCAAGCTTGCATAACTGAAGAGGTACTAAACTGAGCAAAGGAGTACTCAGTTCAGTACTTTACCTCCTTATAGTAGGAGGTACTGAACTGTACTAAAGAAGTACACTTCAGTGACCCCTCCTCCTCCTCCACTAGCCACGGTTAGACTAGTAATATAGTCACTGTTTATCAAACAGGTACTGAAGCTTTCAGTATGATTGCCTATTGTTGATAGCACTCACTTACAGTAACTTTAATGTTTAATTCCTGATGGTAATAATAAAAATAATAATTTATTTTAATTTAAGTTGTTAAAAATTCTTGTACTAAAATTCTCCCGCTTCCCGGTTTCTGCCCTTGTTAGCTGTATCTAGGCTTGAGCACTCTTGTGTGGGCTGTCCCAGTGGCCACTACTATCCAGTACAACTTCTTCAACGAGAAATAAAAGCAAAGCAAGAGGCAATGTTTTCTGGTCCAAAGTGTGGAGAGTACCGGGCAGAGGACTGACGCGAGGATTAACCAATGATATAAGGAAGCAAACCAGGGAAAACTATAAGACTAAAATGCTAAGGACATTTAAAATGCTATAAGACTATGCTTAACTTCCAAACATTCAGAAAAGTGAAACTGGATGAAGAAGTCGCTACCTACTCACTTGGACTCAGACTCAAGAGAATTAAGCAAGAAGAGACGCTATCCCCAGCTTGATGACTATGGGATATGTTCAGGAACAGAGACTACCCAGAGACAATAGTACATGCAGCCCAGGAGAAACTCAGAGAAAAAACAAGGGCAGAGCTACTCAGACCTAGAACACAAGAAGTGGAAGACAAGAGATGGATTCTTCCAACCCTTTTCTTCCCAGGCCTTGCAGCACAGCTTAAGAGAAAACTCCAGGAAGTAGGACATGGATGAGGGAAACGTACAGCGAACATCCATCCTGGGTAAAATTCCCACAAAACCCTCCCATGATCGCCTGGAGGCGAGGTAAGTCTATAAAGGACCACCTTGTTAGAGCAGCGGTGCAGGTAGATCATCTCAACCGAACTGGGGGAGAGGACCAGGTCTAGGTTACAGTTAAAAAGAAATGAAACTTACAGACCCTAACCTAACCTGACACAGGCTTGGAGTGCGACCTGCGTGGAAGCGGAGTATGCAGAGTGGTTAGGCGGGGCCTACAAGTACAAACAGTAGGTGTTTGAGGATCACCACTGGACTGTAGGTGGATGACGGTCACCACAGGACTGTAGGTGGATGACGGTCACCACAGGACTGTAGGTGGATGAGGGTCACCACTGGACTGTAGGTGGATGACAGTCATTACTGGACTGTAGGTGGATGAAGGTCACCACTGGTCTGTAGGTGGATGAGAGTCACCTCCGGACTGTAGATGGATGAAGGTCACCACTGGAATGTAGGTGGATGACGGTCACCACTGGACAGTAGGTGGATGAGGGTCTCCACTGGACTGTAGGTGGATAAGGGTCACCACTGGACTGTAGATGGATGAGGGTCACCACAGGACTGTAGGTGGATAAGGGTCACCACTGGACTGTAGGTGGATAAGGGTCACCACTGGACTGTTGGTGGATAAGGGTCACCACAGGACTGTAGGTGGATAAGGGTCACCACTGGACTGTAGGTGGATAAGGGTCACCACAGGACTGTAGGTGGATAAGGGTCACCACAGGACTGTAGGTGGATAAGGGTCACCACAGGTTTGTAGTGGATGAAGGTCACCACAGGAATGTAGGTGGATAAGGGTCACCACTGGACTGTAGGTGGGTGAGGGTCACCACTGGACTGTAGGTGGGTGAGGGTCACCACAGGACTGTAGGTGGATGAAGGTCACCACAGGACTGTAGGTGGATGAAGGTCACCACAGGACTGTAGGTCGATGAAGGTCACCACAGGACTGTAGGTGGATGAGGGTCACCACAGGACTGTAGGTGGATAAGGGTCACCACAGGACTGTAGGTGGATAAGGGTCACCACAGGTTTGTAGGTGGATGAAGGTCACCACAGGAATGTAGGTGGATAAGGGTCACCACTGGACTGTAGGTGGGTGAGGGTCACCACTGGACTGTAGGTGGATGAGGGTCACCACTGGACTGTAGGTGGATGAAGGTCACCACAGGACTGTAGATATATGACCACCATTACAGGACCGTCGTGTCCCCTCTGCGTACAACTCAAACTCGTTAGTCAACCGGGTTATTCCACGCTACAAGCAGTCGGTAAATTAGAGATAGGATCGTCCAAATTGTTGCTTCAGTTGAAGTGAAATTCATGTTTAAGTCCTAACGAAGACCCCCCAAGAATGACAGTTAACACGGGTTGTAACCCTTCACCGTACAGTGAAGAACGAACTCGGACAAAGTTATCTAGAACACATGAATACCAATGTATGTGAAGAACAGCTTAATAAAATAAAGTTATCTGTGTCAATGTTGACTTGACCTCTGTCTATACCACCTTCATCTCCGATGCTTTTCTCAATTATCTATAAATTTGGCTTTACTTGTACTGATGTTCTGCAAATAAATATGGTAGTCTCCATATTATTCTACCAGTTCCACTCCCATGACTCCCACCTCCTCTCCCTCTCTCTTTAATCTTAGACTTACATTTCAATTTCTTCAATCCCAGTGTTATATTTCACGTTCGCTCGCACCTTCTCTATTACGGCCACCTTTATGTTTTTCTCTCCACTTTCCCAGTCTTTCAGTCAATTCTCCCTCCCTGTCTACTCTCCCCTTACTCTATCTACTTTTTCTTTCTGTATTCCCTCCATTTCTACTCTACTCTACTCTCACTTCGTATGCATTCTCCCTATCTACTTTACCTGTTATTCCTTTCTTGTCTTCTTGGCACCTTCTCTGTTCTCCTGTATTCTCTACTTTCCCTATCTAATCTACCTCCTATCCAATCTGTTCATCCTCCCACTGAACTCTCCCTTCCCCCAATCAACGCTCTTTCCTTTTCTGTTCACTCTCAACTCTCCCTTCGACAATATCTACTCTCCTTTCCTACTTCTCTCCCACACTATCTATTCTCATATCCTCCTCCTCGTCTCTCTCTCTCACACACTACTAGCTTATCCTGTTCCCCTTATTCTAT
>WNGS01135237.1:2864705-2877138 GCA_020271785.1 Procambarus virginalis
AATACAAGTTGTCAAATTTCCCCCAAAAATACATGCCAATATTTCATGTTTGCAAATACTTTATAAAATCAATAAATAAACTTAGGAATAAAGTGTTTCATAAATGTTGTAGAGGCGTCAACTCTACATATAAGTTGAAAATTTCATGTAAATTGAACAAAAATGAAAGAGGAGATGCAATTTTATGTTACTTGAAAATAAATATGATCAAACACTCTGCCACCTGTAGTTGAAGTTGATTTCAACCAATTTCCTTCCAAATTTGCATCTTTTTCAGATAGGCCTACGTTCTGTAAGGTGTATATGTTTCATGCAAATAGGATGATAAAAAATATGAAAAAGAATTTGAGAAAAAAAATTCTAAGTTTTTTTTGTTTGAATTTGTTATTTTAGCATAAAAGTAAATATAAAATACTTTATTTTATGCTATTGTGATAGCTTAGAGTCATAGACATGACTTCAGTTGACACTTTGTTTGATGTTAATTTTTGACAATTTGGAAAATTTTTGACACACAATTCAATATTTTTTTCTCCCTTCCTATTTATAATGCGATGCTGAGACTTGGACCAGTTAAACCAAATTTTATATACAACTAGTCAAAAAAGTTTGATTGAAATCGAACCAGTTTTCATTTATCGCATTTTTCCGTCATACCCCCTTTAATCCTGCCCCTATTAACTCATTTATTTGATTAGCATTTTATTTGTATATATTACTTAAATGTAATAGTAACAATCAAGTAGGGAACTGGATGAACCAAGAGTCCGATGTGCCCTAAAGCCTTAATATATCTGGTTGACTTGATTCCACATGTATCTACATGTTTAGCAAACGTGTTCCAAATGCGAGTCACTCTAGAACCGAATGATCGCTGATGGTGTATTGATAGAGGCGCAGCCAGTATGAGGCTGTTAACTGCTGACCGCCTTGTGTTGTGAGTACTATTTCTGTTTGTCCACCAAGTTTGGCAATTTTGGGCCATATTGAGAATCTTGAGAATATTGACTGTTACATAACAAGAAGTCAACCAACATCTCTGCAGTCTTGAAGGTTCTCTCTCTCTCTGTCTCTATCTTATTTTTTTTTTACTATGACTAGGGTTGCTATGGGCTGTCAAATGACGTACCTAGTGAAACTGCTTAACAACAGCTGTTATTCTACCTCAGCTCATCTGAAGCCTGTTTCTAGAAACTCCTTTATTTCATGAGAATATACTTTGAAACTAAATATCACATAGGGAACTACCATAAATGATCTATCGTATAAGGAATCTGGTGACACTGCAAGCAAGAGCTGTCTTTTATCAACTCAGTTGAAACCTGCTCCTAGACAACCATTTATATCATGAGCCTATTATATATACCAATAGGAAACAACTTTATTCATTAACACTATTAGGTAACAACCATATAAGGAACAGGATGAGCCAGCAGCCAACTGTGTGCCAGAGCCTTCATGTGACCAGTTGACCTGATCTCCCATGTATTAACCTGAACCTGTTGAGCAAACATTCCAGATGCGAGTCAGCCTTGGAATAAATTATCACTGATGGAGTGATATTTTTGAGAAAGGCAGTTCCAGCATGAGACTGTTGAAGGTTGAGAGCTTAGTGCTATGGGTGCCAACTACTGTTTGTTCACGGAGTTGGGCCAGGTGCGGAACTATGGTCTTGAACATAACAGTAAGATCACTAACATCACGACGGTGTTGCAGGCTCTGATGTTCCAGAACGTTCCCACCAGACTTGGTCAAGACTAGAGATGAGCCTTCTAGTGCAGCTTTACACTTAGTCCTACAGTCCTCCTACAGTCTGATGAATGATTGGGGGGGGAGGGAGGGAGGGATCCAGGAAGGGGTGCATACTCTAGATGAGAGCGAACTTGTCCTTCATGTAAGATTTTGCAGCCCTTGCTGTCATGAAGGTGTGAGATACGCCGTAGGGCTGTAAGTTTCCAGGTTGCCTTTTAAACTAAGTCTAGCTCATGCCTCTTCATTGTTACTGAGGAGTGAAACGTCATTACCAAAATGTTAATTTCATCTGTGAACTCTTGGGTTTTGCCTCCCATTTGCAATGTCCAGTCTACTTATCATCTTCGCTTGTGTTTTGTCAGCCGCAAATGTGACCTGCCATATTCTACCTGAAATTGCAATTTCAAAAATAGTAGAAGTTCCTGAAAATTTGTGATTGATGAGTCTTGCAGGGGTTGGCATTTCCTCCTGTATGTATGTAAAGGTCAGAGTGCAGTCATCAGCATTTGCTTGCGCTTCAGGAATGAGATGAAGTAGATCATTGAAATAGACCTTACACAGCAGAGGGCCAAGCAGGACCCTGAGGAACGCTGGCACAATTCAGTGGCTTTCGAGTTCTGCTCTATTGAGGACTACTCTTTGAATCCGTTCGTTAAGGTAGTCTTTAATTAACTCTATGATGGAGCCTGAGATTCCTAGTGCTTGAAGCTTCATTACTAATCCAGAGTGACAGACCTGATCAAAGGCTCTTGCTATGTCTAGAGCAACAACACAGCTGATCTTGGACTCATTCAGTGACTGATGCCGCTTAGTGAAGAGATTTAGCAAGAGATCAGGAGCAGGTTGGCATTTTCTAAAACCATACTGTCGACCACATAGTAGCCGATGATGGCCAAATTTCTATTAATTTGCCGAGCGATTGATGATTCTAGGATTTTACCAGTAATGGAGAGCAGCTGACACTGGTCTGTAGTTACCAACCACTGAGCGGCTCTTCGTTTTGTGTATTGGAACAACATATGCCTTCTTCCATAAGGAGGGCCACATTCCATGAGTTAGGCAGAGTTGGAAGAGGCACGTGACAGGTGGAGCCAACTGGTCAGCACAGCTGCATAGTAGTCTCGGACTGTGGGAAAATCTGACTCCAATAATTTGTAATTAAAATAAAATAATTCGATAGCCGTGAAGGACCACCACTTTTATAGAAAAAGTGGAAAACAAAATGAGACAATGGATTAAACTGATACCAAGAACTAATGTCCTATGGATCTTAGTGAAACTGTATTTCTTATGTAAAGGGAGTCAAAGTAACCTGCACGAAAATGGGGGGTTCAAGTGCTAGGATACAATTAAGTTCTAGCACCTATAATCCGACGCTAGTTCATTCGTCAGAAAGAAATGTATATGCATAAATTTATATCATAGTTCAGATTAATCAAATAGAAAATTGTAAGTAAATATGATGATTTCCTTAATGGCATGTAAATGGTAATTTAAGAAGAAATCATTCATGTAACAACATATTAGTGTATCTAATACTACACTACTAGAAATCAAGTCAGCTTAACTGTAAATTCTAGAAAGCGTATTTTGTTTTCACGATCCACCGACGACGTGTTGCCTCAAGCAAATTGTTGCACGTGCAGGTAGAGAAGCCTAATACCTCGGTTGTCGTGGACCCGGAGCTGGAAGACAATTACATTGTAGAATTCCACTAATTGGTAACTACAAGTACATCCTGAATTATTCAATATCTTCCTACAGAATGTAATTATTACTGCAGAAATCTTTAGTAAATAACTATGCAATTTATATTGCAATAAAGGGCAGAATAAATTTGGAGATTCAACATACAGGATTTTGTTGTTAATCACACAGCCTAAAGACAATTAGTATAAATATAAACATGTGCACAATATTATAGTTTAGAAAATTATTAGTTGCTGGGTCGAGTGTCCACTGATGTAGGAACGATTCCAGATCCCTCGTCCTCAGCTGCCGTGATAAGACGTTGCTTGTGGGTTGGAGTAATTATTAGTTCCTAGGACACTGCCGTGATGTGCCAAGTGATGCGGCACTGCTCTACTAGTCGTGGGAGCGAAATACAAACTGTTAGCGAGATCGAAATGTAGAACTCTGTTGCTCGTTGCTAATGGCGTCCGAGTCGCGTGGTGGAGGGCGACGTTCTCCCGTCTTCTTCCTCTTCCCGATTGAGCATGCGCGGCTCGCGATAGACATCTCGAGCGTAAATGGATTTATATATATCCGAATTAACTAAGGAAAGAAGAGATGGTGACGAGTATTGATGTCATATTTAATTCTTTCGTATTAAAATATAACTTCGCGCAACATAAATTGGGTTTATTAAAGTCACGCAGCTAATCGAGGAAATTAAAGTGAAATCATTTATTTACATTAAATAATTTCCACTACAATGTTTAATATCAACTAAATAAAGGAGTTCCAGTAAGCAGTAGTATGATACGAAATTAAACTTATTAGTAAGTAACTATTCTTAGTAAAAGAAATGATGAACTGGATTCTGTTATAAATCCTATTAAATGTGGAAAGAATTCATGTTTCTGCCTGACGTTCCTCGCGTCGTCACTCTGAATAGGAAGAATCTGGCAATATGTTTAATATATATCATGATGATTAAATCTACAAGTTAACGATTTTAGTAACTACTTGTGGTTAATACAAACGTTGTATAAAAATACAAGAGGTGTATGACACTGTTGGTTATTTCCAACATAACTCCGGGGGGAGAAAACTCGGGTCGTAGTTCAGCTCTTAGTACTAACGTACACCTGTTTCTCTATCCTGAAGTTATATTTATGGATTAGTAGGTTAGTACGCACCTAACGAATGACCCGAATCTGTGGTTGATGACTCTAAGTCAACATGGGAACGTAAATAAACATTGAAATTTATTGAATAATTCTCTTGTAAGAAACAGAATGATATTATCAAAAATAAATTATGAATAATTAGATCATTTAAGATCAAGGAGACCTCATGAATACAGTGAGGCTACTGTCCAGGGTCACTATGACTCGTAACTATCTAGTTACTGGACATCAACTCACCACTACATTAGCATGGTCACCGCAAGTTTAATGACAAGTTATCTACATTTAAATATAATCAAAATATTGTTTAAGTTTCTGTTTGCAGTTCTGAGCAGCGACCAAAGATGGCCTTGTGCTCGGTTGAGTAGAATTATTGTTCTCTGAAACTTGGGTTACAGGTATATCTGTAGAACACTCATGTTTTGCTAACTCTAAAGGTACTAATTATTCTAGCGTTTTTCAAGGTAGTAGTGCCTTGACACTGAACTTTAACAATTCGTAAAATACCATGGCGGTCAGGATGGATATCAACAATTTTACCTATAGGCCAATCTCACCTGAGTCCATCACTGTCTACTAGGACAAGATCACTTGGTTTGAGTTGAACTTTATTGTATGGGCTTGCAGCTCCATAATGATATTCTCTTAAAGCAGTTAAATATTCACGTGTCCAGACCTCATTCCATTTCTCTATTACTCTTGAAAGGTGTCTATAACTCTCCACCAAGTCACTCGCCTAGACACATAAAGGGCCAGCTCGATCCTCGTCTCCTAGAGATATAAGAGGGCTCAGAAGACCACAATGAATCAAATGAGAGGGGCTTAGAGGTTCTCTTTGGGAGAAATCTTATGACAACTAGGATAGAGGTCTGTTGTTGACTCTTGCTTCAATTTCCACGACAAGGGTCTGTAATTTAGTGAGATTAATTTTCTGCCGGTGTAAAGCTTTTCTTAGGCATTTCTTAACAGTTCCCACCATTCTTTCATAAAAACCACCTTACCATGGTGCTCTTGGAGGAATAAATTTCCAGTAGCACTGTCTCTGTTTGAGTACAGAGTGTACTTCTGGATGGTTCCATATTTCTTGTAAGCAAGCCTCTCCTGCCACAAAGTTAGATCCATTATCCGAGATCATTAATTTTGGGCAAGATCTACGCGCAGCAAATCTGCGAAAGGCTTCTGCACTCATGTCAGAAGTGACTTCTAAATGTACTCCACGTGTGGTAACACACGTGAAGAGGCAAATGTAGGCTTTCACTGGAATTTTGTCCGGTGTGCCTATTAAAATTAGTGCTCCTGTGTAGTCGACACCTGTGGTTTCAAAGGGACGAAGGTGGACGACTCGCTCCCTAGGTAGGGGCGGTGGACCTGGATAAGAACACACTCGAGCATCGTATCTCTTGCAGATTACACAAGACTTCATTAAGGATTTAACAGTTTGGCGACCTTGAGGAAGCTAAAATCGTTGTCTGAGTTCAGTAAGAGCATCTAATACTCCACCATGATATGTATTATGAACATAGTAATGTAGAACTTTGAGTTTAGTAATGATGTGGTAGACGTATAGGATTCTTCGTATCTAAATTTATTTCTGCATGAAGCAGAAGTCCGCCGCATCTCAAAATGTTATAGTTGTCTGAGTCAAGCCAGATACCCAGAGACTTACTTAACTTATCTGGGAGACGTTCATATTCCTTCCCATAAGTTGAGCTTGTTTGACCCAATATGTGATGGAACTAGGAAATCAATACTTGATCCCCATCTAGTTGATGAAATCAATTACCATTTCTGTAAGTCTTAGTAATTTGCTTAAATTTTGATATTGGTCACAATGACTTGTGGCTTCTGTTGGGGCCAGTGACCACTAACTAGCCATTGGGGTCCACTAAACCACATCTCGGTTTTAACTAATTACTTTAAAGTCAAACCTCTGGATAAATAGTCAGCTAGATTGTCCTTGGTGGGGACATGTCTTAATTTATAACCAGCAGACAATTCTCGTATGTCCCTTACTCTATTGCTGACATAGGGAGTTTTGTTGTTGTCGTTTTTACCCACTGCAATACTGCCTCATTGTCCGACCACACTACTATTTCACCAAGGTGAACATTACTGAGGGTTTTGATCAGGCAATGAGCCAGTCTTACACCTACTAATAAGGCAGTTAATTCCATTTGGGGCAGTGACCTTTTAATCGGGGCTACTCTTGCCTTAGATGTAAACAAAAATGATTGTTGAGTATTAACTAGATAGTTACTGAGCCATATGCTTTGCCCGAAGCATCACAGAACACATGTAAATTTGTGGGTAAATTTAGTCCTAAGGTATTTCGAGGAAATTGTCGAATATTAAGTTTGTTGTAATCAGGAATCAACTGCTGCCATTTTTCTTGGAGATCCTTCGGCAACGTTTCATCCCACTTCAAATTCCTTTGCCAGCACTCCTGCATAAAGAGGTTACGCCTTAATTAGAATAGGGCTGAGTAGGCCTAAAGGGTCTAATGTCTTGCTGACATGGGAGAGTAGTTTTCTCATAGAGGTGAATGGTTGATCTCCACCAACTTGATATTCAATTTGTCTGTGGAAGTATCCATTCCTTACCTAAGACTTTCAATTTGTGAGGTACCTTTTAATCAGGAATTCTTCCTCGATTATTTGATTTATTGTTTATTATTTGNGGGTTCTTGAATTGCTGGATTGAGGATCCCCACTCCTCTCGGGATTGCTGGGTTGTAGGCTGAGGTACCCTGGCTTCCTTCTCTCTCCTTGTGCCTTTACTTGCATCTTCTGCCCTTATTTTCTCGTCACTGGTCATGTCCCTCTGAAGGTATATCTCTCTGTAATACCTCTGTATTGTGTGTTCGTGCGTGTAATTACCTAAGTAATTACCAAAGTGTAGTAACAGGATTAGAGTTACACTCGTGGTGTCCCGTCTTCCCTGTACTCTTTTTCATATAACGCTTTGAAACTAATAACGGTTTTAGCCTCCACCACCTTCTTACTTAGCTAGTTCCAACCGTCTACTACTCTGTTTGTAAAATAAAATTTTCTGAAATATTTTCGGCACCTCTGCTTTCTTAGCTTGAATCTGTGGCCTGTTGTTCGTAAAGTTGCTGCTTTCAAGAATTCCTCTTTGTCAATTTGGTCAATTCCTGTTAGTCTTTTGTGAGTGGTGATCATATCACCTCTCTTTCGTCTATCATGTTCAGTGCCTCTAGTCTCTCATCAAAACTCTTGTTTTTCAGTTCCTGAAGCCATTTTGTTGCATGCCATTGCACCTTTTCCAGTTTATTTATGTTCTTTTTGAGATTTGGGCACCATTCAACTGACGCATATTCCAATTTTGGCCTCACAAAAGTCATGAACAGTTTCTTTAGTATATAATTATCCATATAATTAAAAGCAAGTCTGAAGTTGGAAAGTGACGTATATGAACAACCCGTCCTCTTACAAATTACATTACTTTTCACTTTTATGCACAATAAGACCAAAAATATAAATATTTTTCTAGAATAAAAATAATAGATTATTATTAATATAGTAATAGAAAATAAAATAGTAATAGAAAATTACTATTCGTAATAGAAAATAAAATCGGCTCACAAAATTGTCGTACTGTCCCGTTTTCTGTTTTGGGTCCACAGGCTTACTCGGTTAGGTAAGGAGAGGATACTTTAAATTGACGGTTTTCATGATGCTATGAAACCTTTGGAAACCTACCTGAGTATCCAAACTTGCTGGTTTGGGTCCATTTCATTTGGAAAAATCATTTGAATTTTTTTAAGTTTCAATACAGCCATTTTTAGCCGTAGTGCATACGAGCGAAAAACAACGTAATTTGCAAGAGTTCCGGCTGCTCTCACAATGTTCTTTATGTGTTCTTTTGGCGACAGCTTACTATCCAAAACCACCCCTTAGGTCTCGTTCTTCTTTTGTTCTGTAATTCCTTTACACATAATTTGTAACTTGTGTGTGGTCTGTTTTCTCCATCTCCACATTCCATAACATGGCAGTTATTCACACTGAATTCCATTTGCCACATGACGCTCGAAGCGCTTATTTTATCTAGATCAATTTAAGGGGCATTACAATCGTCTGTGTCTCCTATCTTCCACAGTACCTTAGCATCAGCCGCAAACATGTTCTTATAATTCTGCATTCCTTCTGGTAGATCGTTTATGTCGATGATTCAGACGATGAACTGAACCCTGTGGTACTCGGCTAGTAACAATCCTCCAGTCAGATACATTGTCTCTGATTACCGCCCTCATCTGTCTGTGAGTTAGAAAAATTTTCAGCCATATCAGGAGTTTCCCTGTCACCCCTCCACCATGTTCCAGTTTCCAGAACAGCTTCTTGTGTGGGACTATCAAAAGCCTTTTTTTCCAGATAGACAAAGCCACCGCTACCTATTTCGTGTAGTATGTGTGTGTGTGTGTGTGTGCATTTACCTAGTTGTGCTTTTGGGGGATGAGCTCTGGCTTTTTTACTTGCCTCTCAACTGTCAATCAACTAATGTCCAGGTTCCTGAGCCTGTTGGGCTCTATCATATTTACGCTTGAAACTGTGTATGGAGTCAGCTTCCATCACATCCTTCCTAATGCATTCCATTTTTCTACTACTCTGACACTGAAAAAATTCTTTCTAACGTCTCTGTGGCTCATTTGAGCACTCAATTTCCATCTCTGTCCCCTAGTGCGTGTGCCCCTTGTGTTAAATAGACTGTCTTTATTTACCTTATCAATTCCTGAGAATCTTTTATGTGGTTATCATATCCCCCTAGCTATTGTCTACCAGTGACGTGAGGTTTAATTCCCGTAGTCTCTCCTCGTAGCTCACATTCCTCAGTTCGGGTACTAGTCTGGTGGCAAACTTTTGAACCTTTTCCAGTTTAGTGTTATGCTTGACTTGAGGAAACTGTTGGAAAAGAGACTTACGTTCGAGTATCAACCAAGTTTGGAGCAACCACCGGTTCGAGTAAGGTAAGTCGCAGGGAACAATTAAAAGAACTAAACTCTCCCTCTTCTTTAGGTACCTCCACCCCAACAAACTAGTCCAGTGTCCAAATTACAACCTAGTAGGCAGAAAACCCGTATTCCAGCAAATGAAGGTTGACCTCATGCGCGGTGTGGAACGACGACGCAACTGCAATCTCACAAGGGAGGAGAGGGACGCCCTATCAACGCTGAAAGGACGCACGGATATTGCGACAAAGCCGGCGGACAAGTGAGATGCTGTCGTCGCCTGGAGAAAGGACAACTACAGGCACGAGATGAAGAGGCACCTGGCAGACACTGCAGCCTACAAAAAGATACACAACCAGGATGCGGCACTTAGAAACGCCCAAACGAGGAGTAAAAGGAGAGTCCTCAAGCTGTTCGAAAATAAAGCTGGGGACGGGAAAGGAGGCAGGGGCGAGAGATCTTCCTAGCCTTTGAATCTATCATTCCCCACCTCTACCTTTAACCGAAGATCCATAAATCACTAGAAGAAACAACAGGAACATGGCAAGGGAGACCGGTTCTAAGCGCCTGCCAGGCCCCAACAAGGCCGGTAGACTGGATCTGAACAGCCCTCCTGAACCTCTTGCTATGTCTACAACTGGAAAGAATCCAAGATACGACGGATTTCCTCAAGAAAATGTCAGAAATTAGAGGCCCCGTCCCGAGAGGGGCCCGCCTTTTCTCCATGGATGTTATATCGGTCTACGCGAGCATACCACAGAGAGAAGCTGCAGAGGTAGTAGCATCTTATTTTACAGATAACAGAGCCAGAATCAGACAGGAACTTCGAGACGCAGGAGTATGGAGGACATACTCGAAAGAAACTCTTTAGGAGGCCATCCTCCATGTGATGAGACACCCTTTTGCAATTTGAAGGACGAGCATACCGGCAAACCAAGGGTTCAGCGATAGGAGCGTCCAGTAGTGTGGCAATCGCTGAAATCTTTGTGTGTATAGTGTTCGAGAGGAAACGATTCCACAGGAACGACGGTCCGGCGGTATATTTCCGTTACTTAGACGACATCTTCGGAATAATGGAGAACGGTTCCCACGCCTAGAAGGTTTCTTTTCATGGTCAAATACGGTTCATGAAAACCTTAAGTTTACTCTCGAACATAGTGACTCCGCGATAAATTTCCTAGATACAACAGTGTATATAGACCAGCTAACCAGTGATCTGCATACAAAGGCATACTATAAACCAACTAACCTTCACACGTATCTGAAATTTGACTCGAGCCACCCACTAGCCTTGAAGAAATCGCTACCCTACTCACTTGGACTCTGACTCAAGCAGATTAACAGTAAAGAAGAGACGCTATATCCCCAGCTGGATGACCTATGGGATATGTTCAGGAACAAAGACTACCCGGGGACAATAATACATGCGGTCCAGGAGAAACTCAGAGAAAAAATTAAGGCGGAGCTACTCAGACCTAGAACACAAAAAGTGGAAGAGACGGACCCATCCCAACCCCTTTTCTTCCCCGGTCTTGCAGCACAGCTTAAGATAAAACTGCAGGAAGTATGGACATGGATGAGGGAAACGTTCAGTGAACATCCATTCTGGGTAAAATTCCCACAAAACCTACCTATGATCTCCTGGAGGCGAGGTAAGTCTATAAAGGACCAACTTATTAGACCAGGTGAGCAGGTAGATCATCTCAACCGAACTGGGGAGAGGACCAGCCCCAGGTTACAGGTCAAAGAAATGAAACCTACAGACCCTAACCTAACCTGACACAGGTTTGGAGTGCGACTCAGGTTGAGGCGGAGTATGCAGAATGGTTCGGAGGGGCCTACAAGTACAAGCACCCTACCAGTTACTCCTGCCTGTTTCTCCAGCTTATGCATCAGCCTCTTATGAGGTACTGTGTCAAAGGCTTTCTGACAGTCCAAGAAAATGCAGTCTGCCCATCCTTCCCTTTCTTGCTTAATCTTTGTCACCTGATCGTAGAATTCTATTAAGCCTGTAAGGCAAGATTTACCCTCCCTGAACCCATGTTGATGGGAAGTCACACAGTTCCTTTGCTCCATATTTTCCACTAGCTTTTTTCGCACAATCTTCTTCCTCAACTTGCATGGTATGCAAGTTAGGGACTCTGCCCTGTAGTTCAGTGCCTACTGTCTATCCCCCTTCTTGTATATCAAAACTACGTTTGCCGTCTTCCAAATTTTTGGCAGTTCACGTGTTACCAGTGATTTGTTATATACCATGGAGAGTGGCAGGCACAGTGCTTCTGCTCCATCCTTTAGTATCCATGGCGATATTCCATCTGGGCCTATAGCCTTTGTCACATCCAACTCAAGCAAAACCTTCCTTACATCCCCACTGGTAATCCAAATTCCTCTAGTGGTGCCTGTTAACTATTCCTTCTCTTATCTCTGGAACTTCTCCTTGCTCTAGTGTGAAGACCTCCTGGAATTTCTTATTGAGTTCCTTGCACACTTCCTTGTCGTTTGCAGTGAATCTCTCTGCCCCTGTCCTCAGTTTCAATACCTGTTCTTTCACTGTTATTTTTCTCCTGATATGGCTGTGCAGCTATTAAGTTGAATCTTTGCCTTGCATGCTGTCATTTTCAAAATACCATTCTGCCTCTCTTTTCACCCTGACGTATTCATTCCTGGCATTCCGGTATCCTTCTCTGCTCTAAATTGTCCCGTATTCCATCATGTCTGAGGCTTGTGTGTGTGTGTGGTGTGTGGAGTGTGTATGTACTTACCTAGTTGTACTTACCTAGTTGTGCTTGCAGGGGTTGAGCTCTGGCTCTTTGGTTCTGCCTCTCAACTGTCAATCAATAATTTACAGGTTCCAGAGCCTACTAGA
>WNGS01135237.1:2898464-2918186 GCA_020271785.1 Procambarus virginalis
AGCATGCGCGTACCTACACAGTCCTCGCTAACACATGTGTACCTACATCAGTCCTCGCTAACACATGTGTACCTACAACAGTCCTCACTAACACATGTGTACCTACAACAGTCCTCGCTAACACATGTGTACCTACAACAGTCCTCGCTAACACATGTGTACCTACATCAGTCCTCGCTAACACATGTGTACCTACAACAGTCCTCGCTAACACATGTGTACCTACAACAGTCCTCGCTAACACATGTGTACCTACAACAGTCCTCGCTAACACATGTGTACCTACAACAGTCCTCGCTAAACATGTGTACCTACAACAGTCCTCGCTAACACATGTGTACCTACAACAGTCCTCGCTAACACATGTGTACCTACAACAGTCCTCGCTAACACATGTGTACCTACAACAGTCCTTGCTAACACATGTGTACTACAACAGTATTCGCTAACACATGTGTACCTACAACAGTCCTCACTAACACATGTGTACCTACAACAGTCCTCACTAACACATGTGTACCTACAACAGTCCTCGCTAACACATGTGTACCTACAACAGTCCTCACTAACACATGTGTACCTACAACAGTCCTCACTAACACATGTGTACCTACAACAGTCCTCGCTAACACATGTGTACCTACAACAGTCCTCGCTAACACATGTGTACCTACAACAGTCCTCGCTAACACATGTGTACCTACAACAGTCCTCACTAACACATGTGTACCTACTACAACAGTCCTCACTAACACATGTGTACCTACAACAGTCCTCACTAACACATGTGTACCTACAACAGTCCTCACTAACACATGTGTACCTAGAACAGTCCTCGCTAACACATGTGTACCTACAACAGTCCTCACTAACACATGTGTACCTACAACAGTCCTCACTAACACATGTGTACCTACAACAGTCCTCACTAACACATGTACCTACAACAGTCCTCACTAACACATGTGTACCTACAACAGTCCTCGCTAACACATGTGTACCTACAACAGTCCTCGCTAACACATGTGTACCTACAACAGTCCTCGCTAACACATGTGTACCTACAACAGTGCTCGCTTAACTCATGCAAATCAGCAGCAATACACACTTAACACGGGCATAACAACAACAGTCCTCGCTTAACATGTGCGAAACAACAACAGGCCTTGCTTAATACATGCAAACCTACAACAATCCTCACTTAACACATGCACAAAAGCAACAGTCCTCATTAACACATTCGTTGCAACAACAAGCCCTCACTTGACACATGAGTAACATCAACAGTCTTTGCATAACATGTGTGTAACAACAACAGTTCTCGCTTAACACTTGCATAACAACAACAGTCCTCGCTTAACACTTGTATAACAGCAAATAGTCCCTGCTTAGAACGTGTGTAACAGCAACAGTCCTTATTTAACACTTGCGTAACAGCAACAGTCCTCGCTTAACACGTCCGTACCTATAACAGTCCTTGCTTAACACGTCCATACCAATAACAGTCCTTGCTTAACACATGCATAACAACATCAGTCTTTGCTTAACACGTGCGTACCTACAACAGATCTCGTGTAACACGGACGTAACAACAACAGTTCTCAATTAACACGTGCATAATAACAACAACAGTCCTCGCTTAACACGTACGTACTTACAACAGGCCTTGCTTAACACGTGTATAACAACAACAGTCCTCGTTTAACTTTTTTTTATAAAATACAACACAATCACAAGACACACAGGAACAAAAACAGTACAATAACAATAACAATAACAGAAACAATAAAAACAATTGTAGTAACAGTAAGTAATAACAGTACAATAACAGTACAATAACAAACAACACAGTAACCGCAAAACAAACAAGCGGTGAGCAAATTAAAAACACATTGAATCAAGGGTTAAATAGTACAGGGAAATAAGTGCAAAACCCGCACATGGAAACAAAAGGCTAAACAGTATATATCTACAAAGCAACACAGAACATGGCAAAGAAAATTACATGAAAAGAAAGAAAACCACACAGGACATAAATAACATAAAACACCTGGAACCAATACATAAACAGACACAGACGTGGACACCTCGTTTAACTTGTGCATAACAACAACAGTCCTCGCTTAACACTTGCATAACAACAACAGTCCTCGCTTAACACGTGCATAACAACAACAGTCCTCGCTTAACACTTGCATAACAACAACAGTCCTCGCTTAACACGTGCATAACAACAACAGTCCTCGCTTAACACTTGCATAACAACAACAGTTAACATGTGCATAACAACATTCTTCCTTGCAGCCGTCTATTGCAGATCATCGCTGCTAGTATTTCTGTGGCACCTCCTTCAGTATTCCCTCATTCTTATATCACTGTAATAGAACTGAGATAATTCCCCCCACTCACACTTGGGCTAGATGAGAGAGCGATGGTCTTGCTTCATGCAGGCCGGCGTTCAATCCCCGACCGTCCAAGTGGTTGGGCATCATTCCTCCCCCCCCCCCCCCGTTCCATCCCAAATCCCTCTTCTGATCCCTTCCAAGTGCTATATAGTCGTAATAGCTTGGTACTTTTCCTGATAATTCCCTCCCTCACAGCATTATTCTGATCACCCTCATTATCTCCCCACTCATGGTATTGCCCTGGTCTCGCCCACATTATTCTCCCACTCAGAGTATTACGCTAGCCAATCTCATTAATCCTCCACTCATACAATTACTCAGACCAGTCCCTCATTATATCCCACTCACCATCAATAAATAATAAAGCGAGACAGTTTATGGGGATCAAGAGTGTCTATATTAAGAGAGAGGACGGAGCGAGGGAATGATGGATGAGAGGTAAATTGCGGGGAGGATATATTGGGCAGGTGCCTGGCGGGTGGGGAGTATAGTGGGCAGGTGCCTGGCGGGTGGGGAGTATAGTGGGCAGGTGCCTGGCGGGTGGGGAGTATAGTGGGCAGGTGCCTGGCGGGTGGGGAGTATAGTGGGCAGGTGCCTGGCGGGTGGGGAGTATAGTGGGCAGGTGCCTGGCGGGTGGGGAGTATAGTGGGCAGGTGCCTGGCGGGTGGGGAGTATAGTGGGCAGGTGCCTGGCGGGTGGGGAGTATAGTGGGCAGGTGCCTGGCGGGTGGGGAGTATAGTGGGCAGGTGCCTGGCGGGTGGGAGTATAGTGGGCAGGTGCCTGGCGGGTGGGGAGTATATTGGGCAGGTGCCTGGCGGGTGGGGAGTATAGTGGGCAGGTGCCTGGCGGGTGGGGAGTATATTGGGCAGGTGCCTGGCGGGTGGGGAGTATAGTGGGCAGGTGCCTGGCGGGTGGGGAGTATAGTGGGCAGGTGCCTGGCGGGTGGGGAGTATAGTGGGCAGGTGCCTGGCGGGTGGGGAGTATAGTGGGCAGGTGCCTGGCGGGTGGGGAGTATAGTGGGCAGGTGCCTGGCGGGTGGGGAGTATAGTGGGCAGGTGCCTGGCGGGTGGGGAGTATAGTGGGCAGGTGCCTGGCGGGTGGGGAGTATAGTGGGCAGGTGCCTGGCGGGTGGGGAGTATAGTGGGCAGGTGCCTGGCGGGTGGGGAGTATAGTGGGCAGGTGCCTGGCGGGTGGGGAGTATAGTGGGCAGGTGCCTGGCGGGTGGGGAGTATAGTGGGCAGGTGCCTGGCGGGTGGGGAGTATATGGGCAGGTGCCTGGCGGGTGGGGAGTATAGTGGGCAGGTGCCTGGCGGGTGGGGAGTATAGTGGGCAGGTGCCTGGCGGGTGGGAGTATAGTGGGCAGGTGCCTGGCGGGTGGGGAGTATAGTGGGCAGGTGCCTGGCGGGTGGGGAGTATAGTGGGCAGGTGCCTGGCGGGTGGGGAGTATAGTGGGCAGGTGCCTGGCGGGTGGGGAGTATAGTGGGCAGGTGCCTGGCGGGTGGGGAGTATAGTGGGCAGGTGCCTGGCGGGTGGGGAGTATATTGGGCAGGTGCCTGGCGGGTGGGAGTATAGTGGGCAGGTGCCTGGCGGGTGGGGAGTATAGTGGGCAGGTGCCTGGCGGGTGGGGAGTATAGTGGGCAGGTGCCTGGCGGGTGGGGAGTATAGTGGGCAGGTGCCTGGCGGGTGGGGAGTATAGTGGGCAGGTGCCTGGCGGGTGGGGAGTATAGTGGGCAGGTGCCTGGCGGGTGGGAGTATAGTGGGCAGGTGCCTGGCGGTGGGAGTATAGTGGGCAGGTGCCTGGCGGGTGGGGAGTATAGTGGCAGGTGCCTGGCGGGTGGGGAGTATAGGTGGGCAGGTGCCTGGCGGGTGGGGAGTAATAGTGGGTAGGTGCCTGGCGGGTGGGGAGTATAGTGGGCAGGTGCCTGGCGGGTGGGGAGTATAGTGGGCAGGTGCCTGGCGGGATGGGGAGTATAGTGGGCAGGTGCCTGGCGGNTGGCGGAGGTGCATTTGCCTGAGGATGCCAGTGCTGGTGTTTCGGCCTCCACTTCAGATATGGTGTCTGCGGTTCCTGCTTCGGGTGCGTCGCCTTCGTCGGATGGCTCCGGTTCTTCGTCGGGGGGGGGGGGTCCCCCTGCTGAGGTTCCTGGTGAGCGGTGTCTCTGAGTCAGCCTCCGGGTCTGATGATGTGCAGCCAGAGCCTAAGCATTCCCGGCATTCGTCTTCAGTGAGGGCTCCGGAGCCACCCCTCGGCAACGGAAGGGTGGCTCCGGTTGCGTTGCATACTACGGTGATGGCGGAGGTGCATTTGCCTGAGGATGCCAGTGCCGGTGTTTCGGCCTCCACTTCAGATATGGTGTCTGCGGTTCCTGCTTCGGGTGCGTCGCCTTCGTCGGATGGCTCCGGTTCTTCGTGGGGGGGGGGGGGGGGGTTCCCCCTGCTGAGGTTCCTGGTGAGCGGGGTGGCCTGGTGATGGTGTTTAAAAAGGCTGCTCGCTCTGGGGGTTCTGTAACCCCTTCCTCGCTCCCCGTTTCATTGGCTGCGGTCTCGACGCCTCTCCATCTCCGGCCATCTCTTCAGTGTCTCCTGCGGTCTCGGTGAAGGTGTTACCGTCTTGTCGATCGTCCCATGCTCCTGTGCGTACGGCGATGCGGCCGTGTAGGCAGCCCTCGTACGCTTCTTCGGTGTCATCTGCTACCTCGAAGGACGTGGTTTGCGCTCCCCAGCCTCGTTATGCGACTTGCGTCGGTGAGCTTAAGGAGTGGCCGTTTCCGCCTGATCTGGAGCTTCCCGAGTTTATGAAGGGCCTACGGCGGCAGGGGGATCGTCCCCCTACCAACAGGGAATATTTGATTTCGGAGGCCTACAAGTGAAAGTATCCTTGGGCTGCAGAGACGTATGGTCCTGTCTCTGAGAAATGTATTCCTCACTCATGATTCCTTTGTGTATTGTGTGTTGTGGGTTGTTTCCATTTGTGTGCATGGTTGTGGGGTGCGGTCCGGGGTTTGGTTGATGTGTGTATGTCTGGTTGTGGATGTCATGTTCTTATGTTATGCTTTGTGGTTCTATGTTTTTATAATGCTTTTTGTGCGCTTGTTTGTGTAGTATTGAGTGCCCTTCAGGCTGTTGGCTTGACCGGGTCTGGGTTATGCTTTTTGTCGTGTTTTGCCATTGTGCTTTCTTTTTGTTTGTTGTATACTTGTATTCCTTTCTTGTTATTATTATTCTTATTCTTATTATTATTTTCGTTTTGTGTTGGTGCCTCTCCGTGTGTGTTTGCGGTGCTGGTAGCCTTGTTCTGTATATTTAATGTTTTGATGTGTTATTTCTGTATTGCATTCCGCTGTGTTTACCTTAATTGTTGCAATTTGTTTGTAATTATTGTTGTTTTGTGGTCGGCCCTTCCGGCCGGCGTTTTTGTGTTTTGTACTTTTGTTCCTTTAAGTTTTTGCACGTTTGTGCTTTGTCATTTTGTTCTGTTCTATGTTGTCTTTGTTTACTTTTATTGTACTTATAAGCATGCTTGCATGTAAAAAAAAAAAAAAAAATCCGCGGTCCTCAAGTGCTGCTCCACTCGTTCCTTACACTCTTGTTCAGTAAGAGTATCGTAGTCCTCGGGTCAATGAGTGGTCAAGGCTAAGCAAAGATGCAGGTAGCACTGTTTGAACTCTCCACCCTCAGACATACTGGTGGTGTGTGTACAATTACATATAAAACTTCTTCACTCATAGAACCTTCAGAAGCACAACACAACGAGTTAGCAAACCTTTGACCTCCAAACCAATAAATACAACCCAAGATAAGTGCAAAGACTACCTGTTCGAACTGACTCAGATGATCCTTAAGGAACACAGAAGTCAATTTCCTCATACCTCTGTCATGACGATCAGCGAAAGAAAACAGGCTTATGCCTAGGCACCATATCTCAATCACAACTCCAAAAACAAGTTCACACCCTCTGATGGTGGACTTGAACAAAACACACACCTTCATAAACATTCTAGTCTTCCAAAAAACTAACAAAAACATGCTGAAACCTTGACAACCCTTACCATGGATGTCACTTCCCAAGTGATTTCCTTCTGGTGACAAACAATCAAACAAGAGGTTTAAGGGCCTCATCATCTTGAAGATGCACAGCTGATTACCTGGGAACCACCCAAGGACAATCTGTAACCCTTCACAATTATTACAACTAGGTAGGATAACCTTGTCCCCCAACTTGAAGCACACACCTGGAGCCTCAAACATCTGCTCCCAAGTATAATTAACTCCTTCAACACCAATTTGACTCTGAAAGTCAACACCACACTTGAGTGGAACACACATGTTGTTCACTACTCGTATATCAAAATAAACTTGATCTGAAAGTAGAGACACTGCTCTAGTATAACTCACCACTTCCTCAGAACAACTGGATGCACAACCTACTTGAGTAAACTCTCTCTGCTCAACCACAAGGCTGGACAAAATGTCCCACAGTCCATTACTTCAAGAGAGAATGACTCCCGCGGAATAATAGTAGATTGCAAGAACATCCTACACACACTCTCACTCAATATACACAATGACAAATACTTACTCCCCAGGGAATAAGAATCACAAGCCGCAAACCTCTGCAACTTAGATCCAAAAGAAACTTTACCACCTTTAATGGTTATACACGATTTACCAAAATTTCCTCCCATGACATCTGGAGCTGCTTGGAGTACTGTCTGTTCACAATCAATAACACTACCAAACTGGGTCACATCCTCACAAACAACTGAAGAGGGAGGCTCAATGGGTCTCCATCTACTCGACAGAAGCTGATCCTCTGGCTGATTTCCCACACTCTCCAGAACTGGATCTACTGTACAGACTCCTTGCTTCTCTCAGAAATCTTGGGGTAATTTCTACTCAACTTACATAAATTAAAGGATTCTGAATCTGAAACGAGCGGGCAAGTAACAGGTAGTTTGACCTCCTCCCCTTTTCTATCACCTTGACTAGGGTGAGGCGGGGCCTCTACAACAGACTTACTCTCGACAACTGATCTTAACTTGTCAACTGATTCTAAACTTGGAGTGAGTGGGAATACTTCTGCCAACCCGACATCTTGTCCTAAACCATTCACTTGGCTAGAATACAATAGAGTCGTGGCTTCCAAGTTTCTCTCAACTCCTGGCACAACGTTCGTAGTGAGCGGGCAAGACAATGGTACATGGACATCCTTTCTCAAATCATCTACTGGATTGGAATAAAACAGAGTCATAGTACCAGGCTTGCTCTCAACAACTAGGTTGGCCACACTTGAATCTGGAACAACCACATCCCACTTCTCCGCTGAAGGGGTACTGGTTAATGGAACAAATACTTGAGTAGCATCAGTACTGACAACTGGATTAATAATAGTACTGACATCAGCACAGGTAGAGTGGACAAAACCATCTACTACAACAGATTGTTCACTCATAGAACTAACTTCAGCACAGGCAGGATAGACAATATGGTCTGCAACTGGCTGTTTAAACAAACTGGGATCAATCTCACCCACAACATGATTTATGGCCACATCATTACCCAATATAACATCCACACCTGGGATGGGCAACTGTGTACTAACACCCACAGTGCATAAACTTGAAGCAATGGTGGATCTCAATTTAACATCTATCTGAGGTACAGTGTTACATCCTGCAACACTCTGAAGAACTACAAACTTTCCATTATCTCTCTTTGCAACATTAGAAAGTATACTGGCAGAAATTATTGTTTGGGAAGCACCAGTATCACGAAGAAGAACGACTGGCTCCTATTTCACATTAACACACAAAACTTCACCTGAAGACATACATGGAGAATACTGTTTCACCCAATTGGGGTTCACAGTTACATGTTCATTAGTTAATTTATTCTGCACACCTCTACAATAAATGAGACCAGTTGGTCGTAACTCAGGGTGCAAAATAAAACATGAATTAATCACATGGCCTATTCTCTTACAATGAGTACCGTACCTTACAGTGGACACACCTGTGGAACCAACTGTAGGTTTAGAACTAACCTTACTAATATTTGATATTCCTGACAATGAAGTAGCAGGATTAGGTTTTGTAAGAGAAGAGTTCATGGGAGTAACTGGAGCACTAGTACTGAGTTGGTTCCAATAAAGAGTTCTGTGAGCATTATAATTTACTTTATGGTTAAACTTAGGTGATTGGGCTTTAAAATGTGCCTTAGTTAACAACTCATGCTCATCAGCGAGCTTAGACTGCTCATAAATGTCTGTTATATTTTTCTGCTCTGCCATAAAAGTAGACAATTTATCTGCGAGACATGACAACACTTCTTCTGTTATAAGAAGATTCTTAAGAGCGTCATACTCATTTATTGAAAGTGATTTAAGCCATCTGTTACAGTAACTGGTTTTTACTCGGGTGAAATCTGCAATTGTTTGTTCACTTGCCCTCATTAAATTTCTAAACTTCTGTCTGTGTGCTTCAGGGTTTAGCTGGTAAGCATTTAAGATGCTTTTCATAACAAAATTGTAATAAAAACAATTTTCATCAGGCAAAGATGCAAAAACCTCCGGACTCCGCCCTCTTAATTGACTCTGCATGATTGCAACCCATTGATCCATTGGCCAGTTCATGCTGACTTCAATTTTTGAGAAATGTGAAAAGAAAACCTCAGGGTCCTCCTCATTGAACTTTGGTATTTATGTATTTGTTTACTTTACTTTGACTATTATCATTACTATTAGGAAGATTGCTAGTATTACCATGCCCGGCTGCCAATCGGTGTGTTTCAATTCTGTTATTAGCCTCAGCCATTTGTTTTTGAATTTCTGACTGCCTAGTTTGTTCTTCTGCTTGTTGTTTCTTTGTTGCTTCTAGCTGTAATTGAGCTACAAGTCTACTATTTTGTGCCTCAATTTCTAACTGTTGCTGCCTAGCCTTAGCCTCAATTTCTAACCATCGAGCTTCAAGCTCTCTCTGTTGAGCTTCGGCCTCTAATATTTTCTGTTGGTTTTGAGCTTCAATCTCTATTATTTTCTGTTACTTTTCAAATTCACATTCTTTCTCTCGAGCATCAAGCTTAGCATATGCTACTTTCGCTTCCAACTCAAGACGCCTTAAAGCAATCTGTTCACTTGTCTCCTCTCGTACCTCATTCAGAAATTCTTTCCCTAACTCACCATTTTCTACTAAATGGGTCACAATCACTCTCAGAATTTGTGCCGTGTTCATTTTATTGTTGGCTGTTAATTGTAACTCATTTGCGTTATTTATTAAGGCAAACTTTTTTAGGCTTTTAATTCCCTCAAAGTCTGGATTAGCCAACAACGACTCCACTTGATCCTTCATTGTTAACTAATACTTGGCACTTAACTAACTAAAATAATTAAACAGATTGGCACGGCACTACACTCTTCACTTTATATTGACACGACACTGAAAACTTGCTTGACCTCATTGCGCAAACAAAAAATAGGATGACTTACCTCCAAAATCGTGAAGCGTAGATTAATGATAAAACACAGGACGACTAACTGGCATGCAATACTCCTTAAATTTCTTATAGCACAAAGTTTCTTAAAGCACACTAGTTCCTAGGAAGGCAAGGTTAGATTAGGAAAGATTTTAAAAATATGTGGGAAACAATCTCTGGGACCTAGGCCTCCAAAATATGTTACGTACCTGTAGGTACGGCTCGTTGCACTTACAGAGACAAGAAGTAAACGTGCTAGGGAGATGTATGTGAATCTGTATCTAAATACGTGTAACCAGTGTAACCTCGTAGGTACGTACATACAAGATAATTAGAAGGAAATACTTAGGAAAAATATCACCCATTTATATTAACTATTTCTATAAAATAAACATGGGTATTTAAAATCAATTAATATTTCACTTTTATATAATAGTAATCAGATGGCCTACAAAATATCTATACTCAAAATATTCTCACCAGATAATTGTAACTACTAAAACAAACAGAAATACACAAAAACAGAGACTTATCAGACCACAGACCAGTTGACCCGAGGCCAGACTCCCAGCCACTAAGTTACGTGGCGTCAGGACGCCCCACACTCGCTCTTTCTCACAACATAACGAATGGTAAATTTATATAAAACTAATTTACTTAATGAGCAACCAAATCTGTGCTAAAGCAAACATAAGAATAACTTAAATAAGAATGATTAAATTTACATGCAAAAACAGAGGTAATGTAGTTGATAATAAACACAATTATTCATATATACTAATAAAGAAGAACTTGCTGGCAACTACACAACACAAGCTTTCATGTACTCTAGCAGGAAGTGTACTCGAATATCACAATACCTGTGACTAGCAAGCCCCGCTGCTGTCCTCACTGTGTTCGACAGCAGTGAGGACAGCAGCGGGGCTTGCTAGTCACAGGTATTAGACTTGTGATATTCGAGTATATATATATAATATATATATATATATATATATATATATATATATATATATATATATATATATATATATATATATATATATATATATATAACTGAAAACTCACACCCCAGAAGTGACTCGAACCCATACTCCCAGGAGCAACGCAACTGGTATGTACAGGGACGCCTTAAACCACTTGACCATCACAACCGGACATAAGGAAGTGATTGCCGAGGCTATATGAACCACTTCCCCGCCGGCACTCGGATGGTAATCTTGGGCATAGCATTTTATCAATTGTATCTAGTCCTGGGGACCATTCAGGCTTGTTTGCATTTGCATTATATCAGTTGTATCTAGTCCTGGGGACCATTCAGGCTTGTTTGCATTTGTGTTCCTCACGTGTTGCCCCCCCAAAATTAGGTGATTTGATAAAATGCTCTGCCCAAGATTACCATCCGAGTGTCGGCGGGGAAGTGGTTCATATAGCCTCGGCTATCACTTCCTTATGTCCGGTCGTGATGGTCAAGTGGTTTAAGGCGTCCCTGTACATACCAGTTGTGTTGCTCCTGGAAGTATGGGTTCGAGTCACTTCTGGGGTGTGAGTTTTCAGTTGTATCTAGTCCTGGGGACCATTCAGGCTTGTTTGCATTTGTGTTCCTCACATGTTGCCCCAAAAAATGAGGTGATTTGATAAATTGCTATGCCCAAGATTATCATCCGAGTGCCGGCGGGGAAGTGGTTCATATAGCCTCAGCTATCACTTCCTTATGTCCGGTCGTGATGGTCAAGTGGTTTAAGGCGTCCCTGTACATACCAGTTGCGTTGCTCCTAGGAGTATGGGTTCGAGTTACTTCTGGGGTGTGAGTTTTCAGTTGTATCTAGTCCTGGGGACCATTCAGGCTTGTTTGCATTTGTGTTCCTCACGTGTTGCCCCAAAAAATGAGGTGATTTGATAAAATGCTATGCCCAAGATTACCATCCGAGTGCCGGCGAAGAAGTGGTTCATATAGCCTCGGCTATCACTTCCTTATGTCTGGTCGTGATGGTCAAGTGGTTTAAGGCGTCCCTGTACATACCAGTTGCGTTGCTCATGGGAGTATGGGTTCGAGTCACTTCTGGGGTGTGAGTTTTCAGTTGTATCTAGTCCTGGGGACCATTCAGGCTTGTTTGCATTTGTGTTCCTCACGTGTTGCCCCAAAAAATGAGGTGATTTGACAAAATGCTATTCCCAAGATTACCATCCGAGTGCCGGCGGGGAAGTGGTTCATATAGCCTCGGCTATCACTTCCTTATGTCCGGTCGTGATGGTCAAGTGGTTTAAGGCGTCCCTGTACATACCAGTTGCGTTGCTCCTGCGAGTATGGGTTCGAGTCACTTCTGGGGTGTGAGTTTTCAGTTGTATCTAGTCCTGGGGACCATTCAGGCTTGTTTACATATATATATACTGTATATATATATATATATATATATATATATATATATATATATATATATATATATATATATATATATATATATATATATATATATATATATATATATATATATATATATATATATATATATACAGATAATGATGAAATGGAACTTAATTAGTTTTATCATGAATTTATATACGTATCCAACAAAGGATACGTAACATTCACTTTCTAGATTACTTTCTCTATTTCAACCAATTCTAGTTTTCAACATTTAATACTTGTTCCAGAGGCACTTTCCGAAGGTGTATAGATGCTTTACTATCACATGGAAAAATTAAAAGTTGTACTAACTGTTCCAAGTTAACACCATTTACTATATAAATATTATTTATTTATATATGAAACTTTCCTATTAATAAGTTTTATTATTCTCTTCTGGTGAAGGACGTATCATGTGAGGGAAAATGATTCATGGGATCTATTTATTTATTTACAATTTATTAATTTATATTAATTTATTTCTTACATTAATTTATTTATTTACATAGCGGACCGAATGAATTTAAAGTGGACTGTATGATATTTAATTCCCAAAAAACGTTTTCTACACAATCTGGGGGGGTTTATTAATTTGTATAGTCTATCAATCAAAATTAATCGATTGGTAGACATTCACTACCAAGTTAATACTACATGGGTTAGTGAAATATGGGGAAATACAGCTTATTTGTATATTGCCTGGTCGACCATATATGAATGCGGATGATCGCATGTCATGTGTTGTACCAGGTAGTTGATTGCTAATTCTTCTTCCCCTTCAATTTCACCTATCAAAAGGGAAAGGCATGACGTAATAATCGTAACCAATATATGACAGCTCTATCAGGGGAAATTAATGATTAATTAATGGATATTTACCTCTTTGGCTGGCTCCCCCATGTGTCCTAACTGGGATAACCTAATCTATATTACTGGCCAGAAATAGAGTTAACATGTTATCAGGTACAGAACACATTCCCTTATTGCTGGCCAAGATCGTGCTGATGATGGGAGCTGTTAACATCCCACAACACTGAGTCTTGAGGGAAATAATTGCGGAGCTTCAAGCGAGTTCCTGGCGAGACTTTTGATGTTAATATTAATGGCCTTGATCCTATATGGCACTTGGAAGGGGTCATAATCTTTGGGATGGGACGGGGGAAGGAATGGTGCCCCAACCACTTGGGCTGGACGGTAGAGCGACGGTCTCGCTTCATGCAGGTCGGCGTTCGATCCCCGACCGTCCAAGTGGTTGGGGCACCATTCCTTCCCCCATCCCATCCCAAATCCTTATCCTGACCCCTTCCAAGTGCTATATAGTCGTAATGGCTTGGCGCTTTCCCTTGATAGTTCCTTCCTTCCTTCCACCTCCCCCCACATCGGCTTTTCTCCCTATGCGTTTTATCAACAAGTGGAAAGAGGGCTTATATTTACTCTATTTTAGTACTGATAATCAAGTTGGTTCAAAGGAAATGTTTTTATGAATTTTACAGTCTACAGACTGATGTTTCAAGAAGAACTTAAAATTTTAAGAAGAACTTATGGTTTAAGATTTGTCGACAAATCTCTGGCTGGCTTGGTAGTAAGTATATTGATACTGAAAGGACCTCGGTGGCTTTCTTAATGTCTTAAATGTAAAATATCAGATTACACATTAAAAGACAGATCAAGTGTGCGTTAATACTGACACCACTTGGCATGTGCACAAAATGTAGAACATAATCTTAGTGAAAAATCATGGTAACAATGCATTAATTGGAACAGGAGCATGAAGAACATATGCATGTCTAAGTATCAGATATGAACAATACAATTCAAGTATTGCATAAATCAAATTATCAACATCATGTGTTAATGACATATGCTTGGAAATATTGCAAGACAATTAAAATAAGTTGAACAAGAGTTATGACCTAACAACCAAAATGAATATATAATAAGATATCTATAAAATATTTAGAAGGACTGGACCGAGAAAGTTGACATCTAGGTGATAGCAGTCAGTCATTCAACTCTGGGGTGACAGGAACTATTCCTTGTCAGGAATCCCTGGCCTCAGTGTGGACCCAACCTCAGAACACTAATAGAACTCTTTATGACATACACTGTAAATATATAAATGGCACAGTAAACTTTACATTAGCATGTGATTAAGAAACAGAACAATGTTGAAAGAAGTACATACATTGCATTATACAGTAATAATAGGACAAATGGGGTAGAGGTACTGGGAAGTACGGCAACAAACAAGAGAACTCCTCCTCCTTCGTCCAGGAGACTATAGTTTTCTGCCCCAAACAAAAACAGAACGATAACTACAGAACGCACTTATTATAGATTCTGCGAATGTCATCACCTAGTTCATCAAGAGTACTATACAACTCTGGCTCTGACTGAAGATCAGGAACAGATAAAATCGCATATGTCAAACTCTCGAATGGGTAGTTAATCTCATTAGCATCTAGATAGTGGAGTTGTGGTGAGTGCACAGTTGAGACTAAGGGTCTAGATCTAAGATTATAGGTGCTGGCATGGGGGTAGCTCTACGTCAAGTGGTCTGTCAATAACTGTAGGTGGTGTCCCAATAGAGGAATCTGTCTGGGTAGGTTCAGTGTCATCTTCCACATCAGTTTCGTCAACAGTCATTTTAGCTAACATCATAAGTATTAATTTATATATTCATAATTTATAATAATAAATTTATAATTTAATAATAATTTATAATAATTTATATTTAGATATGTCTAAGTGTTCATTTATATATTCTCCTGTTAAATTCGTACGTTTTACTTGTTACCCTTGATAAACTCTACTACTTTATATGGACCCAAACATTTCTTAATTGGCTCTACATAGAGCCAAATCTGTGTTGGTTAAGTACCATTATCTGTACCATAAAGAATAGCATGAGAGGTGTCTCCAGTAGAGGCATTAATTGAAGAATTTATGTCACACTGAACTTAGGATATAAATTGATCCCAATTACCGTTATCAAAATTCAAAGTGACTCTCAAGACATCAAACACTTTCCTGTTAGTACACTCTGCAAACCCATTACTTGGTGGATGGTATGGCATAGTACTACATTTTTAATGTTATATAAATCACACAAACTAGTTAAGATGCTATTACTGAACTCGGAACTATTGCCTGAGAGAATAACTTTTGGCATGCAATATCTACAAATTATTTGGTCATGGACTGCATTGGCTATAGTTTCTGCTGTTTTGTTCGGGACAGGTGCTAGTTCATGAAATCGGGAAAAATTATCAACCATTACAAGCAAGTATTTGTTTTCCTTTTTCTGTGTCTGCAAAATTCGCCAACAAATCTATTGATACACGTTCCCAAGGTGCTTTAGTTGCTGGGTACACATAAATTGGGTTTGGTCCTGTAACATGTCCCTTATGCTGAAAACAGACTAAACATCTGTCAACCATTTTGGGCCAGAAATACTTCAACCGACCTTGCTGGAATGCAAGATCCTTTCCTGGATGTGCACTTGCAGGAGCAACATGGATAGTCTTTAACATAGATGGTACCAACACAGCTGGGACAACTTACCGGCAACACTTCCTAGGGGGAGGGGGTCTTTAGCTTTACTGCTCTACACAGTAAATTGTCTAACATCACTTTTTCAATGGTGCTGGGGGTTTGTGAATCTGGGGAGTATCTTGCTTAGTCAAAAACTTAATGACAGGTGCCCATACAGAGTCTTGTCTCGGTTTTGTCTCTACTTCTGTAGTGTGTAATGCTGGATAATTTACATGAATAGCAACTATGTGTCGAGAAAAAGCATTAGCTACAGCATTTTCTTTGCCTGGGATGTAACCAAATGTGAGGCTGAAATCTTGAATTGTGAGCAAATATCTAACAAATTTTCCAACCGGATTCTTATTCGTGAACAAAGGAATTACTGGTTGATGATCTGTAAGGACATGAACTGGATAATTATAAATTGTATCCCTGAAATGTTTTAGAGTCCACACAAATGCTAAAGCTTCACATTCTGTTGCACTACAATTTTTCTCTCTTTTAGATAATGTACGGCTAGCATATGCTATCGCGTGATCCCTCGGTTTGAAGTAATTCAGCACCCAACACTACATCATTAGCATCTGTGACCAACATGAAGGGTTTAGAAAAATCTGGGTACCTAAGGCCAGGTGAAGAGATCAATGCTGCTTTGGGTTTATTCAATGACTTCTTTGGCTTCTTCTCACACAAAAGGTTCATCTTTTTCTTTGCAACTTGTAAAGTTGGAGTGGCTATGATAGAAAAACCAGCAATAAATGACCGATAAAATCCTACAAGACCTGTTTGTTGTCTCGCGGCTTCTGCATTACGAGGCGTTGGAAAATCACGGGCAGCAATAATTTGTCATTCATTAAAAGTGATGCCTGAAAGGGTAATTCTATGTCCTAGGCAGTTAATCTTCTTTAAAAATTAGCACTTTGAGAGTTTTATTTTTAAATTTGCTTCTGCAAGCTTTACAAGTACTTTCTCAAGGCTCTGGGAGTGAATTTGAACATCTTGCAACATGATTATGAGATCATCAAGATGCACTAGAAGAGTATTACCCATCATTCTACGAAAAAGGTTTGTAATGAGCCTTGAAAAGGATATTGCATTACTCCACAGCCCAAATGACATTCTTTTGAAATGAAAATGACATACATACTTACAACAGTCTTCGTTTAGCATGCGCGTACCTACAACAGTCCTCGCTAACACATGTGTACCTACATCAGTCCTCGCTAACACATGTGTACCTACAACAGTCCTCGCTTACACATGTGTACCTACAACAGTCCTCGCTAACACATGTGTACCTACAACAGTCCTCGCTAACACATGTGTACCTACAACAGTATTCGCTAACACATGTGTACCTACAACAGTCCTTGCTAACACATGTGTACCTACAACAGTCCTCGCTAACACATGTGTACCTACAACAGTCCTCGCTAACATATGTGTACCTACAACCGTCCTCGCTAACACATGTGTACCTACAACAGTATTCGCTAACACATGTGTACCTACAACAGTCCTCGCTAACACATGTGTACCTACAACAGTCCTCGCTAACACATGTGTACCTACAACAGTCCTCGCTAACACATGTGTACCTACAACAGTATTCGCTAACACATGTGTACCTACAACCGTCCTCGCTAACACATGTGTACCTACAACAGTCCTCGCTAACACATGTGTACCTACAACAGTCCTCACTAACACATGTGTACCTACAACAGTCCTCACTAACACATGTGTACCTACAACAGTCCTCGCTAACACATGTGTACCTACAACAGTCCTCACTAACACATGTGTACCAACAACAGTCCTTGCTAACACATGTGTACCTACAACAGTCCTTGCTAACACATGTGTACCTACAACAGTCCTCGCTAACACATGTGTACCTACAACAGTAATCGCTAACACATGTGTACCTACAACAGTAATCGCTAACACATGTGTACCTACAACAGTAATCGCTAACACATGTGTACCAACAACAGTCCTCACTAACACATGTGTACCAACAACAGTCCTCACTAACACATGTGTACCAACAACAGTCCTCACTAACACATGTGTACCAACAACAGTCCTCACTAACACATGTGTACCAACAACAGTCCTCACTAACACATGTGTACCTACAACAGTCCTTGCTAACACATGTGTACCTACAACAGTCCTCACTAACACATGTGTACCTACAACAGTAATCGCTAACACATGTGTACCAACAACAGTCCTCACTAACACATGTGTACCTACAACAGTCCTCGCTAACACATGTGTACCTACAACAGTCCTCGCTAACACATGTGTACCTACAACAGTAATCGCTAACACATGTGTACCAACAACAGTCCTCACTAACACATGTGTACCTACAACAGTCCTCGCTAACACATGTGTACCAACAACAGTCCTCGCTAACACATGTGTACCTACAACAGTCCTCGCTAACACATGTGTACCTACAACAGTGCTCGCTTAACTCATGCAAATCAGCAGCAATACACACTTAACACGGGCATAACAACAACAGTCCTCGCTTAACATGTGCGAAACAACAACAGGCCTTGCTTAATACATGCAAACCTACAACAATCCTCACTTAACACATGCACAAAAGCAACAGCCCTCATTAACACATTCGTTGCAACAACAAGCCCTCGCTTGACACATGAGTAACATCAACAGTCTTTGCATAACATGTGCATAACAACAACAGTCCTCGCTTAACACGTGCATAACAGCAAATAGTCCCTGCTTAGAACGTGTGTAACAACAACAGTCCTTATTTAACACTTGCTTAACACGTCCGTACCTATAACAGTCCTTGCTTAACACGTCCGTACCTATAACAGTCCTTGCTTAACACGTCCATACCTATAACAGTCCTTGCTTAACACGTCCATACCTATAACAGTCCTTGCTTAACACATGCATAAAAACAATAGTCTTTGCTTAACAAGTGCGTAGCTACAACAGTTCTCGCTTAACGTGTGCGTAACAACATCACTCCTCGCTTAACACGTGCATAACAGCAACAGTCCTCGCTTAACACGTGCATAACAGCAACAGTCCTCGCTTAACACGTGCATAACAGCAACAGTCCTCGCTTAACACGTGCATAACAACAACAGTCCTCGCTTAACACGTGCATAACAGCAACAGTCCTCGCTTAACACGTGCATAACAGCAACAGTCCTCGCTTAACACGTGCATAACAGAACAGTCCTCGCTTAACACGTGCATAACAGCAACAGTCCTCGCTTAACACGTGCATAACAGCAACAGTCCTCGCTTAACACGTGCATAACAACAACAGTCCTCGCTTAACACGTGCATAACAACAACAGTCCTCGCTTAACACGTGCATAACACAAACAGTCCTCGCTTAACGACGTGCATAACAGCAACAGTCTCGCGTTAACACGTGGCATAACAGCAACAGTCCTCGCTTAACACGTGCATAACACAACAGTCCTCGCGTTAACACGTGCTAACAACAACAGTCCTCGCTTAACACGTGCATAACAAATACAGTCCTCGCTTAACACTTGCATAACAACAACAGTTAACATGTGCATAACAACCAACAGTCTCGCCTTAACACGTGCATAACAACACAGTCCTCGCTTAACACGTGCATAACAACAACAGTCTCGCTTAACACGTGTAAAACAAACAGTCCTCGCTTAACACGTGCATAACAACAACAGTCCTCGCTTAACACGTGCATAACAAAACAGTCCTCGCTTAACACTTGCATAACAACAACAGTCCTCGCTTAACACTTGTATAACAACAACAGTTAACACGTGCATAACAACAACAGTTAACACGTGCATAACAACAACAGTTAACACGTGCATAACAACAACAGTTAACATGTGCATAACAACATTCTTC
>WNGS01135237.1:2919290-2931582 GCA_020271785.1 Procambarus virginalis
TTATTTCTTTCTTGTTCTCTGTTACTGTCCCTTCTCTTTGATAATGTCTATTCTTTTGTGGAATATTCGTGGATTTTATGCCAACTTCCATGAACTCCAACTTCTCATTACACAGTTTATGCCACTTTGTGTTTGTCTCCAGGAACCCATGCTTGGTGCTCATCCTGGTCACTTTCGTGGTTATTCCTTTCTTTCTCCTCCCCCCTATCTCTTGCTGGGGCCCATAACTCTACTACTCTCTTAATTCGTTCTGATGCTCCCTTCGTCCCCCTACTTCTTCCGTCCCCTCTCCATTGTTCTGCTGCCCGTGTTTTGTGGGTAAATGGTATACAGTCTGTTCCATTTACCTCCCTCCAAATGTCCCTCTTTCCCTTCCTGATCTTAAGCACCTCCTGGACTCCTTGCCAGAGCCGGTGCTCCTTTTGGGTGATTTCAACTGTCGACATTCCCTCTGGGGTGATGTTCTGACAAACACCCGAGGCCGTCTTCTCGAACCGTTCGTCCTCGCTTCATCTCTATCTCTTCTGAATTCTGGTGAGCCCACTCATGTGACTCTCGAACTCGCACCCTTTCCTGTCTTGATCTTTCTTTTACTCGTCGTCTCTCTACTTAGATTTTGCGTGGCAGGTTCTTGATGACCTCCACAACAGTGATCATTTCCCCATCCTCGTTTCCTTTTTCTCTTTCCACCCTCCCCTTTCCTTCCCTAGGTGGCAGTTTGCCAAGGCTGACTGGTGCCTATTCACCCTCCGTGCTACTCTCTCTGACCTCTCCTCTCTGCCTCTTCCTCGCGCCCTCCTCCTTTTCTATGACACTGTCTTCAACGCTGCCCTCAGCTCTATCCCTCGCTCTTCCTCCCGGGGCACACGGAAGTGTGTTCCCTGGTGGAATGCGGACTGTGCTCGGGCTGTCCGCTGTCAGAGTGCGGCCTGGAAAAAAAGCGCCGCCGGCAGACGGCTGATTCTTTTATTCTGTTTCGGAAGGCAAGTGCGGTGGCCCGTAGGACCATCCGTACTGCTAAACGTGAGAGTTGGAAATCTTATGTTTCCACCATTACGTCCAATACTCCTCTACCGCAGATCTGGAAAAAATCCGCAAGATTGCGGGCAAATTCGTTCCAGATGTCTCGCCGGTTCTCCACCTCCGTGAGACTCTTGTGGCGGATCCAGTGAAGGTCGCGGCCGAACTGGGTTCCTACTTTTCTTCTGTTAGCTCTGGTTCTCATCTTCCTCAATCCTTCCTTCTCCGTAAGCCTGTTCTTAAATCTTCTCCTTTAGATTTCCACACTCCGCCTTCCCTATAATGATCCTTTCTTTCTGAACTTCAGTCTGCCCTGGCCTTCTGCGGATCTACGGCAGCGGGCTCAGATGACGTTCATTATGAGATGCTTCGCCATCTCCCTCCGTGCACGTTTCAGTATTTACTGAATCTGTATAACCAGGTCTGAGACTCGTGGTCCGTCTCTGAGGACTGGCTCGATGCCGTTGTCCTCCCTATTCGGAAACCAGGGTCTCTCGGTACGTCCCCTAAGGACTTCCTCCCTATTGCTCTCACGAGTTGTGTTTGCAAGCTGTTTGAGCGTATGGTAAATGTCCATCTGATGTGGTTCTTGGTGTTCCATCACCACCTCTCTCCTTCTCAATTTGGTTTTCGCAAGTGCCGCAGCACGACTGATGTCCTGGTGAACTTGGAGGTCTATATTCGTACTGCTTTTGCTGTGAAGACCTCCATTGCTGCTGTCCTTTTTGACCTGGAAAAAGCTTATGACACGACTTGGAGATAACATATTCTGTCCCAACTTCGTTCTTTTGGCCTTCGTGGTAATTTTCCTCTCTTCTTTCAAAGCTTTCTCTCTCGTCGCACCTTTCGAGTCAGGCTTGGTGCCACTCTCTCTGCCTCTTTTCGGCAGTGTGAAGGTGTGCCCCAAGGTAGTGTTCTGAGTACTACTCTTTTTCTGGTTGCCCTCAATGGTCTCCTTTCCTCCCTTCCTTCTGGCATCTTCTCCGCTCTTTATGTTGACGATCTTACTCTTTGCTGTCGAGGTGATGATTCGCCTCTCCTTCAACGGCGGCTTCAACTTGCGATTGATGCCGTGTCATCTTGGGCCACCAATCATGGCTTCAAGTTCTCTACTACTAAGACTTGTGCCATGACTTTTACTTGGAAGCGGGTCGTTCTTCGTCCCTCTTTGTCACTTTATGGTCATCCCTTTGAGTACAAAGATTCCGCGAAGCTTTTGGGGTTATTCTTTGACACTCGTTTGTCTTGGTCGCCCCATGTCTCTTACCTCCGTGTTGAATGCTCTAAGGCCCTTAACCTACTAAAGGTTTTGTCCCATACTTCTTGGGGAGCGGATAGGCGCACGTTCCTCTATTTGTATTCCACTCTCGTATTGTCTAAGCTCGATTATGGTTGCCCTGCATACTCTTCTGCTTCTCCTTGTACTCTTCGCCGTCTTGATCCTTTGCACCATACTGGGTTGCGCCTCAGCTCTGGTGCTTTTCGTTCCACTCCTACCCTCAGTTTGTACGCTGACACTGGCTTTCTGTCTCTCCAGGATCGCTACAGTCTTCGCTATCTAGCGCGATCCTTACAGCATCCTCACTCTCGCCTCTATCGTGCTTTGACTTTTACCCCTCCTGTAGTTCCTGTTCCTCTTCACCACCTTCCTCTTTCTGTCTGTTTGTCTCGCTTACAAGATTCTCTTTCGGTTCGTCTTACTAATGTTTCTCCTTGTATTGTTCCCTCCTTGCCCCCGTGGAGGGTCCCCCTTCCCAACTTTTGTACTGCTCTGACCTGCATCACTAAAGCTTTTACCCCTCCTACAGTTCTGAAACGCCTCTTCCTTGAGCACTTTTCTTCTCACTCCCACTCCGTTCTCATCTTCAACGACGGGTCAAACTCTGCTGACGGTGTGGGCTACTCTGTTGCTTTTCCTGACCACACTTATATGTGTCGCCTTCCTCCGGAGGCTAGCATCTTCACATGAGAACTCTATGCTATTCTCTATGCTCTTCGTCTCCTGCTTTCCCGGGAGCAGTCCTCCTTCGTGGTGGTAGTTGACTCTCATAGTGCCCTCATGGCTTTAGGGTCCTTTAATCCAGTCCACCCTGTGGTCATCGAAATTCAACATTGGCTGTTTCTTATCTCCAGTAAATTTAAGTCGGTTGCATTTTTGTCGGTTGTCGGTTACCGCTAAGGACGCTATCCGCACTTGTCCCATCTCCCATAAAGGTGTTCCTTATGCCGACCTTTACCCAGTTATTCATGCCTCCATCCTTGCCCGTTGGCAGTGTTGTTGGTCTTCTGTTATTGGTAACAAACTGCGTACTCTCAAGAGTCGTGTGTCCCAGTGGCCTTCCTCCTGCCACCGTAACCGACGGTGGGAAACGGCTCTGGCTAGGTTACGTCTTGGCCATACCCGTTTAACTCACGGTCACTTAATGGAGCGCCGCCCTGCTCCTTATTGTCCAAATTGCATTGTCCCTCTTACGGTCGTACATATCTTTGTTGAATGTCCTGACTTCCAGGACGAGCATGTGTCTTATTTTCCGACTGTCCCCCGTGGTTGCTTGTCCCTCGATAAAATTCTTGGCGACTCTGATACTTTTGATATTGTTCGCCTTATGCGTTTTTGTTCTCGTATTGGCATCCTTGGTGATATTTAGCGCCCTCTGATTATCCGACACATTTGATGGTGCTACATAGCCTTCCCGGTTTGGTGCCTTCTATTGATAATTACTTACTACTTCTATTGTGTAGTTGCCAGTTTTTCCTCTTTATTATTCTCAATAAATATATTTGTTTTACATAAAATATGTTACCTATGTTGATGCATGTTAACTTGATCATTTATATTTATTTTAATATTGCCTTAGCCCACACATGTTGCTCATTTAAGTATGTTAATTTTATATAAATTTACCACTCGTTATGTTGTGGAGGGGGAGAGAGCGGGGGGTGGGGGGGGGGGCTCCGACGCCAGTTGAGTTAGTATCTGTGAGCGGGCCTTTGAGGCAACTGGTCTTATAAGTTGTGTATGTTTGTTTTATCTTCTGTATCTTGTGTTAGTAGTGCAGTTATCTAGGGAGATTTCTTATTATGTTATAATTAACTTAGTGTGCCATTATATTACTTGAGATATATGAGTATATATTATTAGAAATATTATATATATAATTTTACTTTCATGTGTTTATTTTGTAACCTGGTGAAAATATTAGTTATTCTTGTATGGTACGTATTGATGAGGCACCCTGGTTGAACGCCTTTTGGTATAGGGTTTACTGTCATGTAAACATGTCATGTCATGTCATGTTCCCCTAGACAAACAACTTATATTATTTTCCCTGTAGTGCAATGAGCGGTGTGGACAAGACGTAAATGACGGAACACGGGTCAAACTCCAAAAATTTAAACTGTCAAACACTGATACTTCTCAGAATTATTACAGTAATTTTATGTTAGTAGTTAGTAAATGGCACATTTGTGCGTTAGTTCGTACAGGACGGATGTACTGTACTAGACTTACAGGTGCTGGAAGTTTGCAGGCAATTTCATTTCCCTACTGACTCTTGAGAGGCTAAATTTCTAGCCTAATTAAATTTGATTTATTCAAGGTGACTGAATGTGATAAATTATTACAGTCAAGTATGCTTCTCGAACAGCAGTGGGATCAGTGAAATTAGTCACAGTGACTTGTAGCTTGTTCAGGTTACAGGTCATTGATTAGCCGCTAAGGGCCAATGGAATACATCTGTTAAATAATAATTGTATCAAAATAGTCATTGGATTTATATAGTTAGCTATACTCCCTTATGCTTATGTGCTGGAGTTGAATTATAATTTGGTTAGATAATTTAGAGGATTGAATGTACTCAGTCATTAAAGTCAAGGATGGCTCTAAGACTGCAATGGGTTCAGTGACATTGGTTGGAGTGCCTTGAAGCTGTTTAGGCTACTGTTCACTGATTTCCCACTGAGGCCTCATGAACTCATTTTCAGCTTTAAATGACGATATTAGGATCAACCTCTGTTGTTTTTTTCAGCTATATTCTCCTTAATATATTTCTATTGGAGTTGTATAATCAGCTGACAAACTTAGATTTCTATTTGAATTGTTTGTCTGCAGGCATAGTCTTAATTCTGGGCTTACATGAAATTTGCCTCCTGCAGAAATTAACATGATTATACCCTGATTTCTAGTTGAGTTAATGATAAATTTGTTATAGTTGTCTACACCTACAAGGATTCTGATGTCGGTGAGGTGATCAGACTTAATTTTATCTGCCAGGTTTCCCCCTATTTATCAGGAATTTGGCAGTAGCTCCTAGACCTTGTACCTGTAGGTTGGTTGGAATTGTGTCCACCACAATGGCTTGTACTTGACAGACGTAGCTGCCCAAACGTATTGATGGTTGTACCACCTGGTAGACTTGAGGTCCTGTATCAGCTAGGAACCCCGATATATTTAATGTAACCTGGGTTACAGGCTTTAATTGTAGATCATCTGCCACATTTTTAGTGCCAAATGTTTGCTGGTACCCTTGGTCAAACAACCCACGGGTATGGACCCTGGCCCTCTTAGTTTGAATGATAAGTTGGGAAGTAGGCCAAAATGCATTATTTTTGGACTTTCTTGACAGGACACTAGTTTTCTGTCGCACCTTGCAGTACTTTAATGTAGAAGAAATTAAATTTTCCACCTTGGGGTTGGGAGCCTTTAATTTTGTCTCCGAACAATGCTACATGATGCTGACCCTTGCACCTATTACAGGTGAGTAATTGGGTCTCACAGTCAATGGGGGTTGTGTTTCCTGAGGCACCTCGTGCAAGTTTGCAACTTTGAGTCACTTGACATCCATGCCACGATCAGGATAATTGGTGCAGGGGTTACTGAATGTTCCTCTTGGCAGAACAAACATGTTCCATAGCCTACAGCACCCTTTGGAATCATCGCTTTGGGAGACTCGGTAACCATTGGCTTGGAGGGTCCCACTGCATGTGTGTCCAATTTGCCTTGGTTCCATTTTGGTGTGGAAATAGATTAGATTGGAGTACTTGTTGTACTCTGTGGTTTACTATTATTGGTTTCTGGAGGTTTATTTGGTGGTTTTAATTTGTCATGTGTATGTAGTTGATGAATTACTGAACGTAAACCCTAAGATATTTCACTTAAGGATAAAATACTTTTATTTTTATGAGCACTCATTTGTCTTAGTACTGTATGTCCCTAGATATTTTCTCCTGGACAATTAATTTCAAAGCCAACTCAGCTTCGGTTGTATTCGCTGTTAGGCTGAGGGCCTTGATCATGGATTCTACCTCCAGTTTAAAGACTTGGCGTGAATCAGCTGAAGCCTCCGGTGAAGGTAAATGAAAAAACACATGAACTAAGTGTGAAGTTCTTACTTCTGGATCAGCATAATTATCCTTGAGCAGATGCACTGCCAGGTCATAGCCGTTGCTAGGTAACCTCAAATGGGATGCTACTGATTTAGCTTCACCTGATAATTGATCTTGCAAATAAAATAATTTACTTCTCTTGGGTATGGATGGTTTTGAGTCCACAAGGTATACGAATTTGTTTCAAAATTCGTCACAATCTTCCTCGTCTGTTCCTGAGAAAGCAGGTAAATTAATTGGAGAGAGTAGAGCTTCAGTTTGATTCAGATTAGATGAAACTATTAATGTTTCCTTGTTCTGGACAAATATTTTAATGAAAAGATCCAACCTGGCTTGAGTATCAATCTCATGCTGTACTAGGTCAGCCATAATATCATCTAATTCTTCAGTGGTTAAATTAGTGTTGGCACGTTCAGCTAGATACTTTTCTATCTGGTGCTTAACTTGCTCCAATTTACTTATTGTTACTTGAAAGTAAGTTTCAAGTTGCACATGATTAACTGGAGATTGTTGAGATATATCTTTGCACTTATTAATCTGTTTGTGAAATGTCCATTAAGTCCTGTCAGGCTCTCTTTTAATCTCATTTCATTAGTAGCTATGCTGGCTGTTTGATTGGATTTGGTAGGGCCTATATTATTGTTACTAATATAACTAGGGTACCTGCTCATAAATTCTAAGCAACCAATGGTGTTAGTAGCCTAGGGTCAGATTTGCTGTTACAATGCTTAAATCCTACCCCCTTGGAGGTTACCATATAAAATAATATATACGTATAGTCATACACAAATACTTTGAGGGGGTAATCAATGTCACTGGAAATACTTTAAGTTAGCTCCTCAAAATCAACCTTGGTTGGTGTAGACACTAATTAACACTCAAAGTTTAAATGATTATATGTAATAGATATACAACACAATTCGTGCTGGTATGGGTCCCACACGAACTAGGGTCTGCACAATTAATTAATGGTGCTAGGTGGTTCATTATTTATTACAACTCTAGGCTATGGTAATATAATGGGATTAGATTGTCAATCAACACTAGTCAATGTTAATATATGGGACTAGGTTATCAATAAACACTAGTCAATTTTAATATATGGGACTTGGTGATCAATATTTAGAACAACTAGTCAATGGTAACATCCTACCCTGTAGTGGGTTGGCAAATAAATTAAATATAGTATTGAGTAGTAAACTATACACTACACTACACGGTCATTTCATCCCTACACGAATGATATTGTTCATTTGAGTAGTAAAGTTAGTAGCGCAATATCATTTAATTGTGATCATAGTTTATATTTATATAAATATAAATGTAAATGTTCATTTGTTCAAAATCGCTAATCTCTGAAAGTTCTTCACCTATTGCTTTGAAATTTTGACACACCATTCCAGTCGCATACAAGCGTGTTCTTATGTACCTACTATATAGGTGTCACGTCTGTGACAGGTAAAAACATGTTATTTTTTTAACTGTGTTTTCATGTAAGGGAAATCTCCGAAACCTCTTTACCGATTGCTTTGAAACTAAGCAATCTACACAACGTTGCATTCGAATACGCTTGTGTTTTTATATTCTGTTATGACCCCAGGTAGCCTGAAGAACGAGTCTATATATTAAATTTATATTATTTATATATTATATAACGATTTATATATTAAATACATGATAAATATTAGTGAATAGTTTAAAAGCATAAGGAGAGGATGAACATGTAAATAACTGACATGACATGAGATTTCTATACTTTGCTGACATTACGTGAGGCTTGAGGGACATTTTGGCCCTACTTGAGCACCAGAAGTCCTGAATGAAGGTCATTCTCTGTTGAGCTCCTCAACAGAGAATGACCACAATTAGGAGGATCTCCTAATTGTGTGCTCCTTCAAGAGGAGGGAACCAGGCAGGCATTTATGTGTGAAGCCTGTGGAACGACTTAAAGTACTCAAGTCAGGACTAAAAGAAACCTTGTGAGGAAGTCCTATAGCGATTTTGTGGGTGGCCTGTGTGGGCGCCATTGTTGAGGACCAGGACCTGGGCGTCCTCGTGCCAGAGAATCCTGTGGTAAGCTAATGTAACAGTTGTTGTAGTGGTTGCCTGTGTTTAATCGTGTGCCCAGCAATCATGGCAAATGTTTATATATATTTAGGATATATGTTTTATTAAGGCAGTGAGCTGAAATAAAGAGAGTACAGATAGAAGAACATCCTGGAGGGCTGAGTGATACGTCCGCCCTCGCCGAAGGTCAAGCACTGACTGAGTGAGGGAGGCGGCCTGCAACATATCTGGACATAGTCCCAGAGTGAACCCTGCCCAGGATGGGGGAGTACCGTCACGGTGACGCAATAGTGTCTGAAAGAGATATCGGATGGAATTTTATTTTCTGTGAATACCTTTGTGTTTTGTTAGGTGAACGTTTATTATGGCTTTCTGATTCATTTGCAGGTTTGTGTGGGAGAACTGCAATATTTGTCTGGGAGAACTACAACGTTTGTGAGGAAGAACTGCAACGTTTGTGTGGGAGAACTGCAACGTTTGTGTGGGAGAATTGCAACGTTAGTGTGGGACAACTGCAATGTATGTATGGGAAAGCGACAACGTTTGTGTAGTGGAAGTTAGTGAGAGAACTTCGTGGCAGAGGATTACAAGCCATACTGTAAAGTGAAGTAGGACTTGCAGTGAGAAGTGGAACTTCATGGACCTAGTGAATCTTTGAGTTGTGTTGGGAGCTACACGTCGATTTTGTGAAGCATTTGGAGAGAGCTTCATTGACATTTAAGGAGGACTTCATTGCAGCTGATTGGAGGGGCACCAGGAGTGCTCTACATATTTTGAGGACCCAGTTGATGATTGTACCAAGGGACCTCGAGTGTTGGGTTTTCTATTTTGCTTTCCCGACTGCAATGCGTACGTCGCTAATGTACATGTGGCAGACGCTTCACAAAGCTGTCGGAATCAGCAGAGAAAATACGAGAGCAGCCGTACGGGGCTTGGGAGCAAGGTCGAGTTAGAGTCCTTGAGGGTCTCTTCTCAGACTAGTCTCACCTGGTCCTGGTCCACGTTGATCGTTGGAATCTCCTCAATGATTAAAACACTTTAAGGGACTCCTAGGGTCCTCATCACATTTATAGTTTAGTGAATAATAGGCAACTCGGTATTGGAGACACCTGGAGCTGAAGGCTTGAGTAAATAGTTGGCAGTATTCAGAAGTGGTTCAACGGAAACACCGCATAAAGCTTAACAGTAGTTTATTTACTAACTTAACCACTAATACAAAGGGTGCTTGATTCACTTTAGATTGGCGTCAGAAAGACTATGGTTGCATTAGCGAGACTCTTGACGTCTGACTAATCGATTCGGATTCACTTGTGGAGAAACGAAACATCTAACTTAACACAGTTGACAACCAATCATTAACACAGCAAACCTAACTGCCGGTGTGCAAAGGGATCACAAGAGTTCCAACCGGATACTCGGGTAATGATGTTGTGCCATAAATCACAATGGCACTGTCAATGGGACAGGCAATAACATGCACAATAATAATATCACACAATACCTAAATGTGTGGAGTATGTGAAGCTCACATTCACAGACGAGTGTAATGTCATGATACCACACAGATAAACACACATGCACCGTCGGGTGTCTAGGTCTCCACCTATACCTGTTTCAGGTATAAGAATGTGAGAACTGTGGTTGATCCCTCAGATCAACACAGACACAATAATACAATAACAAGATCTTGTACTTACAGGTAGGCTCTTATTCTCTTATTCACTCACTCACTCAGGCACATTTATGCAAGAACTCGTAGGTGGCCTGATAGCTGGTTTCGCTCGTTCTGACGTGAGACCATTGGTGACAGGCTTTCCCACAAACCGTACTTGACACGGAGGGTACTCGCAGGAGGCCGCGCTGGATGTCTAACAGACAGACACACGCACACATTATACTTGCTCACGAATGAGGCAACAAGGGAGAAAATCCTATCCAGGAAGAGCAGACTTGTGAGGTTAGGGGGATACGAGGACGTCTTTCTGCAAAGGGACATGACAAGGGAGGAGAGAAGGAAGGCTACAGAAACAAGGAGACGCAAAGAAAAGGGTGGGGATATGGGAGCCACATGACTCAGCTGAGTGTCTCCAGGAACCTCAGAAGGGAGTGGGAATTCCCCCACCAGCAGACCAGCACCCCAGGAAGGATTGTAACAGAAGCCTCTCACCAACCAACCCCTCAGCCATCCCCCACCAATCACCTGCACCTCCCCAGAGAGTAAAGTCCCCCTTCAGACCATGCCCCCCATGTTCCCCGATCCCAGACCCTCCCATGTTCCCCCAGGTCCTTTTTCTCCCCAGCCCCTACCCAGAACCTCCCACGTTCCCCCCATACCCTTTTCTCCCCCAGCCCCTACTCCAGACCCTCATTGTTCCTGCACCCCATTCCCGTCCCTGCTTCTCCAGCCTGTGCCTTCCCAGTTTCCCTATCCCAAGTTCTCCTCCCTTTCCCACCCCCCCCTCCCTCCCAGCCCCCCCTCCCCAGGCTCCCCTCCCCTTGCCAGCCCCTGACCTCCCTGTCAACCCATCCCAGTCTACCCTGCATACCCCAACCCATGACTTCCCACCACATGCCCCTCCAGCTCCTCCCATCACATGACCCAACTAATCCCCAACCCTGGACCCCCTCAGCCGCTTCACGACAGCCCCCCCCCCCCCAGCCCCCCTTGTTCCAGACCCTCCAGCCCCCTCACACCCCAGACCCCCAGGTCCCCCATCCTAGGCTCACCCATCCCAGACATCCCTTGCCCCCCAACTCCAGTGGAATCAACAGAAACTGAGAATGGACAGAAGAGAGTCAGCTTCAAGGTCATGTACACGAACATAGATGGGATTACAAACAAGGCCAGTGAACTTAGGGAAAGAACACAAGAAGTAAACCCAGATGTAATTGGACTCACAGAAGCAAAACTCTCGGGAATCATAACGAATGCGGTGTTTCCCCAGGACTACACTGTAATAAGGAAAGAGAGGGAAGCGGAGGAGGCAGAGTGGCTCTACTGATGAGAAAGGATGGAGTTTCGAGGAGATGGTTGTTCCGGACTGTGAAGGGTTCAGAGACTTCATCACAGGCACCATGACGATGGGAGGACCAAGAGTAGTAGTAGCAGTGATATATAACCCACCACCAAATGAAAGAAGACCCAGGCAAGAGTATGACAGAAACAACATGGCAGTTAACATTATCATTGAGAGAGCAGCCGCTGCTGCCTGTAGAAACCGATCCCATCTGCTCATCATGGGGGACTTTAATCATGGAAGGATAGACTGGGAAAACAGAGAACCACATGGAGGTGAGGAAACATGGAGAGCGAAACTGCTAGAGGTGACGACTAGAAAATTTTAAAGTCAGCATGTCAAGGGTCCCACGAGAATGAGAGGCAATGATGAACCAGCAAGACTCGACCTAGTATTCACTCTGAACGATTCAGACATAAGGGAAATCGGTCTTGAAGCCCCCGTGGGTATGAGTGATCACAGTGTACTGTTGTGTTGAATATCTGGTCCAAGAAGGGTTAATGTACTCAAGGAAGGGACCAGAAAAAAGAGGCCGGCATTCTGGAATGGAAACTATGAGGAGATGAGAAAATTCCTACTGAAGTAGCTTGGAAACAGAGCTCAGAAAGACGGTTCAAGACATGATGGACTACATCACATAGAAGTGTAAGGAGGCAGCAGACAAGTACGTCCCAGTCTAAAAGGAAAAAAATAAAATGAAATGAGAAGCCATGGTTTAATCAGAGTTGCAAGCTAGCAAGCAGCTAGTAAAAGGGCATGGAGAAACTATAGAAACAACAGAACACTAGAGAGCAGAGAAAGAT
>WNGS01135237.1:2942143-2968977 GCA_020271785.1 Procambarus virginalis
GGAGGGAGTCGAGGAAGAAGACACAGGAGACAAGAGAGACTGATTAAAAAGAAGGGAAAGCCCAGACAGAGAGCCATGAGGAGGACCCTTTGAGACAGAACTTAAAGGAACAGAGGAGGAGGTGGTGGGCACATCTGGGTCTAAGGCCTGGAAACGGTTGTGAGGCTGAGGAAGGTGGGACGGCCGAGGAGAGGAAGAGCGCAACATGCGAGCGTAAGAGACACCAGCGAAAGGGGGGAGATTGTGAACTTGGCACCTCGCCTCAGGAAAAGACAAACGTTCCCGGTGCTTCAAGGTGAGGATGGCTGCTTCAAGTTTGTAATGTGTACACGTGCGGGAAAGGTAGGGTGGGCCTCACCGCAACTGAGGCAGCGAGCTCGAGGAGAAGTGCACTCCGACTTTGGTCTCCGAGTGACCTTTGTCGCCACACAAGGAACAGAAGGGAGAGAGTACTGGAGCATTGGAGGGCACCATGCCCAAATCTCCAGCACTTATTACAGAGCCGTGGAGACGGAATGTACTCATGGACGAAGCACCTGGCACCAGCAAGAATGACAGAGGGCAGAAGGGTTCTACCATCAAAGGTAATCTTCACAACCCGAAGAGGCTGACGGCAACGACCATGAGGGGGACGAGTAAACGTGTGTACCTGCAGGACAGAATGGTCCTGGGCTTCGAGGATATGCCAAATATCTTCGTGGCAGTCGTGTAGATTACTAACACCGGTTGCAACATGGGGTGGAAGGAGAACAGTGCAAACACTGGCATTCAACCGAGCGTTCTTGGAGACCTGAACAGGGGTCTCGCTAAAACAGGATAAGGTGGCCAAGCGGATGACTGCATCCTGAGAAGGAGCAGCAACGACACGTGTACTGAGACGGGCGAGATTGAAAGTAACAGAGGCATCTACTGAATGAACAAGGTGTCTATGGAGGGAGAACTCGTCAGGAGGTGTAGAATCCAGAGGAAGGAGATCAAAGTATTTGGCCCACAAAGCGGGACCAAACAAGGCTTGGTATGCATTAGTGAGGGGAAGGGATCGAGCGAGTGCGGCCATAGCGTGGATAGCGTTGAGAACCCACAGACAGAGAGAGAGAGGGGTTAAAAGGCGCAGTAGTCACAATGAGAGACTGAGCCGTGCCAGGGGACGAGGTGGTCACCACTGGGGGCTTCTGGCTCGACCCAACCACAGAGGAGAGAGGGGGAGCCGAGGGGAGTAGTCAGGAGGGTGAAAGGAGGAGCAAGGTCGGGGCCCAATGCAGCGGGGACTACAGACCCCAGTCTTCCAATACAGTCCGACTCGGGGACTTGGTCGCCTACCCCCGAGCCCGAGAAGGTACAGGAGGAACAGAATGTGACATAAAAACGAGAGAAAAACTTTCAGTCACGAATGTGCCCCCCACACCCACCATGGAGCCACTATTAGAGAATAGGACACCCAACAAGAGACACGTTGCCAATCTTGCCGGGGCCCCCTAGGGGTACGTCGTGAGTATATGCCCCACAAATGCCACCTCAAGAACCGTCATTCTGTCGAGACCGGGTTCAGTGACCAAGGGAGGATTGACAATAAAAGCGCCCCCTCGCTCGCGTTGTCGGGTACCACAGTTCTATGTATGCAAGAGTATGCTTCCTCAAACATCCAGGCATCAAAACAAAAGAAGGCCGAAAGAATAATCAAAACAGGTAAAAGGTCGGCAGGAAATGAAGTGACAAGGAGAAGAAGGGGGGGGGGGGAGAAAAGGGAAACAGAAGGAAAACGAAAAGTCGCTCGGCATAATTCGAGACGACAGTAGCAGGAGCATAAGGCCACAAATGGACAGAGGACTGTCCCATGGAGCATCACACTCCGGCAGCTGCCCACCCTCACTTTACGGCAGCAACAGGCCGGACAGGGATGGGGTAATCGATTGGTAGACATTCACTACCAAGTTATTTCTACATGGGTTAGTGAAATATATGGGAAAATACAGCTTATTTGTATAATTGGTTATGGCCTGGTCAACCAGATATGAATGTGGATGATCTCATGTCACGTGTTGTACCAGGTAGTTGATTGATTATTCTTCTTCCCCTTCAATTTAACCTATTAAAAGAGGGAGACATGCATTAATAATTGTAACTAATATATGACAGCTCTATCAGGGGAAATTAATGGTTAATTAATGGATATTTCTATCTTTGGGTGGCTTGTCATGTGTCCTAACCGGAATTACCTAATCTATATTACTGGCCAGAAATAGTTATATATAACGGGTTATCAGATACAGAACACATTCCCTTATTGTTGACGAAGATCGTGCTGATGACGGGAGCTGTTTACGTCTCACAACACTGAGTCTTGAAGAAAATAATTGCAGTTTCAAGCTAGCTCCTGGCGAGACTTTTGATGTTAAAATTAAAGGCCTTGGCCTTCCTCCCTCCACATTAGCTTTTCTTGATATGCATTTTATCAAGTGGAAAGAGGGTATATATTTCATTTATTTTAGTGCTGATAATTAAGTAGGTTCAAAGGAAATGTTTTTATGATGTTTACAGTCCAGAGACTGATGTTTTATGAAGAATTCCCAATATTATTATCTGGTGAATTTAATGGCAACATGGCAATGATAACCCTGTTTTCCTCCGAGAGAAACTCCACTACAATCCTGTTTTCTTTGAATGAATAACCAAGATATTTTGTTTAAATTGTAAGTACAAACAGCAGCAATATTATCTGCCTCTTGTATTAAATGATAGTAAATGATGTCGGTTTTTCCGACATCATTCCAGGAGGGCGGTGTTACGTATTCCAATTTCAGGAATACCCACATTAATGTACAATATAAAATTTATTATGTTTTGTTCTTGCATGAAGGTATGTACACTTATTTTGTAATGTGTATGTCTTGGCAACACAGTGAGAGGAGCGATCGGGGGCTTGATAAGTCAGGGTATGGGATGTGTGAGATTTGGGTCAACTTCCTGATAGAATACAGGAAAGCTTCTATTGTGTAGTTGCCAGTTTTTCCTCTTATTATTCTCAATAAATATATTTGTTTTATATAAAATATGTTACCTATGTTGATGCATGTTAACCTGATCATTCATATTTAAGTTATTTTAATGTTTGCCTTAGCCCAGTCATGTTGCTCATTTAAGTAAGATAATTTTATATAAATTTACCACTCGTTATGTTGTGGGGGGGAGAGAGCGGGGGGGGGGGGGGGCTCCGACGCCAGTTGAGTTAATATCTGTGAGCGGGCCTTTGAGGCAACTGGTCTGATAAGTTGTGTATGTTTGTTTTATCTACTGTATCTTGTTTTAGTAGTGCAGTTATCTAGGGAGATTTCTTATTATGTATAATTATCTTAGCATAACATTATATTACTTGAGACATATAAGTATTTATTATTAGATACATAAATATTAGTTATTCTTGTATAGTACGTACTGATGAGGCACCCTGGTTGAACGCCTTTTGATACAGGGTTTACTCTCATGTTCCCCTCGACAAACAACGTATATTTTTGTCTCTGTAGTGCAACAAGCGGTGTGGACAAGACGTAACACATATTGTGTAGGCCATGTCTGGGATATTGTTTCCCACATATTAATAAAACTTTGCCAAAATAACCTTGCCTTCCTAGGAAAAAGTGTGCTCTATAAAAAACTTTGTGCAGTATTACATGCCAGTGAACTGTCCTGTGTAACTATTAACCTACCCTTCATGATTTTGGAGGTAAGTCATCATTTTTTTTGTTTGTGCAGTGAAGCCAAGCAAATTTTCAGTGTCGATTCAATTAAGTGTGTAGTGCAGTGCCATTCTGTTTAATTACTTAGGTTAAGTGCCAAGTGTTAGTTAACAATGGAGGATCAAGTTGAGTCGTTATTGGCTAATCCTGACTTTGAGGGAATTAAAAGCCTAACAGTCTACCTTAATAAATATGGCAAATAAGTTAGAATTAGCAGCCAACAATAGAATGAATTAGGCACAAATTGTGAGTCATAGTGACCCATCTAGTAGAAAATGGTGAACTAGAGGGAAGAATTTCTGATTGAGGTAAGTGAAGAGACAAGTGAGCAGATTGCTTTAAAGCGTCTTGAGGTAGAAACTCGGTTAGAATTTGCTAGAATTGAAGCTCAACAGAGAGAAAGTGAGGCTAAAGAAAGACAGCAAAAAAGAGAGATTGAAGCTCGACAGAGAAATTGAGGCACAAAATGCGAGAATGGTAGTTCAGTTGCAATTAGAGGCAACAATGAAACAACAAACAAAAAACAAACTAGGCAGTTAGAAATTCAAAAACATATGGCTGAGGATAATAATAGAATAGAAACACAGAGACTGGCAGCTGGGCATGGAAATACTAGCAATGTTCCTAATAGTAATGATAGTAGTTAAATTTAAGTAAATAATTATGTTGAGTTACCAAAGTTTAATGAGGAAGACCCTGAGGTTATCATTTCACATTTCTCTAAAATTGCAGTTAGTATGAACTGGCCAATGTACCAGTGGGTAGCGATTATGCAGAGTCAACTCAGGGGGAAAAGCCAGGAAGTTTTCGCATCTTTGCCTGATGCAAACAGTTTTGATTACAATTTTGTTAAGAACAGCATGGTTATCAGTTGAACCCTGAAGCACACCGACAAAAGTTCAGAAATTTAAAGAAGGCAATTGAACAAACAATTGCAGATTTCACCAGGTTAAAAACTAATTACTGTAACAGATGGCTTAAGTCTCTTTCAATCAAAGAGTTTGATGTTCTTAAGTATCTTCTTATTACATAAGAAGTGTTGTCATGTCTCCCAGATAAATTGTCTACTTTTATGGCAGAGCAGAAGAGCATAACAGATATTTATGAGTTGTCTAAGCTCGCTGATGAGCATGAGTTGTTAACTGAGGCCCAGTTTAAAGCCCAATCACTAAGTTTAACCATAGAGTAAATTATAATGCTCACAGAACTACTTATCAGAACAATCCAGTCCTAGGGCTCCAGTTACTCCCATGAACTCTTCTCTTACAAAACCTAAACTTGCTACACCATTGCCAAGAACATCAAATCCTAGTAATGTTAATTCTAAACCTATAGTTGGTTCCACAGGTGTGTCTACTGTAAGCTACTGGACCCATTGTAAGAGAAAAGGACATGTGACTAATTATTGTTTTAGTTTGCACCCTGAGTTACGACCAACTGGTCTCATTTATTGTAGAGGTGTGCAGAATAAATTTACTAATGAACATGTCACTAGACCGCAATTGGGTAAAACAGTATTCTCTATATGTGTCTTCAGGCGAAGTTGTGTGTGTAAATGGGAAGTGGAAGCCAGTGGTTCTTCTTCGTGATACTGGTGCTTCCCAAACATTAATTTCTGCCCGTATACTCTCTAATGTTGCAAAGAGAGATACTGAAGAGTCTGAAGTTCTTCAGGTGTTGCAGGATGTAAAACGGAACCTTTGATAGATGTTAATTTGAGATCCACCATTACCCCAGGTTTATGCACTGTTGGTGTCAGTACACAGTTGCCCATCCCAGGTGGATGTTATTTTAGGTAATGATGTGGCAATCAATCATGTTTTAAGGGAGATTGATCCCAGTTTGTTTAAACAGCAAGTTGCAGACCCTGTTGTCTATTCTGCCTGGGCTGAGTTAAGTTCTATGAATGAACGACCTGTTGTAGTGGATGGGTTTGTCCATCCTACCTGTGCTGATGTCAGTACTATTATTAATCCAGTTGTCAGTTCTGATATTACTCAAGTATTTGTTCCAGTAACCAGTACCCCTTCAGAGGAGAAGTGGGATGTAGTTGTTCAAGGTTCATGTGTGGCCAACCTAATTGTTGAGAGTAAGCCTGGTACTATGACCCCCGCTTTATTCCAATCCCGTAGATGATTTGGGTCAGGCCGTCTATGTGCCATTGTCTTTCCCGCTCACTACGAACGTTGTGCCAGGAGTTGAAAGAAACTTAAAAGCCACAACTCGATTTTATTCTAGCCAAGTGAATGGTTTAGGACAAGATGTCGGGTTGGCAGAAGTCTTCCCGCTCTCTCCAAGTTTAGAATCAGTTGACCAGTTAGGATCAGTTGTCGAGCGTAAGTCTGTTGTAGGGGCCCCGCCTCACACTAGTCAAGGTGATAGTAAAGGGGAGGAGGCCAAACTACCTGTTACTTGCCCGCTTGCTTCAGATTCCGAGTCCTTTAGTAGAACTGACCCCAAGATTTCAGAGAGAAGCAAGGAGACAGTCTGTACTCTAGTTCCAGTATTGGAGAGTGTGGGAGAGCAGCCAGAGGATCAGCTTCTGTCGAGTAGATGGAGACCCATTGAGCCTCCCTCTGCAGTTGTCTGTGAGGATGTGACCCAGCTTGATAGTGTTATTGATTGTGAGCAGACAGTACTCCAAGTAGCTCCAGATGTCATTGAAGGAAATTTTGGTAAATCGTGTATAACCATTAAGGGTGGTAAAGTTTCTTTTGGATCTAAGTTGCAGAGTTTTGTGGCTTGTAATTCTTATTCCATGGGAAGTAAATATATGTCATTGTGTAAAATGAGTCAATGTGTTCGTAGGATGTTCTTGCAACTTATTGTTATTTCGCAGGAGCCATTCTCCTTTGTAGAAATGGACTGTGGGATATCTTTGTCCAGCCTTGTTGAACAAAGAGTTTTCTCCAATAATTTGTGCATCCAAGTTGGGAAAGTTGTGTGTAGGATGTTCTTGCAATCTATTTTTATTCCGCAGGAGCCATTCTCCCTTGAAGTAATGGACTGTGGGACATCTTTGTCCAGCCTTGTGGTTGAGCAGAGAGTTTACTCAAGTAGATTGTGCATCCAGTTGTTCTGAGGAAGTGGTGTGTCATACTAGAGCAGTGTCTCTACTTTCAGATCCAGTTTATTTTGTTATACGAGTAGTGAACAGCATGTATGTTCCACTCAAGTGTTGTATTAACTTTCAGAGTCAAATTCGTGTTGAAGGAGATAATCGGACTTTGGAGCAGATGTTCAAGGCTACAAGTGTGTGTTTCAGTTGGGTGACAAAGTTATCCCACCTAGTTGTTTTAATAAGTGCAAGTGTTACCTGGGAACCACCCAAGGAAGTTATCCTTGGGTGGTTCCCAGGTAATCTGCTGTGCATCTTCATGATGATAAGACCCTTAAACCTCTTGTTTGATTGTTTGTCACCAGAAGGAAATCACTTATGGAGTGAAATCCATGGTAAGGGTTGTCAAGGTTTCAGCATGTTTTTGTTATCTTTTTGGAAGACTAGAATGTTTATGAAGGTGTGGGTTGTATTCAAGTCCACCATCAGAAAGGGTGAACTTGTTTTTGGAGTTATAATTGAGATATGGTGCATAGGCATAATCCTGTTTTCTTTCGCTGATCATCATAACAGAGTTACGAAGAAATTGACTTACGTGTTCCTTGATGGTCATCTGAGTCAGTTCGATCAGGTAGTCTTTGCACTAGTCTTTGTGGGTAGTATTTGTTGGATTGGAGATAAAAGATTTGCTAAGTCGTTGTGTTGTGCTTCTGAAGGTTCTACGAGTGAAGAAGTTTTATATGTAATTGTGACGTTTAACTCTATTTCTCTATTTTTAGTATCAATGGGCGGGTTATTTGTTCCTCAGAGGATCAAGTGTGATGGGAAGCAGATGTCCTTGCCAGGGCAAACCCAGGAGAAGTCCCTAAACCACCTTACATCCAGTCAGCTTCAATTAAGCAGTTCAGCTCCAGAAATAAGGAGTGATGAAAAATGGAATCTGTCTCTGAAAAATGTACCAGAAAGTAAATTAATATGAGATTCCCTGATATGTATAGACAGTGATGTAGAACAAGATTAGAAGACTGAATTTCATACATTTCAAGTGTCAAACATTTTACTTTCAGATAAAATGCCATTGATCTTCAATCAATTGCATTTTTTTTCTTGGAGGTGGAAGTTTGTTACGTATTCCTATATAAGGAATACTCGCATTAATGTACGATATAAAATTTATTATGTTTTGTTCTTACATGAAGACATGTATATATATTTTTGTAATGTGTATGTCTTGGCAGCACAGTTTAGAGGAGCGCGGGGGGGGGGGGGGCTTGATAAGTCACACGTACGGGACGTGAGAGATTTGGGTCAACTTCCTGATAGAATACAGGAAAGCTTCTATTGTGTACCCCCCTCCCCGCTCTGCTCGTTGCTGCCGTGAGGGGGGCTTAGTGGGCGGCTGCCGGAGTGTGATGCTCCTTCGGACAGTCCTCTGTCCTTTTGTAGCCTTGTGCTCCTGCTGCTGTCCTCTCCAATTATGCTGAGCACCTTTTCCTTTTCCTTCTGTTTCGTTTTTCTTCCCCCTCTTCTCCTATCTGCTTGCCGTTTCCTGCTGACCTTTTGCTTGTTTTGGTTATTCCTTTGGACTTCTTCTATTTTGACGCCCGGGTGCTTGGGGAGGCATACTCTTGCACCCGTAGAACTGTAGTACCCAACGTCGAGAGGGAGGGGAACCTTTTATTGTCAATCCCCCTTTCGTCACTGAACCCGATCTCAACGGACTGTCGGTTCTTAAGGTGGTGTTTGTGGGGCGTATACTCATAATGCACCCCTGGGGGGTCCCGGCATGATCGGCGATAGCTTCTTGTTGGGTGTCCTGCCTCTAATTGTGGCTCCATGGTGGGTGTGGGGGCACATTCGTGAATGAATTTTCCTTTTCGTAGCGATGATATATACTGTTTCAACTGTTTCTGCTTTACCTTCTGAGGCTCGTGGGCGACCAAGCCCCCGAGTCAGTCTGTGTTGGAAGACCGGGCTCTGTAGCCTCCGCTGCATTGGGCCCCGACCTTGCTCCTCCTTTGACCTCTCTGACTCCTCCCCTCGGCTCCCCTTCCTCCTCTGTGGTTGGGTCGATCCCCAGGCCCCCAGTGGTGACTACCTCGTCCCCTGGTGCGGCTTCGTCTCTCATTGTGACTACTGCGCCTTTTACCCCCATGACCTCCGGGGGTTCTCAACGCCGTTCCCACCACGGCCGCACTCGCACGATCCCTTCCCGTAATAGTACTTACAACGCCTTGTTTGGTCCTGCTATGTGGGCTAAATTCTTTGATCTCCACCATCTGGATTCTACTCCTGACGATTTCTCCCTCCATAAACACCTTGTTGATTCAGTAGATGCCTCTGTTACTTTTAACTCCACCAGTTACGGTAGTGTGTCGTCGCTGCTCCTTCTCAGATGCAGCTACTCGCTTAGCCGCTTTGTCCTGCATTGGCGAGACCCCTGTCCAGGTCTCCAAGAACGTTCGGTTAAATGCCAGTGTTGGCACTGTTCTCCTCCCACACCATGTTGCAACTGGTGTTCGGGACCTCAAGATTGCCAGGAGGATATTAAACATATCCTCGAAGCCCAAGGCCATTCTGTCCTCCAGGTGGACACGTTTACTCGACCCCCTCGTGGTCATCGCCGTCAGCCCCTTCGAGTTGTAAAAATCACCTTTGATAGTAGGGCCCTTCCGCCCTCTGTTATTCTTGCTGGTGCCAGATGCTCCGTTCAGGAGTACATTCCCTCTCCTAGACTATGCAATAAGTGTTGGAAGTTCGGGCACGGTGTCCTCAAATGCACCAGTACTGTGTATCTGTGCCCCTTGTGTGGGGACGATAGTCATTCTAAGTCCGAGTGCACTTCTCCCCAGCTCGCTGCCTCAATTGCGGTGAAGCCACCCTACCTTCTCCCGCTCGTGTATGCACTACACTCGAGGAAGCCGTCCTCAACTTGAAGCACCGTGATCGTCTGTCTTTTCCTGAAGCGAGCGCAAATTTCGTCGTCTCACCCCTTTCGCGGGCGTCTCCTACGCTCGCGTGTTGCGTTCTACCTCTCCTCGTCCTTCCCGTCTTCCTCAGTCTCACAACCGTTTCCAGGCCTTAAACCCGACCACACCCACCACCACCTTCCCTATTCCTTTGCCTCCTGTCCCAGATGGTCTCCCTCCCGGTTCTCCATCTGGGATTTCCCCCTTCCTACCCAGTCTGCCATATCTCCTTTGTCTTCTTCCCCATCTCCCCCCACTCTTTCTTCCCGACCCTCCCCCAGTCTCTTGACCCGCCACGCCACCTTCAGTCCAGGCTGATATCCATCATCCTCCCAGCAACCTTCGTGTTGTTCGCTCTCGTTCCTCTTCTCCTGCTGAGACCATTGAGTCTGTCGCCCGGTACGTTGTTACTGGAACGCCTGTCTCTTCGAGTCAGAAACGTAAGCCTGGCTCCTCTCCTTCTTCCTCTCCGGCGGTAAGAAGGTTTCGCTTTCTTCCTCACCCCCTCCCTCTGACTCTGTCACTACATCCCCTCCCGTTTCAGTAGTCGAACCCCCTGTCTCTGATATGGAGGTTTCTTCCGCCCCGATTCCCTCTCTGTTGCTGCCCTTCCTGAGGTGCACTCCCTGCTTTCTGCTTCTGCCCCCCCCCCTCCTCCACTGTCCTTGCCTGCCCCTCTCAGTTGTCTCCTCTTCCTCCGGACCCCGTCAGTCCGCCTCTGGTCTGTTCTCTCGCTCCCTTCCCTCTCTCCTTACTAAGTTTACCCATGCCCCCTAACCCTGATTTTGCCGCGCCCCTGCTCCTGATCCTGACCCTGATCCTGAGATTCTTTAATACACTGTGTTCCTCTTTACCTTTATTTCTTTCTTGTTCTCTGTTACTGTCCCTTCTCTTTGATAATGTCTATTCTTCAGTGGAATATTCGTGGATTTTATGCCAACTTCCATGAACTCCAACTTCTCATTACACAGTTTACGCCACTTTGTGTTTGTCTCCAGGAACCCATGCTTGGTGCTCGTCCTGGTCACTTTCGTGGTTATTCCTTTCTTTTCCCCCCCCCCAGCTCTTGCTGGGGCCCATAACTCTACTGCTCTCTTAATTCGTTCTGATATTCCCTTCGTCCCCCTACTTCTTCCGTCCCTCTCCATTGTTCTGCTGCCCGTGTTTTTGTGGGTAAATGGTATACAGTCTGTTCCATTTATCTCCCTCCAAATGTCCCTCTTTCCCTTCCTGATCTTAAGCACCTCCTGGACTCCTTGCCAGAGCCGGTGCTCCTTTTGGGTGATTTCAACTGTCGACATTCCCTCTGGGGTGATGTTCTGACAAACACCCGAGGCCGTCTTCTCGAACCGTTCGTCCTCGCTTCATCTCTATCTCTTCTGAATTCTGGTGAGCCCACTCATGTGGACTCTCGAACTCGCACCCTTTCCTGTCTTGATCTTTCTCTTTGCTCGTCGTCTCTCTACTTAGATTTCGCGTGGCAGGTTCTTGATGACCTCCACAACAGTGATCATTTCCCCATCCTCGTTTCCTTTTTCTCTTCCACCCTCCTCCTTTCCTTCCCTCGGTGGCAGTTTGCCAAGGCTGACTGGTGCCTATTCACCCTCCGTGCTACTCTCTCTGACCTCTCCTCTCTGCCTCTTCCTCGCGCCTCCTCCTTTTCTATGACACTGTCTTCAACGCTGCCCTCAGCTCTATCCCTCGCTCTTCCTCCCGGGGCACACGGAAGTGTGTTCCCTGGTGGAATGCGGACTGTGCTCGGGCTGTCCGCTGTAAGTGCGGCCTGGAAAAAACACCCCGCCGGCAGACGGCTGATTCTTTTATTCTGTTTCGGAAGGCAAGTGCGGTGGCCCGTAGGACCATCCGTACTGCTAAACGTGAGAGTTGGAAATCTTATGTTTCCACCATTACGTCCGATACTCCTCTACCGCAGATCTGGAAGAAGATCCGCAAGATTGCGGGCAAGTTCGTTCCAGATGTCTCGCCGGTTCTCCACCTCCGTGGGACTCTTGTGGCGGATCCAGTGAAGGTCGCGGCCGAACTGGGTTCCCACTTTTCTTCTGTTAGCTCTGGTTCTCATCTTCCTCAATCCTTCCTTCTCCGTAAGCCTGTTCTTGAATCTTCTCCTTTAGATTTCCACACACTCCGCCTTCCCTATAACGATCCTTCTTTCTGAACTTCAGTCTGCCCTGGCCCTCTGCGGATCTACGGCAGCGGGCTCAGATGACGTTCATTATGAGATGCTTCGCCATCTCCCTCCGTGCACGTTTCAGTATTTACTGAATCTGTATAACCAGGTCTGGGACTCGTCGTCCGTCCCTGAGGACTGGCTCGATGCCGTTGTACTCCCTATTCGGAAACCAGGGTCTCTCGGTACGTCCCCTAAGGACTTCCTCCCTATTGCTCTCACGATTGTGTTTGCAAGCTGTTTGAGCGTATGGTAAATGTCCGTCTGATGTGGTTCTTGGAACACCATCACCACCTCTCTCCTTCTCAATTTGGTTTTCGCAAGTGCCGCAGCACGACTGATGTCCTGGTGACTTGGAGGTCTATATTCGTACTGCTTTTTTGCGTGAAGACCTCCGTTGTTGCTGTCCTTTTTGACCTGGAAAAGGCTTATGACACGACTTGGAGATACATATTCTGTCCCAACTTCGTTCTTTTGGCCTTCGTGGTAATCTCCCTCTCTTTCCTTCAAAGCTTTCTCTCCTCGTCGCACCTTTCGAGTCAGGCTTGGTGCCACTCTCTCTGCCTCTTTTCGGCAGTGTGAAGGTGTGCCCAAGGTAGTGTTCTGAGTACTACTCTTTTTCTGGTTGCCCTCAATGGTCTCCTTTCCTCCCTTCCTTCTGGCATCTTCTCCGCTCTTTATGTTGACGATCTTACTCTTTGTCGAGGTGATGATTCGCCTTCCTTCAACNTTCATGTTCACAGAAAATGGTACCATCCGTTTTCTATGTGCGGCGGCTGGGACGCCAGTAGAGAGAGGAGTAAACAAAGCTACAGGACGCCTACCAGCTGGGAGCTACTATAGTCATGTAATCAGTAAGTATTAAAGTCAGTAACCAGGAATGACTTTACATCAACCTTACAACCAAGACTTCCTCAGATATATACAAACACCACATTGGCGACGAGGATGAACTGGGAACGCAGGTATTTGTTCAACTTCAAACACAAGGAAGAGAGCATGCTGTCTCGCCCAGAGGAGAGGAGAAGCTGTGAGTCTGTGAGCACCATACCCGATGCTGTATGCTAACCAATGCTTTGTGCTAACCATTGCTGTGTGCTAACCATTGCTGTGTGCTAACCAATGCTGTGTGCTACCCAAGCTGTGCTGACTGAAGCTGTGATGAGGAATCTGCGATGAGCTGTGTACGAAACGACGCTTTGATGTGTACAAAACCTGATGTTTTGGTTACGAAACGACGCTTCGTGCTACAAAATTCTTCACGCTGTGAAAACTGACTGTTGTGCCAACTGCTGTGCCAACTGCTGCCAACTGCTGTACCAACTGCTAACAATGCTGTGCCAACTGCTGACAACTGCTGTGGTGCTGTGAGTAGGAACAACACATGTAACAAGGGCTAGGTAAGAAGTCAGTTGCTGCTGTGTTGTGCACTGTTGTGAACTTTTGCATTAAAATGCTTGTGTGCTTTGCAAAATTAAAGTAATTACAGTGAATTCTTGACTAACATATACAGTGCAGTAAGTGTTATATATTCTGAGGAACATTTTAAGTGATAAGTTTACATTTATTCAGTAAAAATGGCAAATATACCTCAGTTTCCTGCATTTGATCCTGACTGTGACCAGACAAACCTGTCACAGAGGTGGGTCAAATGGCTTAAAAGGTTTGAAAATTTGTTGATAGTTTCTGACATCAAAAGTGCTGAAAGAAAGCGTGCCTTTCTACTTCATTATGCAGGTGATAGAGTTTGTGACATCTTTGATACACTGAAAGACACTGGTGGTGCCAAAGATTATGACACTGCCAAAGCCAAATTAACTGAGCATTTCAAACCAAGGCAAAATACTGCTATGGAAATTATGCATTTCAGGAGAGCCAAAAACTCTCTAATGAAACTGTTGATCAATACCATACACGTCTGCAGGGTTTAGCAGCCCATTGTGAGTTTGCTGATGTTGACAAAGAAATCAAACAGCAAATAATTGAAACATGCACATCTACACGTCTCCGTCGAAGAGCTCTAGAACTTGTTGATGATGAAAGTTCTCTTACCAAGATACTGGATATGGCTCGTCGAATGGAAGATGCTGCACGTGATGCTCGTGTCATGGAGTGCAGTGCCAACAACGGTTCTGCCACTGTTACTAACAGTGATGAGGTATGTAAGGTTCAGGGAGGACACCATGATCATAGAAGATATCATGCCAAACCTAACATTAAATTGAGCCGAGAACCACATCACAACTGGAGTCATGGAACAAGACTCAAGCAGTCACAACGACTCACATCAGAGGTTGTCAACAATAAATGTTACAATTGTGGAGGAGACTACCCACACCAAGATAATGTTTGTCCTGCTCAAGGTAAGAAGTGCTATGAGTGTAGAAAACTAGGTCATTTTGGTGCTATGTGTCGTTCCGCACTAAAGAAACCACAGTCAATGAATAAAAGCACTGTACGAGGATCAGGTCATAGGGATCGAGGTGGCAAACACAATATTGCACCTCAAATCAAGAATGTTAATAATATACAAGACAACATTTCATTACAACCAGTCTCAGATGACAGTGAATGTGATTATATTTATGGAGTACAATCAATCACAGAATGGAATGATCTTCCAAACAACCCAGAGACTATAGTATACATTGCTGGCATTTGTCTCAAAGTTCTCATTGACACTGGATCAAACATTGACACCATTGCTGAGTGCCACTATGAAAAATTTAAAAAACAGTTCCCAAAGCTTGAAAACTACAATGGCAAAGCCACTGCCTATGCTTCAAAGGTAGCCTTACCAGTGATTGGAACTTTCACTGCAGAGATTAAGAATGCAATGCTCATTACTACATTCCATGTTGTTAGGAATGCAAAGGAGTCTCTACTCAGTTACAAGACTTCAACCAAATTGGGGCTACTTCAGCTTTCTAATGCTGTAGCAGTGGAATCTGCAAACAATGTTGATGCTATTGTTGCTGAATTTTTTGATCGATTTGAACCTACAGAACCTACCTATACTGATAGCAAAGTTCAGCTGCACATTAACCCAGATGTAATTCAAGTTGCCGAGGAATATGTACACTCTGTAACCTGTGATGCAGTCCCTAAGGCTCTCACTCTTGATGAAATCCGTACTGCAACCCTAGAGGACCCAACTCTGCAAGCAACAGTGGATGCATTGACTAAGAAAAAGTTTCCACGCATCCCACCCTCAGGAGTTGACCAAGATGCATTCAAAGCACTTGAACGCATCCAGACAGAATTAAGTGTTACGCAACAACGCGACACCGTGCTGCGAGGTACTCGTATCGTCATTCCAGCTGTTCTCCAGCAACGTGCTCTGAAGCTTGCACATCAAGGACACCAAGGTCTTGTAAGGACCAAACAGCTGCTACGAGAAAAGGTGTGGTTTCCTGGCATTGATCGTCAAGCAAAGGACATGCATGATGCCTGTGTCCCTTGCCAAGCTGCAGTGGATACTTCAAGACCAACACCTCTACAACCTTCACCACTACCTGCTGCACCATGGATGGAAGTATCGATGGACTTCTGCGGACCGCTACCAACTGGAGAGTACTTGATGGTAGTCATTGATGATCACTCACGTTATCCAGAAGTAGAAATCATCACTTCCACATCTGCAAAGGCTGTCATCCGAAACTCGACAAGATCTTTTCAAACTTTGGCATTCCTGAAGTTGTCAAGACGGACAATGGACCGCCATTCAATGGACAAGACTTCGTCAACTTTGCTGAGCATATTGGATTCAAACACCGCCGTGTGATGCCACTACATCCTCAAGCAAATGGAGAAGTCGAGAGATTCATGCAACCTCTCATGAAAGCGGTACGCTGTGCTCATGCCGAAGGACGATCCTGGAAACAAGCTATGTATGCTTTTCTCAGGAACTACCGTGCAACACCGCATGGAACACTGGGCAAGTCGCCTGGCGAACTTTTATTTGGACGTCCTATGAGAATCGCACTACCTGTCATGCCAGCCAAGTAACGGATAAACGTCTCGCTCAGAAGGATGCACTAGCCAAGGGCAAAATGAAAATTGCTCATGATCAACGTGCAAAGGAACAATTCATAAAGGTTGGAGATACTGTTCTCGTTAAAAGAAAAAAAGAGGGAAAGCTAGATATGCCGTATGATACAAAACCATATAAAGTGATTAGTGTAAAAGGAACTATGGTAACAGCGAGTAATAGAGATCATAGTATAACACGTAATATGGCTTATTTCAAAGTGATTCCAACTAGTGTAGAAAATGATGAAGTGAAAAGTCGTGCAAAAGAAAAAGAAAAAATGAGTTATAACTCGATAAACAATTCATCGAGGGATATTCTTGTATTTAAGGACTCTCGTCCTAAACGTCATGTTAAACGCCCTACACGATTTGATGATTAATTGTGTTCCTATGTAATGCAAAGTATTTACTTATGCTAAACTAAATTTAATATTGTTTGAATAATGCAGATCTCTCATTCAATATTTGTAACTTTGTATTACAGTTCTTTCATGTTTGTTTAACATTGCATATGTATTTTTAACATTGAAATCCTTTGTGGTAAAGATTAAGTTGTTTAAATTCTTTGTGTGCTTAATTAATGTTAAATGTATGCAATATCTCTTGATATGTTAATAACTTACTTTGTGTCAATAACTTTGCTTTGTGCAAGCATGGTAGACATCCTGTATTCATTCTTTTTAAAGAAAAGGAGGGATGTCATGTTCACAGAAAATGGTACCTTCCGTTTTCTATGTGCGGCGGCTGGGACGCCAGTAGAATAGAGGAGGTAAACAAAGCTACAGAACGCCTACCAGCTTGGGAGCTACTATAGTCATGTAATCAGTTTAAGTATTAAAGTCAGTAACCAGGAATGACTTTACATCAACCTTACAACCAAGACTTCCTCAGATATATACAAACACCACAAGGGCAACCAGAAAAAGAGTAGTGTTCAGAACACTACGATGGGGCACACCCTTCTATTGCTGAAAAGAGAAAGAGAGAGAGATACCAAACCTCACTCAAAAGGAACGACGAGAGAGGAAGCTTTGGAGAAAGAGAGGAAGATTACCACGAAGGCCAAAAGACTGAAGTTGGGACAGAATATCATATCGCCAAACGATGTCGTAATCCTTTTATAGGTAAAAAAGGACGGCAACAACTGAGGTCTTCGCAGCAAAATCAACACAAATATAGACCTCCAAGTTCACCAGGACATCTGTAGTGCTGCGGCACTTGCGAAAACCAAATTGAGAAGGGGAGAGGTGGTGATAGTGTTCCAAGAACCACATCAGACGAACGTTAACCATTCGTTCAAAGAGTTTGCAGACAACTCGTGAGGGCATTAGGGCGGAAGTCCTTAGAGGATGTCCCAAGAGACCCTGGTATCCAAACAGGGAGGACAACGGCATCGAGCCAGTCCTCAGGGACTAACGACGACTCCCAGACCCGATTATACAGACTCAATAAATACTGAGACATGCACGGAGGGAGATGGCGGAGCATCTAAGAATGAATGCCATCAGAGCCCGCCGCCACAGAACCACAGAGGGGCCAGGGCAGACTGAAGTTCAGAGAGAGAGAAGGGATTGTTATAGGGAAGTCTGAGATGAGTTAAAAAATCTAAAGGACGAGATTCAAGGACAGGTTTACGAAGAAGGAAAGATTGAGGAAGATGAGAACCAGAGCTAACAGAAGAAAAGTGGGAACCCAGTTCGGTCGCGACCTGCAACGGGTCCCCCACAAGAGTACCATGGAGGTGAAGTACCGGCGAGACATCAGGAATGAACTTACCCGCTATCTTGCAGTCATGCTTCTAGATCTACGGCAGAGAAGTTTCAGACATAATGGTGGAAATATAAGACTTCCAACACTCATGCTTAGCTGTACGGATGGCCAACGGGCCACCTCACTCGCCTTCTGAAAGTAAAGTAAAGAACCAGCCGTCTGCCGACAGCGGTGTCGCTTCCAGGCTGCACGCTTACAGCAGACAGCCCGAGCACAGTCTAGTCCCGAGTGGTCTCTGAGTGGAAGAGTGTGGAATGGAGCTGAGGGCAGCATCAAAGATGGTGTCATGAAAAAGGAAGACGGCACGAAAGAGAAGCAGAATGGAGAGGTCAGAGAGAGCAGCACGGAGGGTAAATAGGTTCCAGTCAACCTTAGCAAACTGCCACCTAGGAAAGGAGAGGAGAGGGTGAAGAGAGAAAGATCAAGACAGGAAAGGGTGCGAGTCCGAGAGTCCAAATGAGTGGGCTCACTAGAATTCAGAAGTGATAGGGAAGAAGAGAGGATCAACGGTTCGTGAAGGCGACCCTGGGTGTTTATCAGAACATTAGCGACAGTTTGTCGACAGAACATTGTCGACATACCTCAGAGGGTATGTCGACAATTGAAATCACCCAGCAGGAGCGCAGGCTTCAGCAAGGAGGTGTTTAAGATCGGGAAGAGAAAGCGGGACATTTGAGAGGAGGTAAATGGAGCAAACCTTGTACCATTTACGCTTAAAGACACGTGCAGCAGAACATTGGAGAGGCGACGGAAAAAGTGGGGGGACGAAGGAAACATCAGAATGATTCAAGAGAGCAGAAGAGGAATGGGCCCGAGCAAAAGCCGGGGGGAGGGAGAGAAAGGAATAGCCATGGAAGCGACCAGGACGAGCACCAAGCATCGGCTCCTGGAGACAGACACAAAGGGGCGAAAACTGTGAAATCAGAAGTTGGAGTTCATGGAAATTGGCGTAATTTCTGCGAATATTCCATTGAAGAATAGAAATTGACAAGAAGAAAAAGGAAAGCAACAAAGGACAATGAAGAAACAAAGGTGAAAAAGGAACACAGCACGTTATAGGAGCGCAGGATCAGGATCAGGATCAGGGTCAGCGAAGTCAGGGTTAGGGGCATGGGTAAACTGAATAAGGATGGAGGGAAGGGAGCGGGAGGACCGACCAGAGGCGGAAGAGCAGGGTCCAGGAGGAGGAGGAAGAGGATGAGGAGGGATGGGGGACAACCGAGGGTCAAGGACAGCAACAGGAGGGGCAGAAACCAGGGAGCGCACCTCAGTAAGGGGAGCAACAGAGAGGGAAGCAGAGGCCAAAGAAACCTCCATAGGAGGAACAGGGGGCACAACTACCAAAACGGGAGAAGATGCAGCGAGAGAGTCAGAGGTAGGGGCGAGGAAGAAAGCAAAGTCTTCTTACCCACCGGGGGGGAGGAGAAAGATGCGCCAGGCTTTCGCTTCTGACTCAAAGAGCAGGCGTCCCAGCACAATGTTAGGGCAAAGATTCAAGCATTCAATAAGAGAAGAAGAACGAGATCAACAACACGATGGCCGCTAGGAGAGTGTGGACATCAGCCCATACAGACAGGTGGCGTAGAGAGCTAAGAGATGGTGGGAAGGATGGGAAGGAGGATCGGAGGAGACGAGGAAGAAGACACAGGAGACAAAGAGAGACTGGGAAAAGAAGGGAAATCCCAGACAGAGAGCCATGAGGAGGACCTTTGAGACAGAACTTAAAGGAACAGAGGAGGAGGTGGTGGGCACATTGGGTCTAAGGCCTGGAAATGGTTGTGAGGTGAGGAAGTGGGACGGACGAGGAGAGGAAGAGCGCAACATGCGAGCGTAAGAGACACCAGCGAAAGGGGGGGGAAGATGTGAACTTGGCATCTCGCCTCAGGAAAGACAAACGTTCCCGGTGCTTCAAGGTGAGGATGGCTGCTACAAGTTGTGTAATGTGTACAGTGCGGGAAAGGTAGGGTGGGCCTCACGCACAGAGGCAGCGATCTCGAGGAGAAGTGCACTCCGACTTTGGTCTCCGAGTGACCTTTGTCGCCACACAAGGAACAGAAGGGAGAGAGTACTGGCGCATTGGGGGCACCATGCCCAAACCTCCAGCACTTATTACAGAGCCGTGGAGACGGAATGTACTCATGGACAGAGCACCTGGCACCAGCAAGAATGACAGAGGGCGGAAGGGTTCTACCATCAAAGGAATCTTCACAACCCGAAGGGGTTGACGGCAACGACCATGAGGGGGACGAGTAAACGTGTGTACTGCAGGACAGAATGGTCCTGGGCTTCGAGGATATGTCAAATATCTTCGTGGCAGTCGTGTAGATTACTAACACCGGTTGCAACATGGGGTGGAAGGGAACAGTGCAACACTGGCATTCAATTGAGCGTTCTTGGAGACCTGAACAGGGGTCTCGCTAAAACAGGATAAGGCGGCCAAGCGGATGACTGCATCCTGAGAAGGAGCAGCAACGACAAGTGTACCGAGACGGGCGAGATTGAAAGTAACAGGGCATCTACTGAATGAACAAGGTATCTATGGAGGGGAGAACTCGTCAGGAGGTGTAGAATCCAGAGGAAGGAGATCAAAGTATTTGGCCCACAAAGCGGGACCAAACAAGGCTTGGTATGCATTAGGGAGGGAAGGGATCGAGGAGTGCGGCATAGCGTGGTAGCTTTCAGAACCAAGAGGAGAGAGAGAGAGAGAGAGAGCGAGAGAGAGAGAGAGGGGGGTTAAAAGGCGCAGTAGTCACAATGAGAGACTGAGCCGTGCCAGGGGACGAGGTGGTCAGCACTGGGGGCTTGTGGGGCTCGACCCAACCACAGAGGAGGGAGGGGAGCCGAGGGGAGTAGTCAGGAGGGTGAAAGGAGGAGCAAGGTCGGGGCCAATGCAGCGGGGACTACAGACCCCAGTCTTCCAATACAGTCCGACTCGGGGACTTGGTCGTCTACCCCACGAGCCCGAGAAGGTACAGGAGGAACAGAATGTGACATAAAAACGAGAGGAAAAACTTTAGTCACGAATGTGCCCCCACACCCACCATGGAACCCACAATTAGAGAATAGGACACCCAACAAGAGACACGTTGCCAATCTTGCTGGGGCCCCCTAGGGGTACGTCGTGAGTATATGCCCCACAAATGCCACCTAAGAACCGTCAGTCTGTCGAGACCGGGTTCAGTCTGTCGAGACTAAGGGAGGATTGAAAATAAAAGCGCCCCCTCGCTCGCGTCGTCGGGTACCACAGTTCTATGTATGCAAGAGTATGCTTCCTCAAACATCCGGGCATCAAAATAAAAAAGGCTGAAAGATAATCAAAAAGGTAAAAGGTCGGCAGGAAATGAAATGAAGTGACAAGGAGAAGAAGGGGGGGGGTGGGAGGGAAGAAAAAAAGCGAAACAGAAAGAAACGAAAAAAAGTCGCTCGGCATAATTCGAGACGACAGTAGCAGGAGCAAAAGGCCACAAAAAGGACAGAGGACTGTCCCATGGAGCATTACACCCGGCAGCTGCCCACCCTCACTTTACGGGAGCAAAGGGCCGGACAGGGATGGGGTAATCGATGGTAGACATTCACTACCAAGTTATTACTATATGGGTTTAGTGAAATATATGGGAAAATACAGCTTACTTGTATAATTGGTTATAGCCTGGTNATATGTCGTACCTAGTAGCCACAACGCACTTCTCAGCCTACTATGCAAGGCCCATTTGCTTATAGGCCAGTTTTCATGAATTATTTGTTTTCGACTACCTAACCTACCTAACCTAACCTAACCTAACTTTTTCGCTACCTAACCTAACCTAACCTATAGAGATAGTTAGGTTAGGTTAGGTAGGGTTGGTAGTTCGGTCATATATCTACGTTAATTTTAACTCCAATAAAATAATTGATCCTCATACATAATGAATGGGTAGCTTATCATTCATAAGAAAAAATAAGAAAAATATAATTCAGGAAAACTTGGCTTATTAGGCAAATCGGGCCTTGCATAGTAACCAAAAGTGAGTTCTGGCTACTAGGTACGACATATATATATATATATATATATTGTCGGGGTTTCACGGTGTTCTCGTAAGAGAAGGGTTAAAGCAACAGTAGACTGGATCTCCTTTCCAGGTGGTTGCTCCAACCATAACCCTTACTCACCGTCGTTCGGCGGGTCTTCCCTCAATCCCTTAGGCTCCACTGCTGGCCTCGGAGAGTATCCCAGTCGATCTCACAACCGGCCTTTAGATTATAGATGAGTGGGTGCACAGATCGTTCCCTCAATCTGTGGCCCTCCCGACACCGAACTCTTACAGCCTTCAAGGTCGCCAACTGGTTTTTTTAGATGTCCAGTAACACTGCAGTGGTCAGGTGTAATTGTGGCAAGAGCCAAATCAAGTAATATAGTATCAGGCAGGTCACTCTACTTTATATCATAACACGGTCACAAGATAAATGGAGGGGATGATATCAAACACCAAAGAGTTTTGGTATTTTACTTAAAAAACAACGAGAAATATATATGCATCAATGTATCAGAATTAATATATGACGATTGCTCCATTCATAGCATAATATTCTAGAGCGCACCATATGGCAACATCGGCACGTGTCACCTGTCAGAAATGCCAGCTGACCGGGCCCTCGCGATCGTGGGAAAGACTAGTACTTGTTTTCTAATTGTCACGATCCCCGTTTATTTAACTTTTTCCAAAACACTATTCAACGTTCACATGGCTTACTTATGATTTCACTGGCCTCACGATCAACATCTTATTCACAATACTCTCACAGTGACTTTTCACTGTACCAAAAGATTACTCTATTCTTAATAATATTTACTGTGAATGCACTCACTTGATCACTGAACTTTTCTTTATATTTATACTTCCTCTTAAAGAGATATCACTGGCAAACACTTCACGTATATGATATTATTCAGCACACAATCATGTCATATATAAATCAGTAATCAAACTTCAGGCATATATATATCAATAGATCATAGAGATCAACACACAGGCATTTATATCGATAGATTATGAGATCAACACACGGGCATTTATATTGATAGATTATAGAGATCAATCCACAGGCATTTATATCAATAGATTATAGAGATCAATACACCAATATCTGGTTCACTACCAATATATATAATAATAATAATCACAGATCAATAATAATAGTCACAGTAAATTCTCTGATGAATCTTGGTGCTTGCACACACCCACACATAGATATATATGTAAATTGATACTGTGAGCGCTCTGGGCAGCCTCACCACATACTGTGCACTCTGTGACTTAAACTCAGTGAGACTTGCTCACGACATACAAAATATCCTGACAAGAATATATATAGCTAACTAAAGGGGAAATGGGAGGGAACTGTAAACACCTACTTCACCTATCCTAGGATGACAGTTGGGTTGTAGCTCCTGGTCCAGGCTCTCGCCTCGTTCATCCAGAAACACAAGCCCACACCTTAGGATGTCGCGTCTCGCCGCTTCTGTACACAGCAGGTCCGTGCTTCTTTCCCTACAGTACGTCGCTGGGTTGAAGTCGGTCTCCTGGCCGTCAACTTTCCTCCCAACTACGGCAGCCAGCCTACGTCTCGGCGGTCGTCGTACGTTTCCCAATTAGTCCTTGTCACTGTACTCCCAGAGTAACTGCCTCTCACCACTACGAAGTCACTGAAGTTATCAGCCGTCCCGACGACGACACACGCACAGCACCCGACTTCAGAGCACTTGAAGCTCACAACACTGTCAATTCCCTCGTCGTCTAGATATATCGCTAGGTATTTGGGAAGACTTCTCGACGTGCTTGCATCCAACTGTTGACTCGTAGGGTTCCACGAAGGTGGGGTTACTGTCAAACTTGACAGGATCGTCGATCACACGTTCAACCTGGTTGACAAGGCTGTCAACCTGGTTCACTCACGGTGGGTGGCCCGGCCACTAAGCTGCCTCTTATACTGGTGAACTGCCAACGACGACACACGTCGATGCCCGGCCCACTTCTTGCAACGCACCTGTCCCTGAGCACTTGTTGCTCAATATTCTGTCAATTCCTTATCTGAGCCACTTCTGGGTTGCAGGAAGACCTCACAGAGTGCGTGCCAACAACTGGAGACGCTTAAATCCACCGGAGTTCGGTAAATCCGTCACTCTGACAGGATGACCGATCGCGCGTCCTACCTCTCGGACGTGTCGTGAAAGACTGATATCGCCTGGCGCCAACACGGCGGACCCCCTATGCCTATGTGACGTCACTTTTCCCAAAGTTGGTTTTCATTGGCTCCCAGTGCCATGTCGCTGACGGTGACCAATCTGGCGCCACTGACGTCACACAGTTTTGGCGGGAGAACAGACTTGCCAGCGCCATATTGGCTCCCTAAAGGGCCTATCCCACAGGACAAAATACTACATTTTCGCAAATTTCTCGGCTCTTCGAGAATACTGTTCTCTCCCACATGTTCAATTGTTGCCTGCAATGTAGAGAACGCTCGGGAATAGTGGACATGACTCTTACAGCAGGCGTGGGAGAATTAGAAGGGGGGAACACCGTCACATACCCCTCCCCTTAAAATAAGAGTCATGTCTGGTTAGTGCATGCGGGACAACGCATCTGCGACTACGCTGTCCTTTCCACTAAAAATCTTGGCTTCCAGCCAGTATTGCAGCCGCCAATGTGTGACACTCCTCATGTGTCTGCAGACCGTCTTCAAGGTCATCCTGGGCGTCCACTGCTTACCTACTACAGACCGAGGGCTCCACACCTCACGTCCGTTCACCAGCTGGAACTGTGAGAAGTTAACGGTTCTGCCACTGCTTTGCAAATGGCCAACAAAACAGGGCCCGCTGTCTCTTCCCACTCGTCTTCCTGCTCTACGCAGAACATTCTCAGAGCTGTCTCTGAGGTGGAGTGGAATCTTCCGACCGCCCCCTTCGACTGCGATCGGTAGGGCGACGACCGAATCTGCATCACTCCCCGATTTATCATTGTTCGTCTGACACACTCAGACCGGAACATATTTCCACTGTCAGCCTGATTTTCCCTGGGCCTCCTCACCCAAGAGAAAAGATGTTGTAGTTGCCCAGCCACTTCTCTCGACGTTGGACGTCGCATCGTGGTCACCCCTAGGTGACCCGCAGAGTCAACAGCGTGCAACGGACTCAACACTGCCGCTCTGCACTTGGCTGGCAACGCTACTTGATCTCTCGTACCTGGAGAGGCTTTTCCGACCTCCATCCTTACAGGTTTACACTGTCTTATTAATATGCCTTCTTGCCTGTTAAAGTGAGTAGCTTTCTCGGGACCAATACGTCCTCCTTTGCCTTACAAATCAACTTGGGGAATTCTGCCTGCTGCAGCTCCTCGAGACTAGTGCGGTCCACCCCGAGAGAACTGGTGAGGGTCACCTGTACCTCACCTTCTGGGCTGCCTTCGCCCTCCACTCGCTCTCCGGGTTCCATAACGAGGTGATCCATTCCCAGGCCGGCGGACGTCTCCTCGTCGGCCTTATCAGATCCACGTCCTCCTTGTCCTTCGCGCTGCCTCGGCGTTACAGCACAGACAGGGAACGCCTCCATGGCGATTCCTTTCTCGTCCCCGCAGGCGTCGAACACTTCGCCTTTCTTCTCTAAGTGCTCCAAGCACTCTCGTCCTTCACGAGGTTCGGGAGGACACGTCCTCCACACGCGTCATTTCCCAAAATGACCTGTGCCTCCCTCGTGGGCATCGTCGCACAGACCCCCACTACTAGGGTTTGGCATCCATAAACCGAACTCAGGGTTACCTGGTGTAGGGGCTGCACTGGGCCTCCCACAGTGGTCACACTCGCCATTCCCACACTGGTATCCCCGTAGTTCTCAGGGAACAGGGCTCGCTCACTAGGGTAAAGTCTGCCCCAGTGTCTCTCAACATCTTCACTGGGATGGGGTCTGCGTCCCCCATCCTTACGTTCCTTCACACACAAACGGGTGAATCCTCTTCTCCCCATTAAGTACGGGTCCATCCCGCACCCAATCAACCATCTGGTCCTCTGTCTTCACGAAGGCTACATTCCCCGTGTCTAGGACGTCTACATTCGCGAGCGACGTGTCCGGGTATTCCGCAATTGAACAGCGAACTTTCCTCGTTGGTGACCATCCACCGCCGCTCGCCCTTGCCACATTTCCTGAGGCCGACGTCCCGAAGGTCTTTCTCGCACCATCTGTCGACCCCTTCGTCACAGCCACAGCTCCCGAGCTCTCCGTCGGGGACTTCTTCGACGGTTCCACAGCACTCTTCTGTCCTCTACTATCTCCACTTGAGGGGTAGGACTTGGGGAACTCGGTCCTGTCCTCCATCCGTCCGACCTTCTATTACTTCGCCCATAGCTAGAGAATACGGGCGGTCGGTGCTGTCCCTCTCGACGTGGACGTAATGCTTCTTCTAGCATGTCTGCTCGATCGGCCGCGGCTCTCAGGTCCTTGATGTCCGCCTCCTTTACTCTCACCCTAATCTCAGGAGAGAGCACGGACATAAACTTTTCCATGACCATCAGCCCCTTGATGTCTTCAGCCGATCTTGCTCCTTCTGACTCCAGCCATTTCACGAATTCCTCTCCATGTCCCTCGCCGTCTCCGCATACGATTTTCCTGGCGATCGGGTACATTCTCTGAACCTTTTCCTATAGCACTCCGGCGTCAGCTTGAACGAATGGAGCACGGCCCGTTTTACTGCATCATAGTTGGTACACTCCTGGAGGTCGAGCATGTTATAAGCTTCACGAGCTTCACCAGTGAGCCTTCCCTGAACTAGCTCCGCCCACTCTGCCCTCGGCCACTTCTTCAACGTAGCGACCCTTTCGAAATGCTCGAAGAAGCCCTCACCTCATTAGGCACGAAGACGGGCAAATCCCTCTCTCTCACTCGGCGGTCTTCCTGCTGTTGTGGTGGGGCAGTTGGAACTAGTCCAGCTCAGCTCGCTTCAACTCAATCTCCTTGTTTCGCTTCAACCTCCTGCAGCTCGTCTAGCATCTATCTCGCGCTCCTTCAGCTGTGCCCTCGTTCTTCTCTTTGCTGCTGTGCCTCTCGTTCTTTCTTT
>WNGS01135237.1:2986695-3008709 GCA_020271785.1 Procambarus virginalis
GTTGTTGTGTCCAGTAGTAGTGGTAGTGGTTGTTGTGTCCAGTAGTAGTGGTAGTGGTTGTTGTGTCCAGTAGTAGTAGTAGGTAGGGTTGTTGTGTCCAGTAGTAGTGGTAGTGGTTGTTGTGTCCAGTAGTAGTAGTAGTGGTAGTGGTGTTGTGTCCAGTAGTAGTGGTAGTGGTTGTTGTGTCCAGTAGTAGTAGTAGTGGTAGTGGTTGTTGTGTCCAGTAGTAGTGGTAGTGTTGTTGTTGTGTCCAGTAGTAGTGGTAGTGGTTGTTGTGTCTAGTAGTAGTAGTGGTAGTGGTTGTTGTGTCCAGTAGTAGTATGGTAGTGGTTGTTGTGTCCAGTAGTAGTGGTAGTGGTTGTTGTGTCCATAGTAGTAGTAGTGGTAGTGGTTGTTGTGTCCAGTAGTAGTGGTAGTGGTTGTTGTGTCCAGTAGTAGTGGTAGTGGTTGTTGTGTCCAGTAGTAGTAGTAGTGGTTGGTTGTTGTGTCCAGTAGTAGTGGTAGTGGTTGTTGTGTCCAGTAGTAGTAGTAGTGTAGTGTTTGTGTGTCCAGTAGTAGTGGTAGTGGTTGTTGTGTCCGTAGTAGTAGTAGTAGTGGTAGTGGTTGTTGTGTCCAGTAGTAGTGGTAGTGGTTGTTGTTGTGTCCAGTAGTAGTGGTAGTGGTTGTTGTGTCCAGTATTAGTGGTAGTGGTTGTTGTGTCTAGTAGTAGTGGTAGTGGTTGTTGTGTCCAGTAGTAGTGGTAGTGGTTGTTGTGTCCAGTAGTAGTAGTAGTGGTAGTGGTTGTTGTGTCCAGTAGTAGTGGTAGTGGTTGTTGTGTCCAGTAGTAGTGGTAGTGGTTGTTGTCCAGTAGTAGTAGTAGTGGTAGTGGTTGTTGTGTCCAGTAGTAGTGGTAGTGGTTGTTGTGTCCAGTAGTAGTGGTAGTGGTTGTTGTGTCCAGTAGTAGATGGTATTGTTGTGTCCAGTAGTAGTGGTAGTGGTTGTTGTGTCCAGTAGTAGTGGTAGTGTTGTTGTTGTGTCCAGTAGTAGTGGTAGTGGTTGTTGTGTCCAGTAGTAGTGGTAGTGGTTGTTGTGTCCAGTAGTAGTGTAGTGGTTGTTGTGTCCAGTAGTAGTGGTAGTGGTTGTTGTTGTGTCCAGTAGTAGTGGTAGTGGTTGTTGTGTCCAGTATAGTGGTAGTGGTTGTTGTGTAGTAGTAGTGGTAGTGGTTGTTGTGTCCAGTAGTAGTGGTAGTGGTTGTTGTGTCCAGTAGTAGTAGTAGTGGTAGTGGTTGTTGTGTCCAGTAGTAGTGGTAGTGGTTGTTGTGTCCAGTAGTAGTAGTAGTGGTAGTGGTTGTTGTGTCCAGTAGTAGTGGTAGTGGTTGTTGTGTCCAGTAGTAGTGGTAGTGGTTGTTGTGTCCAGTAGTAGTGTAGTGTTGTGTCCAGTAGTAGTAGTAGTGGTTGTTGTGTCCAGTAGTAGTGGTAGTGGGTTGTTGTGTCCAGTAGTAGTGGTAGTGGTTGTTGTGTCCAGTAGTAGTGGTAGTGGTTGTTGTGTCCAGTAGTAGTGGTAGTGGTTGTTGTGTCCAGTAGTAGTGGTAGTGGTTGTTGTGTCCAGTAGTAGTAGTAGTAGTTGTAGTGGTTGTTGTGTCCAGTAGTAGTAGTAGTGGTAGTGGTTGTTGTGTCCAGTAGTAGTGGTAGTGGTTGTTGTGTCCAGTAGTAGTAGTAGTGGTTGTTGTGTCCAGTAGTAGTAGTAGTGGTTGTTGTGTCCAGTAGTAGTAGTAGTGGTAGTGGTTGTTGTGTCCAGTAGTAGTAGTAGTGGTAGTGGTTGTTGTGTCCAGTAGTAGTAGTAGTAGTGGTAGTGGTTGTTGTGTCCAGTAGTAGTGGTAGTGGTTGTTGTGTCCAGTAGTAGTAGTAGTGGTTGTTGTGTCCAGTAGTAGTAGTAGTGGTTGTTGTGTCCAGTAGTAGTAGTAGTGGTTGTTGTGTCCAGTAGTAGTGGTAGTGGTTGTTGTGTCCAGTAGTAGTGGTAGTGGTTGTTGTGTCCAGTAGTAGTGGTAGTGGTTGTTGTGTCCAGTAGTAGTAGTAGTGGTTGTTGTGTCCAGTAGTAGTGGTAGTGGTTGTTGTGTCCAGTAGTAGTGGTAGTGGTTGTTGTGTCCAGTAGTAGTAGTAGTGGTTGTTGTGTCCAGTAGTAGTGGTAGTGGTTGTTGTGTCCAGTAGTAGTAGTAGTGGTTGTTGTGTCCAGTAGTAGTGGTAGTGGTTGTTGTGTCCAGTAGTAGTGGTAGTGGTTGTTGTGTCCAGTAGTAGTAGTAGTGGTTGTTGTGTCCAGTAGTAGTGGTAGTGGTTGTTGTGTCCAGTAGTAGTGGTAGTGGTTGTTGTGTCCAGTAGTAGTAGTAGTGGTTGTTGTGTCCAGTAGTAGTGGTAGTGGTTGTTGTGTCCAGTAGTAGTGGTAGTGGTTGTTGTGTCCAGTAGTAGTAGTAGTAGTGGTTGTTGTGTCCAGTAGTAGTAGTAGTAGTGGTAGTGGTTGTTGTGTCCAGTAGTAGTAGTAGTGGTTGTTGTGTCCAGTAGTAGTAGTAGTGGTAGTGGTTGTTGTGTCCAGTAGTAGTAGTAGTGGTTGTTGTGTCCAGTAGTAGTAGTAGTGGTAGTGGTTGTTGTGTCCAGTAGTAGTTGTAGTGGTAGTTGTTGTGTCCAGTAGTAGTAGTAGTAGTAGTAGTGGTAGTGGTTGTTGTGTCCAGTAGTAGTAGTAGTAGTGGTAGTGGTTGTTGTGTCCAGTAGTAGTAGTAGTAGTAGTGGTTGTTGTGTCCAGTAGTAGTGGTAGTGGTTGTTGTGTCCAGTAGTAGTAGTAGTAGTAGTGGTTGTTGTGTCCAGTAGTAGTAGTGGTAGTGGTTGTTGTGTCCAGTAGTAGTAGTAGTAGTGGTAGTGGTTGTTGTGTCCAGTAGTAGTAGTAGTAGTAGTGGTTGTTGTGTCCAGTAGTAGTAGTAGTAGTAGTGGTAGTGGTTGTTGTGTCCAGTAGTAGTAGTAGTGGTAGTGGTTGTTGTGTCCAGTAGTAGTGGTAGTGGTTGTTGTGTCCAGTAGTAGTAGTAGTAGTAGTGGTTGTTGTGTCCAGTAGTAGTAGTAGTAGTAGTGGTAGTGGTTGTTGTGTCCAGTAGTAGTAGTAGTAGTGGTAGTGGTTGTTGTGTCCAGTAGTAGTAGTAGTAGTGGTTGTTGTGTCCAGTAGTAGTAGTAGTGGTTGTTGTGTCCAGTAGTAGTAGTAGTGGTTGTTGTGTCCAGTAGTAGTAGTAGTGGTTGTTGTGTCCAGTAGTAGTGGTAGTGGTTGTTGTGTCCAGTAGTAGTGGTAGTGGTTGTTGTGTCCAGTAGTAGTGGTAGTGGTTGTTGTGTCCAGTAGTAGTGGTAGTGGTTGTTGTGTCCAGTAGTAGTAGTAGTGGTTGTTGTGTCCAGTAGTAGTGGTAGTGGTTGTTGTGTCCAGTAGTAGTAGTAGTGGTTGTTGTGTCCAGTAGTAGTGGTAGTGGTTGTTGTGTCCAGTAGTAGTAGTAGTGGTAGTGGTTGTTGTGTCCAGTAGTAGTGGTAGTGGTTGTTGTGTCCAGTAGTAGTGGTAGTGGTTGTTGTGTCCAGTAGTAGTAGTAGTGGTAGTGGTTGTTGTGTCCAGTAGTAGTGGTAGTGGTTGTTGTGTCCAGTAGTAGTGGTAGTGGTTGTTGTGTCCAGTAGTAGTGGTAGTGGTTGTTGTGTCCAGTAGTAGTGGTAGTGGTTGTTGTGTCCAGTAGTAGTGGTAGTGGTTGTTGTGTCCAGTAGTAGTAGTAGTGGTTGTTGTGTCCAGTAGTAGTGGTAGTGGTTGTTGTGTCTAGTAGTAGTGGTAGTGGTTGTTGTGTCCAGTAGTAGTGGTAGTGGTTGTTGTGTCTAGTAGTAGTGGTAGTGGTTGTTGTGTCCAGTAGTAGTGGTAGTGATTGTGTCCAGTAGTAGTAGTAGTGGTTGTTGTGTCCAGTAGTAGTGGTAGTGGTTGTTGTTGTGTCCAGTAGTAGTGGTAGTGGTTGTTGTGTCCAGTAGTAGTGGTAGTGGTTGTTGTGTCTAGTAGTAGTAGTAGTGGTAGTGGTTGTTGTGTCCAGTAGTAGTGGTAGTGGTTGTTGTGTCCAGTAGTAGTAGTAGTGGTAGTGGTTGTTGTGTCCAGTAGTAGTGGTAGTGGTTGTTGTGTCCAGTAGTAGTAGTAGTGGTAGTGGTTGTTGTGTCCAGTAGTAGTGGTAGTGGTTGTTGTTGTGTCCAGTAGTAGTGGTAGTGGTTGTTGTGTCTAGTAGTAGTGGTAGTGGTTGTTGTGTCTAGTAGTAGTGGTAGTGGTTGTTGTGTCCAGTAGTAGTGGTAGTGGTTGTTGTGTCCAGTAGTAGTAGTAGTGGTAGTGGTTGTTGTGTCCAGTAGTAGTGGTAGTGGTTGTTGTGTCCAGTAGTAGTGGTAGTGGTTGTTGTGTCTAGTAGTAGTAGTGGTAGTGGTTGTTGTGTCCAGTAGTAGTGGTAGTGGTTGTTGTGTCCAGTAGTAGTAGTGGTAGTGGTTGTTGTGTCCAGTAGTAGTGGTAGTGGTTGTTGTGTCCAGTAGTAGTGGTAGTGGTTGTTGTGTCCAGTAGTAGTGGTAGTGGTTGTTGTGTCCAGTAGTAGTAGTAGTGGTAGTGGTTGTTGTGTCCAGTAGTAGTGGTAGTGGTTGTTGTGTCCAGTAGTAGTGGTAGTGGTTGTTGTGTCCAGTAGTAGTGGTAGTGGTTGTTGTGTCCAGTAGTAGTGGTAGTGGTTGTTGTGTCCAGTAGTAGTGGTAGTGGTTGTTGTGTCCAGTAGTAGTAGTAGTGGTTGTTGTGTCCAGTAGTAGTGGTAGTGGTTGTTGTGTCTAGTAGTAGTGGTAGTGGTTGTTGTGTCCAGTAGTAGTGGTAGTGGTTGTTGTGTCTAGTAGTAGTGGTAGTGGTTGTTGTGTCCAGTAGTAGTGGTAGTGGTTGTGTCCAGTAGTAGTAGTAGTGGTTGTTGTGTCCAGTAGTAGTGGTAGTGGTTGTTGTTGTGTCCAGTAGTAGTGGTAGTGGTTGTTGTGTCCAGTAGTAGTGGTAGTGGTTGTTGTGTCTAGTAGTAGTAGTAGTGGTAGTGGTTGTTGTGTCCAGTAGTAGTGGTAGTGGTTGTTGTGTCCAGTAGTAGTAGTAGTGGTAGTGGTTGTTGTGTCCAGTAGTAGTGGTAGTGGTTGTTGTGTCCAGTAGTAGTAGTAGTGGTAGTGGTTGTTGTGTCCAGTAGTAGTGGTAGTGGTTGTTGTTGTGTCCAGTAGTAGTGGTAGTGGTTGTTGTGTCTAGTAGTAGTGGTAGTGGTTGTTGTGTCCAGTAGTAGTGGTAGTGGTTGTTGTGTCCAGTAGTAGTGGTAGTGGTTGTTGTGTCCAGTAGTAGTAGTAGTGGTAGTGGTTGTTGTGTCCAGTAGTAGTGGTAGTGGTTGTTGTGTCCAGTAGTAGTGGTAGTGGTTGTTGTGTCCAGTAGTAGTAGTAGTGGTAGTGGTTGTTGTGTCCAGTAGTAGTGGTAGTGGTTGTTGTGTCCAGTAGTAGTAGTAGTGGTAGTGGTTGTTGTGTCCAGTAGTAGTGGTAGTGGTTGTTGTGTCCAGTAGTAGTAGTAGTGGTAGTGGTTGTTGTGTCCAGTAGTAGTGGTAGTGGTTGTTGTTGTGTCCAGTAGTAGTGGTAGTGGTTGTTGTGTCTAGTAGTAGTGGTAGTGGTTGTTGTGTCTAGTAGTAGTGGTAGTGGTTGTTGTGTCCAGTAGTAGTGGTAGTGGTTGTTGTGTCCAGTAGTAGTAGTGGTAGTGGTTGTTGTGTCCAGTAGTAGTGGTAGTGGTTGTTGTGTCCAGTAGTAGTGGTAGTGGTTGTTGTGTCCAGTAGTAGTAGTGGTAGTGGTTGTTGTGTCCAGTAGTAGTGGTAGTGGTTGTTGTGTCCAGTAGTAGTGGTAGTGGTTGTTGTGTCCAGTAGTAGTGGTAGTGGTTGTGTCCAGTAGTAGTAGTAGTGGTTGTTGTGTCCAGTAGTAGTGGTAGTGGTTGTTGTTGTGTCCAGTAGTAGTGGTAGTGGTTGTTGTGTCCAGTAGTAGTGGTAGTGGTTGTTGTGTCCAGTAGTAGTAGTAGTAGTGGTAGTGGTTGTTGTGTCCAGTAGTAGTGGTAGTGGTTGTTGTTGTGTCCAGTAGTAGTGGTAGTGGTTGTTGTGTCCAGTAGTAGTGGTAGTGGTTGTTGTGTCTAGTAGTAGTGGTAGTGGTTGTTGTGTCCAGTAGTAGTGGTAGTGGTTGTTGTGTCCAGTAGTAGTAGTAGTGGTAGTGGTTGTTGTGTCCAGTAGTAGTGGTAGTGGTTGTTGTGTCCAGTAGTAGTGGTAGTGGTTGTTGTGTCCAGTAGTAGTAGTAGTGGTAGTGGTTGTTGTGTCCAGTAGTAGTGGTAGTGGTTGTTGTGTCTAGTAGTAGTGGTAGTGGTTGTTGTGTCCAGTAGTAGTGGTAGTGGTTGTGTCCAGTAGTAGTAGTAGTGGTTGTTGTGTCCAGTAGTAGTGGTAGTGGTTGTTGTTGTGTCCAGTAGTAGTGGTAGTGGTTGTTGTGTCCAGTAGTAGTGGTAGTGGTTGTTGTGTCCAGTAGTAGTGGTAGTGGTTGTTGTGTCCAGTAGTAGTGGTAGTGGTTGTTGTGTCCAGTAGTAGTAGTAGTGGTAGTGGTTGTTGTGTCCAGTAGTAGTGGTAGTGGTTGTTGTGTCCAGTAGTAGTAGTAGTGGTAGTGGTTGTTGTGTCCAGTAGTAGTGGTAGTGGTTGTTGTTGTGTCCAGTAGTAGTGGTAGTGGTTGTTGTGTCTAGTAGTAGTGGTAGTGGTTGTTGTGTCCAGTAGTAGTGGTAGTGGTTGTTGTGTCCAGTAGTAGTGGTAGTGGTTGTTGTGTCCAGTAGTAGTAGTAGTGGTAGTGGTTGTTGTGTCCAGTAGTAGTGGTAGTGGTTGTTGTGTCCAGTAGTAGTGGTAGTGGTTGTTGTGTCCAGTAGTAGTGGTAGTGGTTGTTGTGTCCAGTAGTAGTGGTAGTGGTTGTTGTGTCCAGTAGTAGTAGTAGTGGTAGTGGTGTTGTGTCCAGTAGTAGTGGTAGTGTGGTGTTGTGTCCAGTAGTAGTAGTAGTAGTGGTAGTGGTTGTTGTGTCCAGTAGTAGTGGTAGTGGTGTTGTTGTGTCCAGTAGTAGTGGTAGTGTTGTTGTGTCTAGTATTAGTGGTAGTGGTTGTGTGTCTAGTAGTAGTGTAGTGGTTGTTGTGTCCAGTAGTGGGTAGTGGTTGTTGTGTCCAGTAGTAGTAGTAGTGTAGTGGTTGTTGTGTCCAGTAGTAGTGTAGTGGTTGTTGTGTCCAGTAGTAGTGGTAGTGGTTGTTGTGTCCAGTAGTAGTAGTAGTGGTAGTGGTTGTTGTGTCCAGTAGTAGTGGTAGTGGTTGTTGTGTCCAGTAGTAGTAGTGGTTGGTTGTTGTGTCCAGTAGTAGTGGTAGTGGTTGTTGTGTCCAGTAGTAGTGGTAGTGGTTGTTGTGTCCAGTAGTAGTGGTAGTGGTTGTTGTGTCCAGTAGTAGTGTTGGTTGTTGTGTCCAGTAGTAGTGGTAGTGGTTGTTGTGTCCAGTAGTAGTGGTAGTGGTTGTTGTGTCCAGTAGTAGTGGTAGTGGTTGTTGTGTCCAGTAGTAGTAGTGGTTGTTGTGTCCAGTAGTAGTGGTAGTGTGGTTTGTGTCCAGTAGTAGTAGTAGTAGGGTAGTGGTTGTTGTGTCCAGTAGTAGTATAGTAGTAGTGTTTGTTGTGTCCAGTAGTAGTGTAGTAGTGTGGTAGTGGTTGTTGTGTCCAGTAGTAGTAGTAGTGGTAGTGGTTGTGTGTCCAGTAGTAGTGTAGTGGTTGTTGTGTCCAGTAGTAGTAGTAGTAGTAGTGGTTGTTGTGTCCAGTAGTAGTAGTAGTTAGTAGTGGTAGTGGTGTTGTGTCCAGTAGTAGTAGTAGTAGTGGTAGTGGTTGTTGTGTCCAGTATTAGTAGTAGTATAGTGGTTGTTGTGTCCAGTAGTAGTAGTAGTGGTTGTTGTGTCCAGTAGTAGTAGGTAGTGGTTGTTGTGTCCAGTAGTAGTAGTAGTGGTTGTTGTGTCCAGTAGTAGTAGTAGTGGTTGTTGTGTCCAGTAGTAGTGGTAGTGGTTGTTGTGTCCAGTAGTAGTGGTAGTGGTTGTTGTGTCCAGTAGTAGTGGTAGTGGTTGTTGTGTCCAGTAGTAGTGGTAGTGGTTGTTGTGTCCAGTAGTAGTAGTAGTGGTAGTGGTTGTTGTGTCCAGTAGTAGTGGTAGTGGTTGTTGTGTCCAGTAGTAGTAGTGGTAGTGGTTGTTGTGTCCAGTAGTAGTGGTAGTGGTTGTTGTTTGTCCAGTAGTAGTGGTAGTGGTTGTTGTGTCCAGTAGTAGTGTAGTGGTTGTTTGTGTTAGTAGTAGTGGTAGTGGTTGTTGTGTCCAGTAGTAGTGGTAGTGGTTGTTGTGTCCAGTAGTAGTAGTAGTGGTAGTGGTTGTTGTGTCCAGTAGTAGTGGTAGTGGTTGTTGTGTCCAGTAGTAGTGGTAGTGGTTGTTGTGTCCAGTAGTAGTGGTAGTGGTTGTTGTGTCCAGTAGTATAGTAGTGGTAGTGTTGTTGTGTCCAGTAGTGGTAGTGGTTGTTGTGTCCAGTAGTAGTAGTAGTGGTAGTGGTTGTTGTGTCCAGTAGTAGTGGTAGTGGTTGTTGTGTCCAGTAGTAGTGGTAGTGGTTGTTGTGTCCAGTAGTAGTGGTAGTGGTTGTTGTGTCCAGTAGTAGTGGTAGTGGTTGTTGTGTCCAGTAGTAGTGGTAGTGGTTGTTGTGTCCAGTAGTAGTGGTAGTGGTTGTTGTCCAGTAGTAGTAGTAGGGTTGTTGTGTCCCAGTAGTGGTAGTGGTTGTTGTTGTGTCCAGTAGTAGTGGTAGTGGTTGTTGTGTCCAGTAGTAGTGGTAGTGGTTGTTGTGTCCAGTAGTAGTAGTAGTAGTGGTAGTGGTTGTTGTGTCCAGTAGTAGTGGTAGTGGTTGTTGTTGTGTCCAGTAGTAGTGGTAGTGGTTGTTGTGTCTAGTATTAGTGGTAGTGGTTGTTGTGTCTAGTAGTAGTGGTAGTGGTTGTTGTGTCCAGTAGTAGTGGTAGTGGTTGTTGTGTCCAGTAGTAGTAGTAGTGGTAGTGGTTGTTGTGTCCAGTAGTAGTGGTAGTGGTTGTTGTGTCCAGTAGTAGTGGTAGTGGTTGTTGTGTCCAGTAGTAGTAGTAGTGGTAGTGGTTGTTGTGTCCAGTAGTAGTGGTAGTGGTTGTTGTGTCTAGTAGTAGTGGTAGTGGTTGTTGTGTCCAGTAGTAGTGGTAGTGGTTGTGTCCAGTAGTAGTAGTAGTGGTTGTTGTGTCCAGTAGTAGTGGTAGTGGTTGTTGTTGTGTCCAGTAGTAGTGGTAGTGGTTGTTGTGTCCAGTAGTAGTGGTAGTGGTTGTTGTGTCTAGTAGTAGTGGTAGTGGTTGTTGTGTCCAGTAGTAGTGGTAGTGGTTGTTGTGTCCAGTAGTAGTAGTAGTGGTAGTGGTTGTTGTGTCCAGTAGTAGTGGTAGTGGTTGTTGTGTCCAGTAGTAGTAGTAGTGGTAGTGGTTGTTGTGTCCTAGTAGTAGTGGTAGTGGTTGTTGTTGTGTCCAGTAGTAGTGGTAGTGGTTGTTGTGTCTAGTATTAGTGGTAGTGGTTGTTGTGTCTAGTAGTAGTGGTAGTGGTTGTTGTGTCCAGTAGTAGTGGTAGTGGTTGTTGTGTCCAGTAGTAGTAGTAGTGGTAGTGGTTGTTGTGTCCAGTAGTAGTGGTAGTGGTTGTTGTGTCCAGTAGTAGTGGTAGTGGTTGTTGTGTCCAGTAGTAGTGGTAGTGGTTGTTGTGTCCAGTAGTAGTGGTAGTGGTTGTTGTGTCCAGTAGTAGTAGTAGTGGTAGTGGTTGTTGTGTCCAGTAGTAGTGGTAGTGGTTGTTGTGTCCAGTAGTAGTAGTAGTAGTGGTAGTGGTTGTTGTGTCCAGTAGTAGTGGTAGTGGTTGTTGTTGTGTCCAGTAGTAGTGGTAGTGGTTGTTGTGTCTAGTATTAGTGGTAGTGGTTGTTGTGTCTAGTAGTAGTGGTAGTGGTTGTTGTGTCCAGTAGTAGTGGTAGTGGTTGTTGTGTCCAGTAGTAGTAGTAGTGGTAGTGGTTGTTGTGTCCAGTAGTAGTGGTAGTGGTTGTTGTGTCCAGTAGTAGTGGTAGTGGTTGTTGTGTCCAGTAGTAGTAGTAGTGGTAGTGGTTGTTGTGTCCAGTAGTAGTGGTAGTGGTTGTTGTGTCCAGTAGTAGTAGTAGTGGTAGTGGTTGTTGTGTCCAGTAGTAGTGGTAGTGGTTGTTGTGTCCAGTAGTAGTGGTAGTGGTTGTTGTGTCCAGTAGTAGTGGTAGTCGTTGTTGTGTCCAGTAGTAGTAGTGGTTGTTGTGTCCAGTAGTAGTGGTAGTGGTTGTTGTGTCCAGTAGTAGTGGTAGTGGTTGTTGTGTCCAGTAGTAGTGGTAGTGGTTGTTGTGTCCAGTAGTAGTAGTGGTTGTTGTGTCCAGTAGTAGTGGTAGTGGTTGTTGTGTCCAGTAGTAGTAGTAGTAGTGGTAGTGGTTGTTGTGTCCAGTAGTAGTAGTAGTAGTAGTGGTTGTTGTGTCCAGTAGTAGTGTAGTAGTAGTAGTGGTAGTGGTTGTTGTGTCCAGTAGTAGTAGTAGTGGTAGTGGTTGTTGTGTCCAGTAGTAGTGGTAGTGGTTGTTGTGTCCAGTAGTAGTAGTAGTAGTAGTGGTTGTTTGTGTCCAGTAGTAGTAGTAGTAGTAGTGGTAGTGGTTGTTGTGTCCAGTAGTAGTAGTAGTGTGGTAGTGGTTGTGGTGTCAGTATTAGTAGTAGTAGTAGTGGTTGTTGTGTCCAGTAGTAGTAGTAGTGGTTGTTTGTGTCCCAGTAGTAGTGTAGTAGTTGTTGTGTCCAGTAGTAGTAGTGGTTGTTGTGTCCAGTAGTAGTAGTAGTGGTTGTTTGTCCAGTAGTAGTGGTAGTGGTTGTTGTGTCCAGTAGTAGTGGTAGTGGTTGTTGTGTCCAGTAGTAGTGGTAGTGGTTGTTGTGTCCAGTAGTAGTAGTAGTGGTTGTTGTGTCCAGTAGTAGTGGTAGTGGTTGTTGTGTCCAGTAGTAGTAGTAGTGGTTGTTGTGTCCAGTAGTAGTAGTAGTGGTTGTTGTGTCCAGTAGTAGTAGTAGTGTAGTGGTTGTTGTGTCCAGTAGTAGTGGTAGTGGTTGTTGTGTCCAGTAGTAGTGGTAGTGGTTGTTGTGTCCAGTAGTAGTAGTAGTGGTAGTTGTTGTTGTGTCCAGTAGTAGTGGTAGTGGTTGTTGTGTCCAGTAGTAGTGGTAGTGGTTGTTGTGTCCAGTAGTAGTGGTAGTGGTTGTTGTGTCCATAGTAGTGGTAGTGGTTGTTGTGTCCAGTAGTAGTGGTAGTGGTTGTTGTGTCCAGTAGTAGTGGTAGTGGTTGTTGTGTCCAGTAGTATAGTAGTGGTAGTGGTTGTTGTGTCCAGTAGTAGTGGTAGTGGTTGTTGTGTCCAGTAGTAGTGTAGTGGTTGTTGTGTCCAGTAGTAGTGGTAGTGGTTGTTGTGTCCAGTAGTAGTGGTAGTGGTTGTTGTGTCCAGTAGTAGTAGTATTGGTAGTGGTTGTTGTGTCCAGTAGTAGTGGTAGTGTTNAAAAAACAGTAAAGAAAAATGAGGAGAAGGCAGTAGCTCTGTCACTACACTCTGTCACTACACTCTGTCACTACACCCTGACATTGCACACTGTCATTACACCCTGACACTACACACTGTCACTACACACTGACACTACACTCCTCCACTGCACACTGACACTTCACACTGACATACACTCTGACACTACATTCTGGCACTTGTTATGATCCAGGTAGCTTGAAAAAACTAGTCTACCCCCTGTGAGAGGTATTCAGCAAACCAGACCCAACTGAGAGGTCAAAGGAAATATGAACATGTAAATAAATATTAAATGCTTGGCTAAGGTTGACGAATAGCTTGCAAGCATGGGCAGAGAATAAATATGTAAATAAATGACTTGACATGAGATGTCGAGAGGTTGTTGGTAGAGGTGTGAGGCTCACGGCAGGGGTCTTGACCTTACTCGAGCAACAAAGGTCGTGAAAGGAGGTGTTGTCTTTAGGCTCCTGGCAGTGAGGGAAGAATCTCTAGTTTCGTGCTCGTCAAGAGAAGGAACTAGTCAGGCGTTCGTGTATGAGGCTTGGGGACGACTTAGTGCTCGAGTCAAGACCAGGAGGAGGCTCGTGAAGCAATTTAATATCGATTTTGTAGGTGACGAGGATCGCCAATGTCGAGGACTGGGCTTGAATGCGCCCTGCACCTGACGAATTCAAGTAATTTTGACCAGTTGCTAGAGATTGCCTGTAGTTGATCGCGTGCCCAGCTATCGTGGGAAGTGTTTGTTGATACATTAGGCATATTTTATTAAGGCAGAAAGTATATAAGAGAGTAAAGATAGAACATCCTGGAGAGAGGAGTGGTGCATCTTCCCTCGACGGAGGTCAGTGGGTGACTGAAGGAGCATAGCTCCTGACGGCTCCGGCTTCCAGTGACATCGAGTGGCCTCGACCAAACGTGGGGGAGTCCCCTCACGGCGTGCAGGAATTTAAAAAGAGATGTCGAGTGGAGATACTTTGTGTGTGGATATATTTAGTTATACTTCAGTAGGGAAACATTTTTGTTGGCATGTCAATGGGAATTTCAGATTTGTTTGGGGGAAGGAGTTGATGGGAGAACTTCAAGGCCAGAGAAGAAGTTAGTGGATGGAACTCCAAGGCTGTAGAAGGAATACTGAACTCTGTGGAAGAGCAGAGCCCCCATAGTGAGGAGGTGGATCTCAAGCTGTGGGAAGAGGAACAGTGAAATGAAGTTTCACATGCTTCTGTGGAATCAGTGGAGGAGTATCACTGGTGTTCCAGGAAAACTTCATGGTGTAGCAGTCTGGAAGAGCTGTAGAAGATCTAGACAAACACTAGACAATTCAGGGAGAACCCAGAGATATGCAGGGTAGGTAGTGAGACCCTAAATGCAGAGCGGAGGTTCATGGCGACTACTTACAATGTACTGGGAGAGTGCTTGAATGTCATTGGCGTGTAAGAAGCAGTGGAAGGGTGAGTGATTGACCAGTTTTGTTTTGAGGAATTTCTATGCAGATGTTTCTAGTGTACAGTCATAGGCTGAGTATATATATACATTATAGAGTTGACTGTGCAATATTCACCAAGAGTTTAACCCACTTGGTGAGGAAGTAATAAGTGGCAAGCCAGGAGTTGGGCAACCACTTGATATAAACGGCTGGTGAAGCCAGGATGGTATTGGATTGCAATCAGATTATAGTAGCCAAAGTGTTTAGGTTAATAATCTTATTTATTTTATGTAAGCGTACTGTACATGTTCTTTTATTAAATGTGCATAGTTAACAGGTATTTACCCTTGTCCTGGTGAGGCTTCCCAGAAAGCAGAAGAGAGAGAGAGAGAGAGAGAGAGAGAGAGAGAGAGAGAGAGATAGAGAGAGAGAGAGAGAGAGAGAGAAAGGATTACACCTGCAGACAGGGTGGTAAGGAATACTATTTCAGAAAAGGGGGATTGACAAGATCATACGAAGCAAGGAGAGAGTGGGGGAGTCACGGCGGCTCAAGTAGGGTGTTTGCAAAGGTCAACGAGGCCAGTGTTGGAACCGCACCCCCAGATGTGATGCTGAACCCCTCTCCAAGATCAAGAGGCGTACAGGGGGATCTCCTGAGAAAACTACAAGCACTCGAGAGTTCGTTGTTAGTCAACCGACGGTAGCGAGTGTGTGGCTGCCGAGGTCGGTTGTCTATTCCGGCAGAGAGTGCTTGGGGGACATTGTGTACATGTACGCGAGGAACGGTCTAGTGTAGTAACCAGAGCTCTTTGGAGGTTTAAGCTCCATAAGCCCCAACCCCCCTCAGGAGGTCCGGGACAGGACACACTGCACATTGACACTGCACTCCGACTCTACACCCTGAAACTGCACTCTGACACTGCACACTGACACTACACACTGACACTACACACTGACACTACATTCTGACACTGCAATCTGCCACATCACCCTGACACTTCACTCTTACACTGTACACTGCACCCTGATACTATTTTTGGCACTGGATTCTGACAGACTGCAGTGTCTGGTGCACTGCACTCTGAAACTACACCCTGACACTGCAGGTTGATACTATACTAACACGACACGCTGACACTACACTCTGACACTACACTCTGACACTACACTCTGACACTACACCCTGACACTACACACTGACACTGCACCCTGACACTGCACTACATCTGTGCTGGCTAATGTTTCCATGTTAGAATAAGCTTCAGTCTCTTGATTCTCCAGGCACTTTTTCCTGGGGAACTGTTAATCTTTCATAGAACATGTTGAGACCCATTTTTATAGAGACTTAAATTTCTCATGAAAACGTATTCGTTACCTATTTAGCTGAAACTGGCATGACACGAATTATTTTATATCAACACATTTTCGGCGCATTTTTTCAAGGTGGAGCCAAGGTATATTTGTATGTATTATAAGGACTCGTATAATAAAGAGATTAACACAGCGTGAAGCCTTCTGGGAGATTTTGTCCTAATTGATGTGCTAAATGACTAATCTAGTACGATATATTGCCAGATTGTAAGTGGAGGTTTTCAAGAGAAAATTGTACGCTCCAAGTAACAGTCTGCTTGATCAGCTTGAGATATACTCCAGGAAATACCAGAATTCCCTTCGCTTCCCTGTAAACTTTTCCTCATTATCTCCCTTTTATATCTTCTCACCCTCTCCAGCTCCCATTATCACATTCTTTCTCCCCTTCCATCTCTTATCCTGCTTCCCTCCGACTCATTCTCCCTCACTGCCTCCTTCCCTGCCTCCCTACCTCCCTGCCTCTCTCCCTCCCTACCTGCCTTCCTCCCTCCCTCTGAAATTTGTGTTCTTCCTCCCTAATTTTTATTTTCAATTTTGCATCCTCCTTCTGTGTCTCCTTTATACTCTTCTTCCCTCCTAAACTAATTTTAATTCCAATAATTTGATTCCTTCTACATAACCACCCTTCCCTATCTCACCATACCTACCTTCTTCCCTCACTCTCCCTACCTTTCCCTCACACTAACTCTCTCACAGGTTCTTTCCTTCTACAATGGAAGGAACTCCTCTACTCTCTTCTCCCTTCCTCCTTCTTCCCTCCTTCCCTCCCTCCCTCACCACACTACCACACCTCCACACTGTAACCAGGTTTGGTGTGGCAAACTTCCTGAACAAACTGGACTCGGGGTCGGTAAATTTGCGTTGGAGTGATTTTTATTTCCCAACGATGTTGACTCAGAGGCAAAGTTTACCTTTTTTTGGGCATACAATATGTGTCTGTTGGTTGGACTCAGTGTTGAGATTTAAACTTTAATAAAAGTTTTTTTTTGATGGGCCGGTGTGATTTTAGGCTGCTTGCCTCAGTAATGGAGCAAGAGAGAGATAAAGAGAGTGGGAAACAGAGGGAAAGAGATAAAGAGAGAGGGGAGGACAGAGAGAGAGAGAGAGAGAGAGAGAGAGAGAGAGAGAGAGAGATTACTTGAAATACATTTTTTACGTTGGCACTATAACGTGATTTAAAGTGAACTAAACTAAAATTAGTCTAAATTTTAAGTTACCTTCTAATAAGACATACCAAAGATTTTCTTCGCTGAAAGGCTGCTTTTTGCCATTAATGAAGTGTATAATTTGTAATTAGCCAGACGTAGGGACCGTACCTGTATCTTCCTGTCACCTGTTATCTCTTATCTCTGTTAATTAGCGACTCTCTCGCTCTGCATCTCCATCTCCTTCTCTCTCTCTCTCATTTTAAACTAAGACTTCGGTACTGAATTCAAAAGGTACTGATTTATATAATAAGATTGCAAGAAAACTCTAGTTATCTAACCTATATCAATCCTACCTCACAAGCCTGACCCTGATTTTTTTACATGATAAGTTTAATTTTAGTTTTCATTGTGAGTAAACTCTATTTTCTGCTAAGTTATTAGCACAAATGTTATTATTAATTAAGTTAATTATTAACTTAAGTTATAAGCTATTATTAACACATTATAATAATAATAGTAATTAATAATTAATATTAATAATTGTATTAACTAATAATTATTACTCTTCCTTCTGCTTGGTCTTAAAGGAAGCCGGCCTCGGAAATTATTAGCGAAAAGCGCCAAGCCATTACGACTATATAGCACTGGGAAGGGGCGAAGGATAAGGATTTGGGATGGGATGGGTGGAATGGAATGGTGGCCAACCACTTGGATGGTCGGGGATTGAACGTCGACCTGCATGAAGCGACACCGTCGCTCTGCCGTCCCGCCCAAGTGGTTGGGAAGCCGGCCTCGGGTGAAAGGGTGAAAGGGGGCTGTGACGATATCTTCCTGGAACCCGTAGGTGTGGGCCTGGAACGTCCACCGCCTGGGGCTCGTGCGGCGCAAGCTCTGCTTCAGGAGGCTGGGGTCGTTCTTGCCCTTGCTGGGGTGGCTGGACGGTAGAGCGACGGTCTCGCGTCATGCAGGTCGGCGTTCAATCCCCGACCGTCCAAGTGGTTAGACACCATACCTTCCCCTACGTCTCATCCCAAATCCTTATCCTGACCCCTTCCCAGTGCTATATAGTCGTAATGACTTGGTGCTTTCCCCTTAATAGTTCTTCTTCTTTCTCCGGCCCCGACCACGGCGGTCTCCGAGTCTGGAGTCCCTGTGCCTTCTTTAACCAATTTCGAGGTAACCTCCATAGATGGAGCCCCTTGGGGCTGTTAGTTGTTGCCTTCAACCTCGTCCTGTCAGTTCCTGCGACGGCGCTGGAACCAATCGTATTGGTGTTTGCCTTTCCATTGGAGACTTTTGGCGCCGGGAGGGGATGGGACCTGCTACATGGGTGACAGCTTCTCCCCAGCATGTGTGTGTGTGTGTCCAGTGGTAGTGGTGTTGTTGTTGTGTCCAATAGTAGTGGTAGTGGTTGTTGCTGTTGTTGTTGTGTCCTGTAGTGGTGGTAATGGTTGTTGTGTCCAGTAGTAGTGGTAGTGGTTGTGTCCAATAGTAGTGGTGGTTGTTGTTGTGTCTAGTAGTAGTGGTAGTGGTTGTGTCCAATAGTAGTGGTGGTTATGTGTTGTGTCCAGTAGTAGTGGTAGTGGGTGTTGTGTCCAGTAGTAGTGTAGTGGTTGTTGTGTCCAGTAGTAGTAGTAGTGGTAGTGGTGTTGTGTCTAGTAGTAGTGGTAGTGGTTGTTGTGTCCAGTAGTAGTGGTAGTGGTTGTTGTGTCCAGTAGTAGTGGTAGTGGTTGTTGTGTCCAGTAGTAGTGTAGTGGTTGTTGTGTCCAGTAGTAGTGGTAGTGGTTGTTGTGTCCAGTAGTAGTGGTAGTGGTGTTGTGTCCAGTAGTAGTGGTAGTGGTTGTTGTGTCCAGTAGTAGTGGTAGTGGTTGTTGTGTCCAGTAGTAGTGGTAGTGGTTGTTGTGTCCAGTAGTAGTGGTAGTGGTTGTTGTGTCCAGTAGTAGTGGTAGTGGTGTTGTGTCCAGTAGTAGTGGTAGTGGTGTTGTGTCCAGTAGTAGTGTAGTGGTTGTTGTGTCCAGTAGTAGTGGTAGTGGTTGTTGTGTCCAGTAGTAGTGGTAGTGGTTGTTGTGTCCAGTAGTAGTAGTAGTGGTTGTTGTGTCCAGTAGTAGTAGTAGTGGTGTTGTTGTGTCCAGTAGTAGTGGTAGTGGTTGTTGTTGTGTCCAGTAGTAGTGGTAGTGGTTGTTGTGTCCAGTAGTAGTGGTAGTGGTTGTTGTGTCCAGTAGTAGTGGTAGTGGTTGTTGTGTCCAGTAGTAGTAGTAGTGGTTGTGTGTCCAGTAGTAGTAGTAGTGGTAGTTGTTGTGTCCAGTAGTAGTAGTAGTGGTGGTTGTTGTGTCCAGTAGTAGTAGTAGTGGTAGTTGTTGTGTCCAGTAGTAGTAGTAGTGGTAGTTGTTGTGTCCAGTAGTAGTAGTAGTGGTAGTGGTTGTTGTGTCCAGTAGTAGTAGTAGTGGTAGTTGTTGTGTCCAGTAGTAGTAGTAGTGGTTGTTGTGTCCAGTAGTAGTGGTAGTGGTTGTTGTGTCCAGTAGTAGTAGTAGTAGGTTGTTGTGTCCAGTAGTAGTGGTAGTGGTTGTTGTGTCCAGTAGTAGTGGTAGTGGTTGTTGTGTCCAGTAGTAGTGGTAGTGGTTGTTGTGTCCAGTAGTAGTGGTAGTGGTTGTTGTGTCCAGTAGTAGTGGTAGTGGTTGTTGTGTCCAGTAGTAGTAGTAGTGGTTGTTGTGTCCAGTAGTAGTAGTAGTGGTTGTTGTGTCCAGTAGTAGTAGTAGTGGTAGTGGTTGTTGTGTCCAGTAGTAGTGGTAGTGGTTGTTGTGTCCAGTAGTAGTAGTAGTGGTAGTGGTTGTTGTGTCCAGTAGTAGTGGTAGTGGTTGTTGTGTCCAGTAGTAGTGGTAGTGGTTGTTGTGTCCAGTAGTAGTGGTAGTGGTTGTTGTGTCCAGTAGAAGTGGTAGTGGTTGTTGTGTCCAGTAGTAGTGGTAGTGGTTGTTGTGTCCAGTAGTAGTGATAGTGGTTGTTGTGTCTAGTAGTAGTGGTAGTGGTTGTTGTGTCCAGTAGTAGTAGTAGTGGTTGTTGTGTCCAGTAGTAGTGGTAGTGGTTGTTGTGTCTAGTAGTAGTGGTAGTGGTTGTTGTGTCCAGTAGTAGTGGTAGTGGTTGTTGTGTCTAGTAGTAGTGGTAGTGGTTGTTGTGTCCAGTACTAGTGGTAGTGATTGTGTCCAGTAGTATAGTAGTGGTTGTTGTGTCCAGTAGTAGTGGTAGTGGTTGTTGTTGTGTCCAGTAGTAGTGGTAGTGGTTGTTGTGTCCAGTAGTAGTGGTAGTGGTTGTTGTGTCTAGTAGTAGTAGTAGTGGTAGTGGTTGTTGTGTCCAGTAGTAGTGGTAGTGGTTGTTGTGTCCAGTAGTAGTAGTAGTGGTAGTGGTTGTTGTGTCCAGTAGTAGTGGTAGTGGTTGTTGTGTCCAGTAGTAGTAGTAGTGGTAGTGGTTGTTGTGTCCAGTAGTAGTGGTAGTGGTTGTTGTTGTGTCCAGTAGTAGTGGTAGTGGTTGTTGTGTCTAGTATTAGTGGTAGTGGTTGTTGTGTCTAGTAGTAGTGGTAGTGGTTGTTGTGTCCAGTAGTAGTGGTAGTGGTTGTTGTGTCCAGTAGTAGTAGTAGTGGTAGTGGTTGTTGTGTCCAGTAGTAGTGGTAGTGGTTGTTGTGTCCAGTAGTAGTGGTAGTGGTTGTTGTGTCCAGTAGTAGTAGTAGTGGTAGTGGTTGTTGTGTCCAGTAGTAGTGGTAGTGGTTGTTGTGTCCAGTAGTAGTAGTAGTGGTAGTGGTTGTTGTGTCCAGTAGTAGTGGTAGTGGTTGTTGTGTCCAGTAGTAGTAGTAGTAGTGGTAGTGGTTGTTGTGTCCAGTAGTAGTGGTAGTGGTTGTTGTTGTGTCCAGTAGTAGTGGTAGTGGTTGTTGTGTCTAGTATTAGTGGTAGTGGTTGTTGTGTCTAGTAGTAGTGGTAGTGGTTGTTGTGTCCAGTAGTAGTGGTAGTGGTTGTTGTGTCCAGTAGTAGTAGTAGTGGTAGTGGTTGTTGTGTCCAGTAGTAGTGGTAGTGGTTGTTGTGTCCAGTAGTAGTGGTAGTGGTTGTTGTGTCCAGTAGTAGTAGTAGTGGTAGTGGTTGTTGTGTCCAGTAGTAGTGGTAGTGGTTGTTGTGTCTAGTAGTAGTGGTAGTGGTTGTTGTGTCCAGTAGTAGTGGTAGTGATTGTGTCCAGTAGTAGTAGTAGTGGTTGTTGTGTCCAGTAGTAGTGGTAGTGGTTGTTGTTGTGTCCAGTAGTAGTGGTAGTGGTTGTTGTGTCCAGTAGTAGTGGTAGTGGTTGTTGTGTCCAGTAGTAGTAGTAGTAGTAGTGGTGTTGTGTCCAGTAGTAGTGGTAGTGGTTGTTGTTGTGTCCAGTAGTAGTGGTAGTGGTTGTTGTGTCCAGTAGTAGTGGTAGTGGTTGTTGTGTCCAGTAGTAGTGGTAGTGGTTGTTGTGTCCAGTAGTAGTGGTAGTGGTTGTTGTGTCCAGTAGTAGTGGTAGTGGTTGTTGTGTCCAGTAGTAGTGGTAGTGGTTGTTGTGTCCAGTAGTAGTAGTAGTGGTAGTGGTTGTTGTGTCCAGTAGTAGTGGTAGTGGTTGTTGTGTCCAGTAGTAGTAGTAGTGGTAGTGGTTGTTGTGTCCAGTAGTAGTGGTAGTGGTTGTTGTTGTGTCCAGTAGTAGTGGTAGTGGTTGTTGTGTCCAGTAGTAGTGGTAGTGGTTGTTGTGTCCAGTAGTAGTGGTAGTGGTTGTTGTGTCCAGTAGTAGTGGTAGTGGTTGTTGTGTCCAGTAGTAGTAGTAGTGGTAGTGGTTGTTGTGTCCAGTAGTAGTGGTAGTGGTTGTTGTGTCCAGTAGTAGTGGTAGTGGTTGTTGTGTCCAGTAGTAGTAGTAGTGGTAGTGGTTGTTGTGTCCAGTAGTAGTGGTAGTGGTTGTTGTGTCCAGTAGTAGTAGTAGTGGTAGTGGTTGTTGTGTCCAGTAGTAGTGGTAGTGGTTGTTGTGTCCAGTAGTAGTAGTAGTGGTAGTGGTTGTTGTGTCCAGTAGTAGTGGTAGTGGTTGTTGTTGTGTCCAGTAGTAGTGGTAGTGGTTGTTGTGTCCAGTAGTAGTGGTAGTGGTTGTTGTGTCCAGTAGTAGTGGTAGTGGTTGTTGTGTCCAGTAGTAGTGGTAGTGGTTGTTGTGTCCAGTAGTAGTAGTAGTAGTGGTTGTTGTGTCCAGTAGTAGTGGTAGTGGTTGTTGTGTCCAGTAGTAGTGGTAGTGGTTGTTGTGTCCAGTAGTAGTAGTAGTGGTAGTGGTTGTTGTGTCCAGTAGTAGTGGTAGTGGTTGTTGTGTCCAGTAGTAGTAGTAGTGGTAGTGGTTGTTGTGTCCAGTAGTAGTGGTAGTGGTTGTTGTGTCCAGTAGTAGTGGTAGTGGTTGTTGTGTCCAGTAGTAGTGGTAGTGGTTGTTGTGTCCAGTAGTAGTAGTGGTTGTTGTGTCCAGTAGTAGTGGTAGTGGTTGTTGTGTCCAGTAGTAGTGGTAGTGGTTGTTGTGTCCAGTAGTAGTGGTAGTGGTTGTTGTGTCCAGTAGTAGTGGTAGTGGTAGTGGTTGTTGTGTCCAGTAGTAGTGGTAGTGGTAGTGGTTGTTGTGTCCAGTAGTAGTGGTAGTGGTTGTTGTGTCCAGTAGTAGTGGTAGTGGTTGTTGTGTCCAGTAGTAGTGGTAGTGGTTGTTGTGTCCAGTAGTAGTGGTAGTGGTTGTTGTGTCCAGTAGTAGTGGTAGTGGTTGTTGTGTCCAGTAGTAGTGGTAGTGGTTGTTGTGTCCAGTAGTAGTGGTAGTGGTTGTTGTGTCCAGTAGTAGTGGTGTTGTTGTGTCCAGTAGTAGTGGTAGTGGTTGTTGTGTCCAGTAGTAGTAGTAGTGGTAGTGGTTGTTGTGTCCAGTAGTAGTGGTAGTGGTTGTTGTGTCCAGTAGTAGTAGTAGTGGTAGTGGTTGTTGTGTCCAGTAGTAGTGGTAGTGGTTGTTGTGTCCAGTAGTAGTAGTAGTGTTAGTGGTGTTGTGTCCAGTAGTAGTGTGTAGTGTAGTGGTTGTTGTGTCCAGTAGTAGTAGTAGTGGTTGTTGTGTCCAGTAGTAGTGGTAGTGGTTGTTGTGTCCAGTAGTAGTGGTAGTGGTTGTTGTGTCCAGTAGTAGTGGTAGTGGTTGTTGTGTCCAGTAGTAGTAGTAGTGGTTGTTGTGTCCAGTAGTGTGGTAGTGGTTGTTGTGTCCAGTATAGTAGTAGTGGTTGTTGTGTCCAGTAGTAGTGGTAGTGGTTGTTGTGTCCAGTAGTATAGTAGTGGTAGTGGTTGTTGTTGTCCAGTAGTAGTGGTAGTGGTTGTTGTGTCCAGTAGTAGTAGTAGTGGTTGTTGTGTCCAGTAGTAGTAGTAGTGGTAGTG
>WNGS01135237.1:3034519-3042019 GCA_020271785.1 Procambarus virginalis
TTGATTGTTGATTGTTACTCACGTGTTTATGTTGATTGTGTTGTGGTATTGAGTGTTACCCTTGTTAGAGTTGTATGGTGACACGAGATAATTAATCTTCAGATTAATTATTTAAAGCCATCTAATGTATTTAGTGAAGTCAGTAATGTAATTAGTAAGGTCATTAATGTCATTGATTTCTAGCTGTCAGTTTGACAGTGTATTGGGTTGTTAATTGATTGTTTCTTCTGTTGTGATAAACGATAATTAACGTATTGAAGTGATTGCTAATTGTCTGTGTGACAGTGCATCATGCTCTTTGATGACAAGTGGGGCGGGCAGTGTGTCATTAGCATTAATTAATTGAGTAATTAATTAAATAATTCAGGTAAATTGTTGGTGATTATTTACGTAAATAAATTAGGTGATTAATTGTTAAGTATCTTTGAATACCGTCCAAGTGCCTGGGTTAACGTAGTTGATTGAATGTCTTGTTGACATTGATTGGTATAGCAATGGTTCTTGTATGTCGTAGTGACATTTACTAGAGTAAAGTAATTAGTTTCAGTGTACAATTGTGGTGATTGTTCTTGTGACATTGTTGTGTTCCATTTCAAGTGTTCATGTCATATTTTGGTGGTGATTTAACAAGAGTTTACATGAAGCGTTTCAGGTTAGTTCATTGTTGTTGATGACCTGTCCAGTGGGTCAAAGCCATGTTTCTCTATATACCTGTCAGGTGGTGGGTCAGGAGACCTACTGCAGAGTGGTGTTTGTCACAACACTACTTTCTTCACATCTTTGTAACACAACGGTTAAGAACTTTCGAATATTAGCGATTTTGAACAAACGAACATTTACATTTTTTAATTATAGAGATTGGTGTGAAAACCCTTCCTCTACCTGCTATATCCGGTACAAGCGTGTTGCAGAGAGAACGACCCAGTGAGAGAAGGTCTTGTCGTGCACTGTACAGGGGAAGATCACCACCACTTTCACACTCTTCTAACGCCCCTGGGGTCCAAATTTTTTCTCTTGTGTCGAGCCGGTGACGCGAGCAGCGTCCATATTTAAAATATTTATTAAAAATTTATATTTTATCCGATCAGTTTGGGAGTGGTTTTAAAATGTGCGCCATTAAATTGCGCACAATTTGATATCAAAATGAAAGATGTAACACGATCATTGATGTCAGAACACTGGAAAGGTTTTAAATACTTTTTGCATCCAAAATTTAAAATATTTGTTAAAATTCCATTTATTGGGCTATTATGATGGGACTAGCTTTAAAATGCGAGCCTTTATATTGCGAACAATTTGATACCAAAATGAAAGATGTTACATGAAAGTTTATGTCAGAACACTGGAAAGATATAAATAATTTTGTGATGATGAGCATCCAAAAATTAAAATATTTCTTAAAATTTCATTTATTGTTTTATTGTTATGGGACTACTTTTAAAATACGCGCCTTTATATTGCGAAAAATTTGATACCAAAAGAAAGACGTAACACGAAAATTGATGTTATCAAACTGAACGAGTTTACACATTAGGTTGCGGGTGTGCCAATTGGCGCTTGTTCACGGGTAACTTTTGGCTTTGCTGCAGGGAGTCATGCCAGGCTTTTGGACATTACATGCATATACCCCTGCAGGGAATTCTATTGCGAACACATTGATATCAAAACGAACGACGTAGCACTAGAATTAAGGTGAGGAAACTGAAACGAGTATATACATTTCGGTGTCTCCTCACCCTCGTCCACACCACCAGGAGCAGTTAGCGCATACGCGCGGAGCGCACGCCCGGGGCGCGAAATTATATAAATTAATTAATAAAACAAGTCCAACATTTGTGTTCAGAACATAAATTTCCACTTAAAAGTAATGCTAAATTTGAGTGCAGAAATCTTTTATGGCCCTGAGATTAGTAGCCAAATGATAGATGAAGAGTTTGAATGAGTAATGAGCGAGACAGAGCGAGGGATGCATTGTAACTCTTGAAATCAGGAGTGAATAACTTTCATGCACACCACCGATGTTTACAATACGTGCACATTGCTGAAGAGCTGACGAAGAGTTTTAACACTTAGGAAGCATGAATGTCACCAGCATTGAATTTCCTCACAACGCATCATTATTTCTTTGCCCTAAGAACTGTGGAGACCACACTGAGGCAGAAGAGGAAAAGTTTCACCAAGGACTATGGAAGAAAGGTATTAGGGAGGATGGGACGTTAACATTTTACCAGATAACTCTTGGTATGTAAAATGCGACTTGCTTGGTTCGAAACACAAGCAGAAGTCATTGAAAACGTTTTTTAATCCACATTGAAGTATATTCCTCCTGATTTTCAATGTAACTAAACACATTTTTCATTGTTTAGTCATAATTAACCTTTTTTAATACCTTACCACTTCATTATTTTTCAAATCAAAAGAATTTGAACCAAAATGCAAGGTTTTATCAAATAGAGGCCAATTTTAAAAACCTAAGATGATGAGCAAAAAAATTGTCATTCTTTAGTTCAGTATAGCCAGATTATTTAGATTCAATGCAAAAAACTCAGACAACAAAAAAAATGCAGGACTGTGTTTTGTATTTTCTAACGCCAAGTGACGCACTTTATTAATCTCTTTAAACCAGTTCATCTCTTTTTGTACTAGTCTCTGATGAGATAAATTCTCGGAAGCTTCTGAGGCGTACGGTAAACATTCACTTACATTTAAAAGTAAGATTAATAATTCTAACACGAATTTTCTCAATATTTTTATGTTTCTTTTCACTGTCAATGGTAAATAAAAAATCAATTCTCCAAAATTCATTTTTATTTCTACTCTGACGCGACACTTGAACGCGTTTCGTAATAACTCATTACATTTTCAAAGACTTTAGTTTACACACACACAACTATAACCTGCAAACACTAAACAGAGTTCTACTATGCTATGATTTAAACAGCTTTCATCTTATATACCCGCATTTTGGGTGAGGTGATATGTTACAACAGTTTTTGGATGTGGTGAACAAAACTTTCAACACAAGACAGAACACGAAACAGTGGGTACAAATTGGGTAAATTGAAGGGAAGAATGGAGGTAACTGCAAAGGGCCTATTGGCCCATATTTCTTGATGCATCTATATTGGTGCGGAGTCTTGAAGTGGGTAGAATATAGTTGTGCATTAATTGGCTGTTGATTGCTGGTGTTGACTTCTTCATGTGTAGTGCCTCGCAGATGTAAAGCCGCCTGCTATCGCTGTATCTATCGATGATTTCTGTGTTGTTTGTTAAGATTTCTCTGGTGATGGTTTGGTTGTGGGAAGAGAATATATTTTCCTTAATGGAGCCCTGTTGCTTATGCATCGTTAATCGTCTGGAATGAGATGTTGTTGTCTTGCCTATATACTGAGTTCTTTGAGGCTTACAGTCCCCAAGTGGGCATTTGAAGGCATAGACGACGTTCGTCTCTTTTAAAGCGTTCTGCTTTGTGTCTGGAGAGTTTCTCATGAGTAGATTGGCCGTTTTTTTGGTTTTATAGTAAATCGTCAATTGTGTCTTCTGATTTTTGTCTGATTTTTTGTCTGTTGATAGGATAACGTTCCTATCAACAATATCTTTCAGGACCTTTTCCTCCGTTTTATGAGGTGTGGAAAAGAAGTTCCTGTAAAATAGTCTAATAGGGGGTAAAGGTGTTGTGTTAGTTGTCTCTTCAGAGGTTGCATGGCGTTTCACCTTCCTTCTTTTGATGTCTTTAACGAAACCATTGGAGGAGCCGTTGTTGACTAGGACCTGCCTTACCCTACAGAGTTCTTCATCGACTTGCTTCCATCCTGAGCTGTGGCTGAGAGCACGGTCGACATAAGCATTAACAACACTCCTCTTGTACCTTTCTGGGCAGTCACTATTGGTATTGAGGCACATTCCTATGTTTGTTTCCTTAGTGTAGACTGCAGTGTGGAAACCTCCGCTCCTTTCCAAGACTGTTACATCTAGAAAGGGCAGCTTCCCATCCTTCTCCATCTCGTAAGTGAAACACAACACAGAATTCCGTTTAGGTAACGAAAGGGTAACGAAGGACACTACAGCCAAATTGAAAGCAAAGGTTAACAGATTGATCGAAACTGTGAACGCCAAGAAATCCGGACTCCACCTGCCAAAGATTATTGGTGAATACAAACTTGGGTATGCGTATGGAAAAGTCATGACACACAAGTCTGGAAACCCACTTCGGCCAATCATCAGTCAGATACCCACACCCACGTACAAACTGGCAAAGCGACTCAATGGCTTGCTGACTCCTTATGTCCCTTGCGCCTTCAGCCTGAAGTCTCCAAAGGAATTTGTTGACTTACTGCGGGGAACACAGGCCTTAGGGATAAGAACCTCGTTGGACATCGAATCACTATTTACCAACGTACCTGTGGATGAAATAATCTGGATGATAGCGGACAGAGTGTATCGTGATCCGGCCTGTACTCCTCTTGACATACCAGAAAACATTCTAAGGAAACTACTCTAAGCTTGTACTAAAGAGGTACCTTTCTTAAGCCGGATGGGCACATGTATAAGCAAGTAGATGGGGTTGCCATGGGTTCTTCCCTAGGTGTCCTGTTTGTGAAATTCTACATGGGTACCATCGAACAGAAGGTCTTAGTCGACATGAATTTGAAACCTGCCATATACTGCAGGTATGTTGACGACATTTTTACACAGGTACCTGACGTTAGACATCTGCAGGAGCTGAAGGAGGCATTTGAGCGGAATTCTGTGTTGCGTTTCACTTACAAGATGGAGAAGTATGGGAAGCTGCTATTTCTAGATGTAACAGTCATGGAATGGAGCGGAGGTTTCCACACTGCAGTCTACACTAAGGAAACAAACATAGGAATGTGCCTCAATGCCAACAGTGACTGCCCAGAAAGCTACAAGAGGAGTGTTGTTAACGCTTATGTTGACCGTGCTCTCAGCCACAGCTCAGGATGGAAGCAAACCGATGAAGAACTCTGTAGGGTAAGGCAGGTTCTAGTCAACAACGGCTTCTCCAATGGTTTTGTTGAAGACATCATAAGAAGGAAGGTGAAACGCCATGCAACCTCTGAAGAGGCAACTAACATAACACCTTTACCCCCTATTAGACTGTTTTACAGGAACTTCTTTTCAACAGCTCATAAAATGGAGGAAAGGGTCCTGAAAGATATTGTTGATAGGAACGTTATCCCTATACCTATTATCCCATTATAGGTGTTTCAATGAAACACCTATGCCCAAGCTTACCATCAAGTGCTGTCGGGATGTTGGGGAAATAGCCTCGGCTACCAATGTTTTTTGTACAGTCACGGTTGGTCGAGTGGTTAAAGAACCGGGTACGCCATGGTGTATAATGTTCCTGGCTGTCTGGGTTCGAATCCTTCTTGGGTGTGGAGTTTTCATTTGTATATTGGCTTTGGGACAATTCAAGCTTGTTCGCATTTGTGGTGCTCACGTGGCCAAAGAAAGTGAGGTGATTCGAAGAAATATCTATGCCCAAGCTTACTACCAAGTGCTGTCGGGATGTTGGGGAAATAGCCTCGGCTACCAATGTCTTTTGTACAGTCACGGTTGGTCGGGTGGTTAAAGAACCGGGTACGCCATGGTGCATAGTGCTCCTGGCTGTCTGGGTTCGAATCCTTCTGGGGTGTGGAGTTTTCAATTATATATATATATATATATATATATATATATATATATATATATATATATATATATATATATATATATATATAATACGAAAATTTCTATCATACAAATCATACCTGACAAACTGAGAGGGGATGAATATATTCTACCTATACTATCTGTGAGAACCAGGTAATTGCCGGGTTCGTAACATACCTCCTGCTCCCAGTAAAAAAATAAAATTAATTGAAGATTAATTGCATTTTTGCTAAAGGTAAGTACAGTATTTAGTACATGAAACTGCAAAGATTTCAGAACAGAAATGTTGGCAAAAAACTTCATAACTGCAGCAGTACAACCTAAAAAAATGAAGAATGTTTATGATAATTGAAATGTAAATAAACACACATAATGAACATCTCGAGAATAACAGGTAAGTGATCAACACAATAATAGTTTACAGGATACTTCTTCTGGCAAGAAAATAAATATACTTTGCACCATAACTGCTGAAATGGTGAAATAATCTGAAGCTTAAAGTTTAACATAATATTTCTCACATAAGAACACTTACAATTCACTGTATTCACCTAGTTGTGCTTGCGGGGGTTGAGCTCTGCTCTTTCGGCCCGCCTCTCAACTGTCAGTCAACTGTTTCTACTGCTACTTTTTTTTCTTTTTTTCCACACCCCACACGCAGACTCACACACACACACACACACACGTGGAAGCAGCCCGTGACAGCTGACTAGCTCCCAGGTACCTATTTACTGCTAGGTAACAGGGGCATAGGGTGAAAGAAACTCTGCCCATCGTTTCTCGCCGGCGCCCGGGTTCGAACCCGGGATCACAGGATCACGTGACCAGCGTGCTGTCCGCTCGGCCGGTGGGCTGCCTAAGAGCCGGCTCGCCCTGCCCAGGACTGTGGTAACTATAAAAAGTTCCTTTCTCCTATCACTTCCTGCAACACTGTACACTTCAGGGTGTTCACACTTGTACCTCTGGGATAGCAACACATTTATCCCTCCAGGGCGCTATATTATTCAGTCCACCTACATATATGAGGTAATTTGTCACTCTCTTATCAACACGTTTGCTCATGCTATAATCACCAGACTTATCAAGGTTCCCATGAGTATTAAGTTCAATCAACACACCCACATAAATGACAGTCTGGAAAACAAAATCTAGTAGAGAAGTTTTCCACTTATCTGGTTTCACTGTTAAACTCCCATTAGTCCAATGTCACCAAAGTACCCTTCCATCAACAGTAAATATTTCATTATACACCAACATAACATGGTAAAGAGCTTACTCACAGTCTCACATACATTATATACACATATAGTAAAGAGCAAACAAAAGTTTTTATCCTGAGAGCGCTTTTAGGAATACCATGACTAGGAATACCAGGAATACCTGGAGCTGTAACATAACCTCCTCTCTTGAAATAGGCTCGCGCCTGTCACAGGATTAACTTTTTACCCCGGCCTATCACACTTCAATTAGATCTAAGGTATGATCCTAAAACCCCTGTAATGTAAAAAATACAAACACCAGTAATTTACTGAGGGAGGGACACAAACACAAGTAAAAACGTATAATATTAGAACTTAAGAATTATTATATATAAAAATCTCTACTAGGAAACTACTTAATAAATCTACAATATAATATAATTCACTGTAGGCTTGTTACAGTAACTTCTGTAACTTCTTTGAGGGTCCTGAAAGATATTGTTAGTAGGAACGTTATCCCTACAGACAAAAATCAGAAGATACAATTGACAATTTACTAGAAAACCAAAAAAAGGGCCTACCTACTCACGAGAAACTCTCCAGACACAAAGCAGAACACTTTGAA
>WNGS01135237.1:3047019-3069814 GCA_020271785.1 Procambarus virginalis
TCTCCTGGGCGTCATCTTCCCTCTCAAATACGGTTGCCAGCCTACGCCTCGGCGGTAGTCGTACGGATTCCCAATTAGAATCTTCTTTCACTGCTCTCCCAGTGGAATGGCCTGGCCACTACGATGTCACTGTGAAGCTATCAGACGTTCCAGACAATACTGCTTAAACTCCACCTGCACAGCACCCGATTCCAGAGCACTTGAAGCTCAATATTCTGTCAATTCCCTCGTTGGTCCACACACATGGAATGAAGGAAGACTTCTTGGCGTACTTTCATACAACGGGTGACTCGTAAGGTTCCACGGGATCGGCGTACTACTGTCAAACTGACAGGACCGTCGTTCACACATCCAACCTAGTTGACGAGTCGGTCAACCTGGTTTCCTCACGGTGGAATGGCCCAGACGCTACGCTGTCTCCTAAACGGGCGAACTGCCACAGACGTCACATACGTCACTGCCCAGACCACTTCTTGCAACGCACCTGTCCCGGAGCACTTGTTGCTCAATATTCCGTCAATTCCTTCTTCGGTCCACACATGGAATGAAGGAAGACCTCTCAGAGTGCGTGCAGACAACAGGAGATGCGTAGATGCGTATATCTACTGGAGCTCGGGTAATCCGTCAACTTGACAGGATTCCCTGGCGCACGTCTTGCTTCGCTGACGTGCCATGTGAGACTGATCGCGCCAGCACGGTGCTACGGCTGGACCCCCCTGCCTTCGTGACGTCATGTTTGCCAAGGGAGGTTTTCATTGGCTCCCAGTGCCACGACGCTGACGGTGACCAATCTGGTGTCAATGACGTCACACAGATTTGGCGGGACAACAGAGGGGCCAGCGCCATATTGTCTTCCTAAAGGGCCTATACCACAGGCCAAAATACTCTTCTTTTATAAATTTCTCGGCATTGCGAGAACACAATACTCTCCCACAAATGTCAAACTGAGGCCCGCGTCGTAGAGAACGCTCGGGTAATGTGGACATGACTCTTACAGCGGGCATGGGAGAAATAGAAGGGGGGGAACACCGTCACATACCCCTCCCCTTAAAATAAGAGTCATGTCTGGTTAGTGTAAGCGGGACAAGGCATCTGCAACTACGTGGTCCTTCCCACTGAAAAGCTTGACTTCCAGCCAGTACTTCAGCCGCCAATGTGAGACACTCCTCATATGTCTGTTGACCGTTCCCACGGTCACCCTTGGCGCCCACTGCTTTTCTAGCACGGACCGAGGACTGCATACCTCGTGTCCGTTCACCAGCTGGAACGGTGAGAAGTCTAACCATTCTGCCACTGCGTTACAAATGGCCAACAAAACAGGGTCCACTGTCTCTTCCCACTCATCTTCCTGCTCTGCGCAGAACATTCTCAGAACTGTCTTCGAGGTGGAGTGGAATCTTTCGATCGCCCCCTGCAACTGTGATCGGTAGGGCGACGACCGAATCTGCATCACTCCCCAACTTGTCGCTGTCTGTCTGAAACACTTTGACTGGAATATACTTCCACAGTCCGTCTGAAGTTGTCTGGGCATTCCTACCCAAGAGAATAATCGTTGTAGTTGCCCAGCTACTCCTCTCAACGTCGAACGTCGCATCGTGTTCACCCCCAGGTGACCCGCAGAGTCACTAGAGTGTGACAGATCCAACACTGCCGCTCTGCACTTGGCTGGCAACACTACCTGGTGTCTTGTACCTAGAGAGGCTTTTCCGGCCTCCATCCTTACAGTTCTCCACTGTCTCATTAATATGCCGTTCTGTCTGTAGAAATGAGTGGCCCTCTCAGGACCAACACGTCCTCCTTTGGCCTCACGAATCAATTTGGGGAATTCTGCTTGCTGCAACTCCTCGAGACGAGTGCGGTCCACCCCAAGAGAACTGGTGAGGGTCACCTGTACCTCACCATCCGGGCTGCCTTCGCCCTCCACTCGCTCTCCGGGTTCCCTGAAGAGGTGATCGATTCCCAGGCCGTCGGACGTCTCCTCGTCGGCCTTATCAGATCCATACCCTCCTTGTCCATCGCACTGCCTTGGAACTACAGCACAAACAGGGAACGCCATCGTGGCGATTCCTTTCTCGTCCCCACAGGCGTTCAACACTCCGCCTTTCTTCTTGTAGTGCTCCAAGCACTCCTCGCCGTTCACGAGGTTCGGGAGGACACGTCCTCCACATGCGTCATTTCCCAAGATGACTTGTGCCTCCATCTTGGGCATCGATGCACAGACCCCAACTACTAGGGTTTGGCATCCATAATCTGAACTCAGGGTCACCCGCTGTAGGGGCATCTGCACTGGGTCTCCCACAGTGGTCACACTTGCCACCCCCCCACACTGGTACTCACGTGACCCTCGGGGAACAGGGTTTTGCTCACTAGGGTACAATCTGCCCCAGTGTCTCTCAATATCTTCACAGGGATGGGGTCTGCATCCCCCATCCTCACGGTTCCCTCTCGCACGAATGGGTTAACTCTCTTCTCTCCAATAAGTACGGGTCCATCCCGCACCCTCTCGGCCACCTGGTCCTCGACCTTCACGAAAGCCACGTTCCCCCACTGCTTAGGGCATCTGCATACCCGCGCGACGTGTCCGAATATTCCGCAGTTGTAGCAGAGGATCCTTCTTCTTCCACGGATCTCCCTCGCTCCTTCCAACGACTCCTTCTCAGCATCTTCTGTCGTAACAATAACCATAGCTCCTGAGCTCTCCGTTTGGGACTTCTTTACCGGCTCCACAGCACTCTTCGATCCTCTGCCGTCTTCACTCGAGATATAGGACTTGGGGGAACTCGCTCCCGTCCTCCATCCGTCCGACCTTCTATAATTTCTCCCATACCCGGAGAATGTGGGCGGTCGGTGCTGTCCCTCTCGACGTGGTCGTAAGGCTTCTTCCAGCATGTCAGCTCGATCGGCTGCGGCTCTTAGGTCCTTAATGTCCGCCTCCTTCACTCTCATCCTGATCTCAGGAGAGAGCACGGACATGAACTTTTCCATGACCATAAGCCTCTTGACATCCTCGGCCGACTTCGCTCCTTCAGACTCCAGCCATTTCAGGAATTTCCTCTCCATGTCCCTCGCTGTCTCCGCATATGATTTTCCCGGCGAACAGGTATATTCCCTGAACCTCTTCCTGTAGCATTCCGGCGTTAGCTTGAACGAATGGAGCACAGCCCTCTTTACAGCATCGTAGTTGGTACACTCTTTGAGGTCGAGCATATTGTAGGCTTCACGAGCTTCACCAGTGAGTCTACCCTGAACTAGCTCCGCCCACTCTGCCCTCGGCCACTTCTTGAAAGTAGCAACCCTTTCAAAGTGATCGAAGAAGCCCTCAGCCTCATTAGGCACGAAGACTGGCAAATCCCTCTCTCTCACTCGGCGGTCTTCTTGCTGTGATGGGGCAGGTGGAGCTAGCCCTAGCTCAGCTCGCCTCAACTCAACCTCCTTGTTAGCTTCTACCTCTTGTTGTTTCAGCCTAGCTTCTAGCTCGCGCTCCTCTTGTCTTAGCTTTGCCTCTCGTTCTGCTTCCTCACGCTTCAGCTGTGCCTCTCGTTCTGCTTCCTCACGCTTCAGCTATGCCTCTCGTTCCTCTCGTTTCAGCTGCGCCTCTCTTTCTTCCTTGCGCAGCTGTGCTTCTGCTTCTCGTTCTTCCCTGCGCAGCTGTGCCTCTCGTTCTTCCCTGCGCAGCTGTGCCTCTCGTTCTTCCCTGCGCAGCTGTGCCTCTCGTTCTTCCCTGCGCAGCTGTGCCTTTTGCTCATGCTCTTCCTTGCACAGCTGTGCTTCCAGCTGCAGCTTTATTATCTCCAGCTTAACGCTACGCCTGCTGCCGCTGGATCATCTACTGCTTCCACCGACGCTCAAGTTCTCTCCCATACTGGCAGGTGTCTGTGGCCGTTCCTCTCCCAAAGCTTCATCACGTAGCCTGAGCTGTGCTATGATCTCGAGTCTTCTCTCTCCCACTTTGGAAGATTTCAACGTTATCCCAAGTGGTCGGCAATCGATTGTAGCTGTGACCTGGTGCACTCCTCCAGCACCTGCTCGTCTCTTGTGTCAATGAAACTTGTTACTTTATCATCCTCCATCTTGTGCTACGAGTGATAAACTGTGCCTGATACCTAATACCACAAACAATGTACCACAATTGCAACCTTTATCTTGATCGTGATCCTGGCAAGGTCGCCAATGTCGGGGTTCACGGTATGAGAGGGGTGAGCAACAGTAAACTAGATATCCTCTCAAAGGTCGCACTGGCGATAACCGTTACTCACCGTAGTCCTGCAGGTCTTCACTCTATCCTCGCGGCGCCACTGTATGCCCAGGAGAGTACCCCAGTCAGTCCCCAACCCGGCCTTAGATCGGGAATGAGTGGAAACACAGTTTGTTCCTTCACTGTGTGCCCGCCCCGGCAAGGACTCTTATACTACTTACAAGGTCGCCAACTGGTGTTTTCCGGTGTCCAGTAACACTACAGTGGTGTTGCGTAATTGTGGAACTGTGGCAAGAGCACACTCAATATATCTGGTATCAGGCTAGTAATTATTCCTGTCAATCTGTCTTCTTTCAAGTATTCCGTAGTCACAAGATTTATGGAGGGTGTGATACAAACACCAAGGTATTTTGGTATTTTACTTAAAACATCAAGGTATTCATATATCAATAAACACACAAGTACAAGTGCAGCAGCCGCTCTCTCCTCACAGATAATTTGGGGCACACCGATATGGCAACACACTTCCACCCAACGTCAAACATCAAAAATCAGCTGGGCCGCGCCCTGCTAGCCGTGAGAATGTTTATTGCTTGTTTTCCTGGTGTCACACGCCCTGTTTCTTTAAATTCTCTTGAATCACTATATTTGTCATCCACATAACATATCTATAATTTCGATAGAACACAATAAACCACCATACTGGTTTCACGATCAATAACTCATTCCTACAGCACTTAACGTGATATTTCACTGTACTAGAGAACTGCACTGTACTTGATAATAATTACAATGAATGCACTTAATCACGGTACTGTTCTTAGATTCAATAATTCCTCTCAAAGGCGATATCACAACTAATCACTTCACACATGTAAAATTATTCAATACACAGGCATATACATATACATAGATAAATCATAGATATCAATAATAGTTATCATACAAATCCTGGGCACATAGCCTAACACTAATAACTGGTTCACTAGTATATATATATATTCTCTCTAAATCATCATGGTAAAGTCACATGAAATAAATTATCGTCACAGCAAATCTTTAGTAAACCCAGGTGCTTGCACACACCACATATATATATATAAATGAATACTGTGAGTGCTCTGTATCGCCTCACTCCGCACTACTGTGCCTACTGTGACACAGATCCAGGTGAGACTTGCTCACTACATGAAAGATACTCTGGCTAAATATATATATAGCTGACTAAAGGGGAATTGGGAGGGTAACTATAATCACCTACTTCGCCTATCCTTCGATGAGAGTTGAGTTGCAGCTCCTGGTCCAGGCTCCTCGTGTACCCTCCAGAAACCCGTGGTGTAGTGGTAAGACACTCGCCTGGCGTTCCGCAAGCGCTATGTCATGGGTTCGTATCCTGGCCGGGGAGGATTAACTGGGCACAATTCCTTAACTGTAGCCTCTGTTTAACGCAACAGTAAAATGTGTACTTGGATGAAAAAACGATTCTTCGCGGCAGGGGATCGTATTCCAGAGACCTGCCCGAAACGCTACGCGTACTAGTGGCTGTACAAGAATGTAACAACTCTTGTATATATCTCAAAAAAAAAAACCAAGCCAACGTCCCAGGATTATCGCGTCTTGCTGCGTTCTGTCCTCCGCAGGTCCGTGCTCCTCCTCCACGCCTTGTAGGGTTGGAGTCGGTCTCCTGGCCGTCAACTTCCCTCTAAAATACGGCTGCCAGCCTACGTCTCGGCGGTAGCCGTACGGATTTCCAATTAGTATCTTCTTTCGCTGCTCTCCCAATGGAATGGCCTGGCCACTACGATGTCACTTGAAGCTCAATATTCTGTCAATTCCCTTGTCGGTCCACACACATGGAATGAAGGAAGACTTCTTGGCGTACTTGCATACAACGGGTGACTCGTAAGGTTCCACGGGATCGGCGTACTACTGTCAAACTGACAGGACTGTCGTTCACTCATCCAACCTAGTTGACGAGTCGGTCAACCTGGTTTCCTCACGGTGGAATGGCCCAGACGCTACGCTGTCTCCTAAACGGGCGAACTACCACAGACGTCACATACGTCACTGCCCAGACCACTTCTTGCAACGCACCTGTCCCGGAGCACTTGTTGCTCAATATTCCGTCAATTCCTTCTTCGGTCCACACATGGAATGAAGGAACACCTCTCAGAGTGCGTGCAGACAACAGGAGACGCGTATATCCACCGGAGCCCGGGTAATCCGTCAACTTGACAGGATTCCCTGGCGCATGTCTTGCTTCGCTGACGTGCCGTGTGAGACTGATCGCGCCAGCACGGCACTACGGCTGGACCCCCCTGCCTTCGTGACGTCATGTTTGCCAAGGGAGGTTTTCATTGGCTCCCAGTGCCACGACGCTGACGGTGACCAATCTGGTGTCACTGACGTCACACAGATTTGGCGGGAGAACAGAGGAGCCAGCGCCATATTGGCTTCCTATACCACAGGCCAAAATACTCTTCTTTTACAAATTTCTCGGCACTGCGAGAACACTACACTCTCCCACACATGTCAAACTGAGGCCCGCGACGTAGAGAATTCTCGGGTAAAGTGGACATAACTCTTACAGCAGGCGTGGGAGAAATAGAAGGGGGGGGGGGGAACACCATCACAATATATATATATATAAAATATATATATATATATATATATATATATATATATATATATATATATATATATATATATATATATATATATATATATATATATATATATATATATATATATATATATATATATATATATATATATATATATATATATATATATATATATATATATATATGTCGTACCTAGTAGCCTGAACTCACTTTTTGGCCTACTATGCAATGCCCGATTTGCGTAATAAGCCAAGTTTTTCTGAATTAATATATTTTCTCTAATTTTTTTCTTATGAAATGATAAAGCTACCCATTTCATTATGTATGAGGTCAATTTTTTTTCATTGGAGTTAAAATTAACGTAGATATATGACCGAACCTAACCAACCCTACCTAACCTAACCTAACCTATCTTTATAGGTTAGGTTAGGTTAGGTAGCCGAAAATGTTAGGTTAGGTTAGGTTAGGTAGGTTAGGTTCTCGAAAAACAATTAATTCATGAAAACTTGGCCTATTAGGCAAATCGGGCCTTGCATAGTAGGCTGACAAGTGCGTTCTGGCTACTAGGTACGACACATATATATATATATATATATATATATATATATATATATATATATATATATATATATATATATATATATATTGTATTTTATTTACATACTTAAGAGTTCTCAAATTTGAATAAAGCCACTAACATGCACAACATTTCAGGCAGGTCCTTTATCATAATTTTCCCTGGAATATCAGCCGCCAAATCTTTTAACAACCAGGTACCCATTTACTGCTGGGTGAACAGAGGCGTACAGTTAAGGATTGGTGCCTAGTCAATCTGCCCCAGCCAGAATACGAACCCAGGGCAAATCGTTAGCGAAGTGCCAGGGCGAGTGTGTTTCCACTGCGCAATAGTGGAACTGCGCATCATGCTTCTGTCACACTTGTTGGTTGTTATTTTAGATATCGAAGCATTATTATAATCATTATCAATTTTTTTCTATCAATTTCACACTACTCTAAATTACTTTATAGACGTTTCCTGCTTTCCTGCGGCACCTGAGTTTGTCACGTCCCACTGCAGTAAGCAGCCCTCCCCAGCTCCTAGCCCTACCCAGCTCCTAGCCCTCCCCAGCTCCTAGCCCTCCCCAGCTCCCAGCCCTACCCAGCTCCCAGCCCTCCCCAGCTCCCAGCCCTCCCCAGCTCCCAGCCCTCCCCAGCTCCCAGCCCTCCCCAGCACTCAGTCTCATCCGCTCCCATTGGTCTCCTCAGCTCTATTGGGTCTCCTCAGCTCCCTTGGGTCTCCTCAGCTCCCTTGGGTCTCCTCAGCTCTCTTGGGTCTCCTCAGCTCCCTTGGGTCTCCTCAGCTCTCTTGGGTCTCCTCAGCTCCCTTGGGTCTCCTCAGTTCCCTTTGATCTCCTCAGCTCCCTTGGGTCTCCTCAGCTCTCTTGGGTCTCCTCAGCTCCCTTGGGTCTCCTCAGCTCCCTTGGGTCTCCTCAGCTCCCTTGAGTCTCCTCAGCTCCCTTGGGTCTCCTCAGCTCCCTTGGGTCTCCTCAGCTCCCTTGGGTCTCCTCAGCTCCCTTGGATCTCCTCAGCTCCCTTGGGTCTCCTCAGCTCCCTTGGGTCTCCTCAGCTCTCTTGGGTCTCCTCAGCTCCCTTGGGTCTCCTCAGTTTCCAGCTGCATCTCCTTCAGTGACCATATATGCGGATCACTCCCTCACTCCACCATCTACTTTACACGAACGTCACCAAGAAATCCGACCAAATTAGCCCTTGAAAGAACGGGTCCCTGCCAGCTGCTTAATTGGATGCTGGGGACAAAACAACGGTAAACGCGGCAGAACATACGAGCGATTCTTGTATTCCAGAGCGAGGGAATTTTGACTTTTATCTGCTAAATCCGCATATTTCCTTTTGACATCAGTGACAGGAAGTATTGATTTTTTCCTGTCGGATCGGAATCTTAGCCCGCATGTTGGGAATATATATATTAAGCATGTGTTGAATATTAGGAATTTCAAGCTGCGTATTTTCAATTCTCGAATTATACATTTTTATTTATGGGTTGAACGAATAAGGCGTCTAACACGAAGTAGAAGAAGAACATACCTCATTGCTGTCACTCGGCTTCATGGGACTTACCAACGTTGCGTAAATCAACAAATACTAAATCAGTTACTGAATGTCAGCTCACCACTTTTAATATTGGACCCAGCTGGCCATGTGTTCTACACTGGGCTTACCAGTTGAAAACCATCCATTAAGGAATAGGTCTTCTTAGAAGACACCTTCCTGCAGGAACATGGGTGTTGATTTTGGGAGCAAATTATCGGGTCACATAATAGACATAGAATCGATTGATTGCTTCAAGCGTAGGTTAGGCAGATAAATGAATGAGTCTGAATATAAAAAGCTGTATCGTATGGGCCAATGGATCTTCTGCAGTTCACTTGTTTCTAATGATTTTATGCTCAAAGCTGCTAACAAACTGGATGAGTGGCAACAAGGGCAAGTGCTAACAACAACAGAGCTTTAATTAAATTCATTTAGAGACCATCACATGTTGGCATACATACACTTATATGTATGTATATGTATACAGGTTATGTGGAAGCTGGTCAGAATAGCATTTTACCTTTGTAAACGCACTTTAATGTCACTATGTAAAAAGACATCTCGAACACTGTTTATGTTGGACAGACGTAAATCTGTGCATTTATGTATTTATGTTTGTAGGTTACATTAGCATCTTATAATCACTACAATTACTTTCTGTGGTTGATTGTTCAGTAAATAGCTGAACTATGTGTTTAATAGATCTCTAACACCGTCCATGGAGGACTGAAGAAAATGTATTTATGCTGATTAGCATTGTAAATGTGTGGCCACGTCTGTGGTAGAACCAAAACAAAAAGTCGGCTTTAGACTACAACAAGTACGAGCTGAATTAACAATGCCACAACACTGAAAACACTTGTCACTTCTTCTAGTGCTGAACACTGTTGTTTTTGATTCAGCTACTTGGAACAACAAAGTTCCAAGCAGCACTGGCTATGGTGAACCCGCCGTATTTACCTAGCACAGGAGAAGTGCTGTTGACCACGTTATCAATTGTCAATGTCCTAAATTTTAATCGAGAAAAGTGTACTTTTCCCCAAGGGTCGACGAGCGGGCTGTGTTACTGTTTATTGCTGCTTCTGATTCAGCTACTGTTTCTGTTCTACAAACACAGTGCTATCCTACATCTACAGTGCTCGCTACAACTAAAATACCATTGTACATCTACATTGCTCTGATACAACTACAATACTCTTGTACATATTCAGTGCTGTTCAACATCTACAGTGCTGTTATACAACTACAATGCTATCATACAACGGCAGTGTTGTTCTATATCTACAGTGCTGTTATATAATTACACTGCTGTTCAATATCTACATTGCTGAAATAACATTGCAGTGCTGTTCAACATCTACAGTGGTGATATGTAACTGCAGCTGTTCGAATCTACAGTGAACAGATTTTGTTCTCTTTGCAGTTCTCCCAGACAAACATTGCAGTTCTCCCAGACAAACGATGCAGTTCTCCCAAACAAACGTTGCATGTTCTCCCGCACAAACGATTTAGTTCTCCCAAACAAACGTTGCAGTTCTCCCACACAGACGTTGCAGTTCTCCCGCACAAACGTTCCAGCTCTCCCATACAAACGTTGCAGTTCTCCCGCACAAACGTTCCAGCTCTCCCATACAAACGTTGCAGTTCTCCCGCACAAACGTTCCAGCTCTCCCATACAAACGTTGCAGTTCTCCCACACAAACGTTGTAGTTCTCCCTAAGAAACGTTGCAGTTCTCCCGCACAAACGTTCCAGCTCTCCCATACAAACGTTGCAGTTCTCCCGCACAAACGTTCCAGCTCTCCCATACAAACGTTGCAGTTCTCCCACACAAACGTTGTAGTTCTCCCTAAGAAACGTTGCAGTTCTCCCGCACAAACGAGTTAGTTCTCCCAGACAAACGTTGCAGTTCTCCCACACAGACGTTGTAGTTCTCCCGCACAAACCTGCAAATCCATCAGCAATGCCATATTAAACGTTTTCCTAACAAAATACAATTACATGTATTCACAGAAAATAAAACTCCTCCATCCGACATCTCTTTAATGGGAACGTGTCCAAACATGTCGCAGGCCGCCTCCCTGGTCGCAAGGAGGAGCAATCTGTCCTCTTAAAAAGAACGTCGCTTTTGGCCATTTACCCGTATGGACGAAAGTGGACGTAATTTGAAAATGAAAAAAAATTGAAAATAAATTTGGGATTTTTATTTTCAACAACAGTAAGTTAAGAGTCCTCTGATAGATTAAGTGGGCAGGAAATTCTCATAAAGTTTCAAAACGTGAATTGAAAGTTTCTTTCCTAGCGTGTCCGAGGTGGCCGGACGCCTTAAACAGAAAACGGAACAGTACGTCACTTTTGTGAGTCGATTTAATTTCAAATTACGCCAAACATGGCCATAGCGCGCATACGAGCGAAATGTGACGTTATTTTATAGGAGGACGGGTTGCTCAGTCAGTGCTTGACCTCCGGCGAGGGCTGACGTATCACTCCGCCCCCCAAAGATGTTCTCCTATCTGAACTCTCTTATTTGAGCTAACTGCCTTAGTAAAATATATATATTACATATAAACACTTGCCATGATCGCTGGGCACACGATCAAACACAGGCAACCACTGCAACAACTGTTATATTAGCTTCCGACAGAATTGGTATCTGGAGGGCGCTCGATCAGCTGTGGCTCAAAGATGTCGTCCCCCCTGTGACATCCAATCAGGTCTCCTTTAGACTGCCTCACAGCTCTTCTGCTCCTGACTTGAGTTTATTAAATCTTCTCACAGGCTTCATACATAAACGCCTGCCTGGTTCCCTCCTCTTGAAGGAGTACAGGTGTTGCACACGGTTCTAGTCATAATTTACCCTACGTAGTGCTGTTCCCCATCTACAGTACTTATGTAAAAGTGCAGAGCTGTTCAACATCTACAGTACTTATATACAAGTACAGAGCTGTTCAACATCTACAGTACTTATGTAAAAGTGCAGAGCTGTTCAACATCTACAGTACTTATGTAAAAGTGCAGAGCTGTTCAACATCTACAGTACTGATATACAAGTGCAGAGCTGTTCAACATCTACAGTACTTATATACAAGTGCAGAGCTGTTCAACATCTACAGTACTGATATACAACTGCAGAGCTGTTGAACATCTACAGTGCTGATATACAACTGTAGAGCTGTTGAACATCTACAGTGCTGATATACAACTGCAGAGCTGTTGAACATCTACAGTGCTGATATACAACTATAGAGCTGTTGAACATCTACAGTGCTGCTATACAACTGCAGAGCTGTTGAACATCTACAGTGCTGATATACAACTGTAGAGCTGTTGAACATCTACAGTGCTGATATGCAACTGTAGAGCTGTTGAACATCTACAGTGCTGATATACAACTGTAAAGCTGTTGAACATCTACAGTGCTGATATACAACTGTAGAGCTGTTGAACATCTACAGTGCTGATATACAACTGTAGAGCTGTTGAACATCTACAGTGCTGATATACAACTGTAGAGCTGTTGAACATCTACAGCTGTTTAAAATCAGTAAATTTAATTGAGTTTCTGGCGCTCACTCAGGCCGCCCACAAAGTCACTTAAGGACTGCCTCAGAATGCTCCTTCCTGTCTTGACTTGAGCACACAAAGTCGCCTGGCAGACTCCACACACAAATGCCTGCTTACTCTCCTCCACAAAAGGATATAACATAACAGAGTCCACAAAGGCACGACCACCACTAGGCTTCAGACCGCCTCTAATATCTTCATATCACAGATAAATGCATAGGACGTCCCCCTACAGCTTCCTTACACTTGGCAACAAGTATCCTCTACTGACTCACTAAACGGGGTTTATATTCTTTCTTTCCAGGAGGTCAACGATGTAACGTCCATTCTTGACGACTGTGGTAACTGGAGTGACAGTCACGCTCCAAAATGTCAACATCTCAATGTGGAAAATATTTTCCACCATTATAGCTTAACATGTTTTAGTAATGGTCTATGAAACCACCTGGACCAGGCATAGCTAATTTTTAATCAAGCCAAGCTCTTTCGAGACAGAGAGAATGTCTACTCAGTAAAAATCTACCATTTTGTGATCTATACATCTCAGTAGGCCTCCATAAATGATCCATCTCAGGACATGTAATATTATCTAACAGCTATAGGCATATCATTGTAATATGCCAAAATAAATGCACATACTCAATAAATAATTGCTTAGCCAAATATATTTGGTTCACAATTATATAAATGGATTCTTAACAAGAGGCAAGGCACCTATACCCAGCCTTGGGGTGGATGACAGTGTTGAGACGCTGCGTATGACGGTTGTAAACAAACTCCTCCGTCATGAAGACGCTCCAAGAAGTTCAGGCTATTTAATACCAGCTGTTTAAGAACCGTGGACATGATTAGTGGAGTAAACTGCACAGACAATGTGCATATATAAGCAAGACACACTATTTAAAGTGTTTTAAGTGTGTCTTGCCTCAATGAGAAGAATAAGGACAACGATACCACAGCTGCATCGCCTTTCCTCTCTCACACACTAAGGAGTGTGAATAGTAACACCACATCCGAGTCGCTTCCCTCCCTCACACACTGAGGAGCGTGAATAGTTACACCACATCCGAGTCGCTTCCCTCCCTCACACACTGAGGAGCGTGAATAGTTACACCACATCCGAGTCGCTTCCCTCCCTCACACACTGAGGAGTGTGAATAGTTACACCACATCCGAGTCGCTTCCCTCCCTCACACACTGAGGAGTGTGAATAGTTACACCACATCCGAGTCGCTTCCCTCCCTCACACACAGAGTAAACAATGCTCTGCCACAAGAGCAAGACACTGTTTAAAGTGTATTGATTATGTGTCTTGCCATAAAACCAGTGAGAGAAATATGTGATAACATTACCACAGGTGTGATGCCTCACTCCCTCATGCAGAGTGTAAACAAGACTCCGCCACCACGATGGTCCAAGAAGTTCACGTTGCTTTATTTGCCACCGTTTAACAGTCGAGGACCTGACTGGTGGCGAAAACTGCATGTACAATGTGTATAACCAGCAAGACAATTTATTTAAAGTGTTTTGAGTGAATGTCATGCAAGAAACAGTGAGTGAGGAGTTGAGGATATCGTCCTGAGAGCAAGCACCGCCTCACCATCCCACACACACAGTGTAGACCCAGGACAGTGACACCACAGCTGTATCGCTTACTTCCCTCACACACAGAGTAAATATTACTCTGTCACAACATTAAGACACTCTGTTTTAATTAAAGTGTGTCTTACCATAAACTCAGAGTGGATTGTGATTAACACCTGACGCCTTAAAACAGTAGCCGACGGAGTCAACACTGCCGTTCCAACATCAGAAGTAAACAAAACTACAAGGTCAGGCCTTACAGGCGGGCTAAATCTTTGTACTAGAAGACTGAGCTCAGTGCTTGCATCTTAAAAAAATAAAGGGAGGTTGGTGGTAGTACCTAGTAATTGGACCCAAAATTCTTCGTGCTACTAACCCCATTTATTGCAGGTGCACTTATACCATGGGCTTACGAGCTCACCTCAGTAAGTAATACATGTTAGTAAGTCAAAACCATATTAACTAAATTAATCAGTGATTGACAAATGTTTGATATATTGCAATTGCTTAAAACCAAAGTAAAGTATATATTTGCAATAAATAATTCTTAAAATCACATAATCATGTCATTGTTTAGAATAATTCCTATGTGGTAAGATGCCAGATCAAAAGGTTAAACTGGAATAATTTAACCGTATCAGTCCTAGCATTATACATATTACTTTTTACCAAGTGATAAGTGTTGTTTTTTCTATTTAAATAGATTAGTGAAAGCAACCCCCATTTCTGGGGTATCATCTGAAAACTGAGCCAATTAGGGAACACAAAATAAATACCGTCCACTACCCTAAGAAGAAGAAAACAATTTCCTAGTGGCCAGTTAGTTCCTTATTTTAGGGGTCAGCATGTTAAGAAATTACCACATTTCCCACTTCCATAAGAGATACTCATCCTCTGCTTGTATGCTTCTTAGTCACTCACTGACGTGTCTTTAACAAACTTCCTTCCTCTGACCTCTTAATTTCCGGACAGGTAAGCAGAATAACTCTCATCTGGTAGACTCGCTCCACCAGGTTACCTGCGGTCATAACACTCTTCAATGGGAAGAACTACTTAAAACAGTTTGCATAAAAAAATCCACGAAGTAATGCTGGAAATCTCCACTTTATCCTCACAGTCGATGAGTTAAATAAGCAAATATCGATTACAATATATGTCCAGTAACATGCCCAGTTAAGGACTAAAAGCGACCTACATATGTCAGAGGGTCGATACGGGGCTCCACAGAGCGCTGTGCTCAGTGTGGGCTCTCTGGTGATATGTGATTATGAAGCCCACCAGAGAACTAACACAATTTTTCAGATATAACAAACCGTTACAATATTAGCACCACATGCATACGAACTACCACTTCACTCTCGAGCGATAGTGACATTCCAAAACTACCGCAATATCCAGGTACTAACACAACATTACGTAACAAACACAACATATATCTGTATTTTGTAGCCAGATCTCGTTATATGATAGATGAACTTAACACAAAATAACATGTGTGAGGGGGGGGGGGGGAAAGAGTGTCCCAAACAGGTCAATTGTCGGTGAGGAACGACAAGTCAAAGCATGAGATTACCGTCATTTGCATGGTATTGACTCGGGAGCAATGTTGCCTGGAGTGAGGAATCTTGCACGAGTGGCCTAGGTGTGGAGGGCCACAGGTGGCTGCTCCGGGAGAGATAATAAACACGGCCAGGTGTGTGTGCGGCCTGGTGTGTGCGGCCAGGTGTGTGTGCGGCCAAGTGTGTGTGCGGCCAAGTGTGTGTGCGGCCAGGTGTGTGTGCGGCCAGGTGTGTGTGCGGCCAGGTGTGTGTGGCCAGGTGTGTGTGTGGCAGGTGTGTGTGTGGCCAGGTGTGTGTGCGGCCAGGTGTGTGCGGCCAAGTATGTGCGGCCAGGCGTATGCGGCCAAGTGTGTGCGGCCAAGTGTGTGCAGCCAGGTGTGTGCGGCCAGGTGTGTGCGGCCAAGTGTGTGAGGCCAGGTACTCACCTAGTTGTCCTCACTAGTTGTGCTTGCGGGGGTTGAGCTCTGGCTTTTTGGTCCCGCCTCTCATCCGTCAATCAAGTGATGTACAGATTCCTGAGCCTACTGGGCTCTCCGTCACTATGTATGGAGTGCGAAAAGATACGGAGCATTTAGAGACAATTCTATAACCAATGTTCCAGCGAATGTATATTTCATTCAAAATTATCTGCTACCAGAAATTTTAGCCCAAATATCCCAGTTTGCTAACTGTAGGTAGTAACTTAGTGATTGGTACCTATCCACCGCTGCCCGCTGGATGGGGGGCGGTGTGCAGGATAAACATATAAATTGTGACACTTCTCTCCACATATGTCAGTTGCTTAATTTAGAACNGATGTGTCTGTTTTATGTTATTTATATTTTGTGCTCTTTATATGTAAAGCTCTGTTTTTTGTGGTAAATCCTGTGCCCGTTTCTGGGTTTTCTCTTTTTGTGCCTTGTATCATGTGTTTTTTTTCTTGGTTTTTGTTGAGTATGTTTAGTGCATCCGTGTTTACTTACTTTGTTATATTTGTCCTGTGTGTGTTCATGAATTGTTCATTCGGCGGGTGTGTTTTGTACATTGTGTATTTCTTTTATAAAAATAAAAAAAAAAATAAAAAAATTTTTCCTATCCCAAGTCAAAGGGATCTATCCTAAGGATCTCCTATCCTAAAGTCAAAGTTAGACTCGACTCTATTATTTAAAATCATTATAATTAATAAAATAATACTAATAATAAGATTATTAATAATATTAATAATATTAATAATAATAATAATAATAATAATAGGATAAAACCCATAGTTGCATATTTATGCATTTTATGTAAATATTTGAACTACAGTAAGACTTTTGCACACACCTGATAGCATTTTCAAGGTCTGAGTATATGGTTTGGACGAGACTTACATCTGAACGACTAATACGGTTGCTGTCTGAGATTGAGTCTTTTAAGCCATACCCCCTGGTCACCGCCATCCCCGCCTGTAAGTGTTCCCACCGGAAGGTCTTCTGTGGAATTAAGATCAGTCGTCTTTCCTGTCGTCCTGGGATTGTGAGAACTGGTGTTGTTGCTAATGAAGGTGTCCGTTCTGATTCAATCCTTCGGATGGTTTTTGTGAGAGTATGCACTCTCAGTGCTAAAAACGTATCCTTTGCATTGCTTGCAAGGGTGCTTGAATTGGTCTACTCAATTATTTGGTAGCCGAAGTTTATCGAGTTTTTTTTTTTTTGAATTTTACATGCAAGCATGCCAATAAATACAATAAAATACAACAAAACCACAGACACAACAAGAAATCATACACGTGCAAAAAAAAACATAAAGGGCATACGTACAGAAACACAAGACAAAAACGCCGGCCGGAAGGGCCGACCATAAAACAACAAATATTTACAAAAAATCAAGGTCAACAATAAATTGACAAAAAACAAGTCAACAATAAATACAAAACCAAATACCAATAATGAAAACAAAACACATCGGAATACAACACAGAAGTGATTCTAAAACAGGAAAAAATAAACATAACAAGGCTACCATCACCGTAAACACACACGGAGAAGCACCAACATGAACAAAAAATAATAATAAGAATAATAACAAAAACAAAAAGACAGGAATATAAAAAGTAAAACACACACAGGAACAATCCATACACGCCACAAGCCTGAAGGGCACACAGCACTACACAAACAAGCGCACAAACAACACTAATTAACCAATTAAACCACAAAACATAATAAAGGAAACATACCAACCATTACCACACACAGGAACCATACGCACTCACAGAATATAAACCCACAACCACAAACCGGAGCACGCAGGGACCGGTAAACATACCCTCCCCACCCATGCACACACCCGACCCACCCCACAAAGCACACTAACGGCAATAACCTACAACCCACAATACATAAAAGAATCATGGGTCAAGCAAAGCCAACTCCTCGGGAGAAAGATACTTGTCAGGGAACGACGACCGAGGATACTTTAGTTTATAGCCCTCCCAAATCATATACTCCTGTTCGGTGGGGCGACGACCCCCCATCCGCCGCGGTCCCGGCATAAACTCTGGAATCTCCAGGTCAGGCGGAAACGGGTACATCCGAAGTTCAAAAGCGCAAGTTGCATAACGAGGCTTGGGAGCACACGCCACGCCCCCCGCCGTAGCAGACGACACCGATGAAGCGGACGAGGGCTGCCAAGACGGCCACGTCTCCGGACGCACAGGAGCAGGGGACGAGACCGCAGGAGACACTGAAGAGACGGCTGCAGAAGGAAGAGGTGGCGAGACCGTAGTCGAGGAACCGGGGACTGAGGCAGGAGTCACAGAATCTCCAGAGCGAGCAGTCTTTTTCAACAGCATCACAAGGCCACCCCGCTCACCACGGACCTCAGCAGAGGGCACCACCCCCCACGAAGAACCGGAGACATCCGAGGCAGGCGATGCACCCGAAGCCGGAACCGCAGCTACGAGATCGGAAGTGGAGGCCGAAAGACCGTCACAGGCATCCTCTGGCAAATGCACCTCCGTAGTACGCAATGCAGCCGCAGCCACCCCTCTGTCGCCTGCAGACTCACAAGCGTCGAATTCGCCAACGTCCTCCCACGCAGACGACGAAAGCCGGGAACGCTTAGGCAAGGGCCGCACATCATCAGACCCGGAGGCTGACTCAGACACACGCTCAACACAAGCTGGGCGAGCCGACGCACGCCGCAGTACTGCAGCATCTTCAACCACATGGGGCACCAGGCCTGACACATGGGGAAGCGCCAGAACCAGGGAGCAGGGACATTGACAGATGCAGCCGAGGAAAAACGGGGGATGCGAGCAGAGCGTCGGCCGAAGAATCCCAGAGGCACTGGGCGGAGCAGGATGATCACCAAGCGATGACACAACCTCCGGAGGAGCAGTCACCACCACAGGGGGCGTATCAGGCGACACAGGGGGCACATCCGCGGCCGGAGAATCATCCACAGCAACAGAAACCTCCTCCACAGGAAGCGGTGGAAAATCCTCCTCACTGAAGAGGTTCACAGGCGCAAAGGCCGGCGCAGAACAATCAGCAGCCTGATGGCCCGACAGGCCACAACGATAACACGTCCGAGGCTGGCGGGCGTAAAACACACAAACTGTGTACCCCATCAGACGCACAGAGGACAGAATATCCTCCCGGAGCCTCATGCCCAGGGTACGAATGTTCGTCCGGACACCCTTAAGTGGGCTCGAAGATACCACATTCACCCGCACACTAACGACGGCGCCAAAACGGCCAAAGTACCGCCGGAGCAGACCCTCCGGAAACTCCAACGGAGCCCCATGCACGCTGACGTAGGTGAGGGCACCACTCCGATCAGATATGGAAACAGTGCCCGCACCATCCTGTAGAGGTAGTGTCCGCCCCTCGTAACGACGGAGAAATTCGCCGTACGCCAACTCCTCAGTGAATTTAAGGATCACCCGACGTGCCGTCACCAGCTCGACACCATAAAGATCCATCACAGGTACATGCAGCTGCTCACACACCCGCGCAATCTCCGGGTACCCAGCCCGGCTGGAAAATTCCAGGCCCACAAACTGAGCCTGCAGTACTGGTGGGAGGGGGACCCCCATCGTAACTCCACGTCAGCACAGGCGGCAGACACACCCGCCCCCGAACGGCCGAACTGGTAACCACACGCCAAATGCTGGAGCGCCGAAGCAGCACGTCTGCCCCCGACCAAGGCTAGGGCAGTTCTCTCAAGTTTATCGAGTTGGGTATCAAAGCGCTCAGTACATCGAGAGGAGTGCACTGAGGTCAACAGTGACGACCTGGGTCATCTGCGGCAGCTGCAATGCACAACGCAGTACTCTGTTACCAGGAGTGGCATCCCACCCAACCAGTGGGGAAATGTTAGCAACAAGGTGTGGTTGGGAGATTGGGGGGGAGAAACAGCCTTCCCCCTCACCCAACCGTTAGTCTTATGTATACAAATCTCCCCCAACCCTCTCAAATACAACTGGCGATTATTCTGGAATCAAGAAGCACTAGATAAAACGCCAAGAGAGTGACCAGGCGATGTAACCAATATGAAGATAGCACTGAAAGCCGGGAAATGAGTAAGCCTTTGGATTGGCTGAGATGGGATGACGTTACGGCTTCCATGCGCTCGCCTGGGGGGATTCGAGACCGGCATTCGGACCAGGACAGTCAAGGGAACCGCAGGCCACCTTCAGGAGTTCTAAGGAAGGCCTCTATTTGCCCTTGTCCTAAAGTATTATTATCTTGACACCATTAATTATTCCAGGCACCGGATCACTGGGATATTGCTGATGTCAAGAGGATTAGATTTCCATCGACAAGAAGGATTAACGACAATTAAGGACGGTTCCAGAGTCGCTGGGACCACTTGTGTCGTACCAAGGACTGGCAGTGTTAAGATCACCTATCAGTGGGTCAAGTGCAACATTCAGGAAAGATTGTTGGTTAAACAGCTTAATGAAAGACTTTGTATGGCGTGTGTTCCACGCCATACAAACTAAGCCAAATGTTGAAAAGCCTGTCAGTGTGAATCTGATTGAAATCGATTGTCCAGTCATCTGTGGAACAATCAAGTAAGGAATATTCCCAAAGGTGTGTATTGCTTTGGGGGATCGCGAAATTGTGGTATTTCGCGGGCGTGTGTAGCGAGGGAGTGTAAGCATCTTCCCTCACCTGACCTGAGGCTGGGCAGTGCGTTCGTGTGTGTGTGCTCATTTAAATTAGATTTAAATTTTGCCCCATGGGGCGAGTTTATTGTTCAGCGCCACTCATCCTGTGAGTGGATATACCGCCATAGCAGCATGTACAATACTCCCCAAAAGGAAGAAAACCCGCTGGGATGTTCATCCTGTCACTTGTAACCAGACACAGATGGGACTTGCTTAAGTGTCTCATTGTGAACAGCTCCTCAAACAGAAAAATTAACATCTGTCAACCTTTAAAATTTTACGTTATCTTGTGGGTGCAAAATGGGGGAATCTTTTAAGAACCGTATCAATATATGACATAGTATTTTCCTAACTCAAACAATGTGGGGTTTATTATTTTACACACATTTCTAAGGACCCATAGATGTCCACACACTCTCAGGTAGTGGTCAAGGCGGTGTCCATCACTCTCACCACAGATTCTGCAACTTCTCTGCTCAGCTGTTGTTTCCATTCCGAATCTCCATGGATATATGTATCCAAGACGAATTCTTGCTATTACTGACTCTCTCCCGCGGCCACCTTCTCTTTGTCCATGATGATTGTAGGGATTGCCAGCTGAAACCATATTGCTCATGTGCCGCGTGTACCACCAGTATAGAAAATAGTATAGAAAACGGGGGCTCTGAGGAGCTGTGTGTCTAGTGCATTAACGAACAGAAAACGGGAGAAAGTAACGGGAGTACTTAGTCATACTAGTTGTGTACTCAAGGAGAGGTTAAATTATACCTCACGAAGCAGTAGAAAAGTGACTGTGAGTGATTGTTGTAAATTGCGCTGGGACTCTGATGATCTGATCTCTGTGATTGATTAGCCCTGCATATTGCAACCCCTAACACCTGGATTCATCACCTGATAGCTGGAGGTGTGAACTTAATCTAGCATCGAAGGATTCAATGCCAGGTCCCCCTCACTATCGTATTGTCCATCCAGGAGCTGAAGACGTCATTCAGGATCAGCTGAACATGAAGCATGTAAGGTATGACTGACAATAAGTACATCCCGGGTTATTGTATTGTGCACAATCAACAATAAGTACATCCCGGGTTATTGTATTGTGCACAATCAACAATAAGTACATCCCGGGTTATTGTATTGTGCACAATCATTTTAGTAGTGCAGCAAACCACTCAATCTCTGATTTATCAGTGTGTGCTCATAATGAGACCTCTGTGTTAGTAAACCAAAGAGATTGTAGGGCTGTTAATCTGTTTCTTCTTGAGTTTTTTATATTGAGATGATTTCGGGGCTTTTTTTAGTGTCCCCGCGGCCCGGTCCTCGACCAGGCGTACACCCCCAGGAAGCAGCCCGTGACAGCTGACTAACACCCAGGTACCTATTTTACTGCTAGGTAACAGGGGCATAGGGTGAAAGAAGCTCTGCCCATTGTTTCTCGCCGGCGCCTGGGATCGAACCCAGGACCACAGGATCACAAGTCCAGCGTGCTGTCCGCTCGGCCGACCGGCTGTTTGGTGGCAGCTCTTAACCTCCCTTGACCTGTCACTAATGAGAATGACAGGTGACGTGTTATGTTTATGTACAAGTGATTTATAACACATTGAGATTAGGCTGTTAACATTTATTCAGTATATTGTGGGTGTTTATTCAGTACATGTCTGTGTGAGATACAGTGTTCTATCTCATTCCAGATGACCAGTAAGAGTAAGTGATTGATTGTTGATTGTTACTCACGTGTTTATGTTGATTGTGTTGTGGTATTGAGTGTTACCCTTGTTAGAGGTTTGTATGGTGACACGAGATAATTAATCCTTCAGATTAATTATTTAAAGCCATCTAATGTATTAGTGAAGTCAGTAATGTAATTAGTAAAGTCATTAAATGTCATTGATTTCAGCTGTCAGTTTGACAGTGTATTGAGTTTGTTAATTGATTGCTTCTTCTGTTGTGATAAACGATAATTTAACGTATTGAAGTGATTGCTAATTGTCAGTGTGACAGTGCATCATGCTCTTTGACTGACA
>WNGS01135237.1:3070148-3145315 GCA_020271785.1 Procambarus virginalis
ACTGTGGGGCGGGCAGTGTGTCATTAGCATTAATTAATTGAGTAATTAATTAAATAATTCAGGTAAATTGTTGGTGAGTTAATTTACGTAAATCAATTAGGTTATTAATTGTTAAGTATCTTTGAATACCGTCCAAGTGCCTTGGGTTAACGTAGTTGATTGAATGTCTTGTTGACAATTGATTGTTTATAGCAAATGGTTCTTGTAATGTCGTGTAGGACATTTATCTAGAGTAAAGGTAATTTAGGTTCCAGTGTTAGGCAAATGTGGGTGATTGTTCTTGTGACATTGTTGTGGTGTGTGTGTGTGTGTTTGTGTGTGTGTGTGTGTGTGTGTGTGTGTGTGTGTGTACTCACCTAGTTGTGCTTGCGGGGGTTTAGCTCTGGCTCTTTGGTCCCGCCTCTCAACCGTCAATCACAGGTGTACAGGTTCCTGAGCCTATTGGGCTCTATCATATCTACACTTGAAACTGTGTATGGAGTCCGCCTCCACCACATTACTTCCTAATGCATTCCATGCATTATGCATTATGCATTACTTCCTAATGCATTCCACGTCCCCCCAGAGGAGAAGGAGAAGCCTGTTTGTTGCTCATGAACAAATGAGCTGCCAATTACACATTAGAAGCATCATAACAAGACAATTGGTGTCCGAGGAATCAAGAGAATAGAGGAACGAATAGAATAAGCATGCATCAGGCTTGGACTCTCCTATACCTCTGATATAAGCCTTCAGTCTCCAGGGGATAATACGGAAATTCAACATTGAGAAGAAATGCCCGACTCACCACTGGAATATTTTCTAACACAATGCAAAAGTTACAAATCAAATCCGGTTCCAGAAAGATTTATCACCGCGGAAGAAGTTGTAAAATACATTGCTTTGCAACTTTCTGAACGTAACACTCGAGACATCGGCAGTCATCCATTGCTAAATAACACTTAAATTAGTCATTCATAGAGAGGGCAACGAGAGGCTTAAGTTGGATTATCTCTTTAACGGTGTAAATTATCCCTTCCGTTGGATTATCCGTTAGAGGGATATTTATCCATTGGATTATCTCTTCCACCCCATCAACAACAAGGGACAGAGTCAACATGCAGATATTAGCTATTAAATTATTAGCATTAATTATTATCTTTTTTTAATTAGATTTTCGAAAATAATGCTTTTTATCACACAGGATTTGTGCACATGAGCTTAATTTGTAAACCATTAATTCCCAGGTTTACCGCGTGGAGAAATATAATTACGAAATTGAATCAGCGTCTACGCATGCAATAAAACAACTTCGATCAATGAGACTATTTGAGAAGCAGAGAGAATTTTTCAAGTAGTAACCAAAAACATTATGAAGTCGAGAAAAGCTACCTGCATGAAACTATGATTACTGGCTGCACTGAAGGAAAGCTATGTTGACTGGCTGTACTGATGGACAGCTATGTTGGCTGGCTGTACTGATGGACAGCTATGTTGGCTGGCTGTACTGATGAACAGCTATGTTGGCTGGCTGTACTGATGGACAGCTATGTTGGCTGGCTGTACTGATGGACAGCTATGTTGGCTGGCTGTACTGATGGACAGCTATGTTGGCTGGCTGTACTGATGAACAGCTATGTTGGCTGGCTGTACTGATGGACAGCTATGTTGGCTGGCTGTACTGATGGACAGCTATGTTGGCTGGCTGTACTGATGGACAGCTATGTTGGCTGGCTGTACTGATGGACAGCTATGTTGGCTGGCTGTACTGATGAACAGCTATGTTGGCTGGCTGTACTGATGGACAGCTATGTTGGCTGGCTGTACTGATGGACAGCTATGTTGGCTGGCTGTACTGATAGACAGCTATGTTGGCTGGCTGTACTGATGAACAGCTATGTTGGCTGACTGTACTGATGGACAGCTATGTTGGCTGGCTGTACTGATGAACAGCTATGTTGGCTGGCTGTACTGAAGGAAAGCTATGTTGGCTGACTGTACTGATGGACAGCTATGTTGGCTGGCTGTACTGATGAACAGCTATGTTGGCTGGCTGTACTGATGAACAGCTATGTTGGCTGGCTGTACTGATGAACAGATATGTTGGCTGGCTGTACTGATGGACAGCTATGTTGGCTGGCTGTACTGATGAACAGATATGTTGGCTGGCTGTACTGATGGACAGCTATGTTGGCTGGCTGTACTGATGAACAGCTATGTTGGCTGGCTGTACTGATGAACAGCTATGTTGGCTGGCTGTACTGATGAACAGATATGTTGGCTGGCTGTACTGATGGACAGCTATGTTGGCTGGCTGTACTGATGAACAGATATGTTGGCTGGCTGTACTGATGGACAGCTATGTTGGCTGGCTGTACTGATGAACAGATATGTTGGCTGGCTGTACTGATGGACAGCTATGTTGGCTGGCTGTACTGATGGACAGCTATGTTGGCTGGCTGTACTGATGGACAGCTATGTTGGCTGGCTGTACTGATGAACAGATATGTTGGCTGGCTGTACTGATGGACAGCTATGTTGGCTGGCTGTACTGATGGACAGCTATGTTGGCTGACTGTACTGATGGACAGCTATGTTGGCTGACTGTACTGATGGACAGCTATGTTGGCTGACTGTACTGATGGACAGCTATGTTGGCTGGCTGTACTAATGGACAGCTATGTTGGCTGGCTGTACTGATGGACAGCTATGTTGGCTGGCTGTACTGATGAACAGCTATGTTGGCTGGCTGTACTGATGGACAGCTATGTTGGCTGGCTGTACTGATGGACAGCTATGTTGGCTGGCTGTACTGATGGACAGCTATGTTGGCTGGCTGTACTGATGAACAGCTATGTTGGCTGGCTGTACTGATGGACAGCTATGTTGGCTGGCTGTACTGATGGACAGCTATGTTGACAAACAACAGTGCTGAACGAAGATATTGTACTGTAGGCCAAACGCTTCACTAATATTTACAGGCTTTATGGAAGCATCGCGTGATATTACGGTCCCGTGCGATAATAGCGCAGCAACAGACAGCATGAACATTATTGTTTTCCATACTGATAAAGGAATTATGTCAGTAGCACCTGTTACACCTCTGTCTGCAGACAGTGAAGAAAGGAAATGGTAATTTATTAAAACACAACAGGTGGTAGTTTTTACTAGTTAACTTGAGGTGTATTTATTGAGGACGCAGGGTAATATGGCATGTACCATTCTGGAGGAGTTAGTGATTAAATGTAAGCATCAGTTCACCCCTGAACACTCAGGAAGAGGCTTCAGCAGTGTTAATGATCAGAGACAAGGAGTGTGTGAACAGCCAGGCTGTTCTGTTAAAGATGTTGCATCTTTACAATCTCATCATTCTTCTAATTCTAAGCTAAATATCACTCACTTTATGGCTAAAATGAAATTTTTTGTTACAGATTGCCAGCCACCTGTTTATTTCTGCCAGTAATGAAATGATTGCTATAAGTTGTTATAATGTTCCAGAATCTGGTAATACAAATGTTTACTTGCTATGGATATTGTGTCTCTCCAATGTAATTTATGTACTGCACTTTTTATGTACACTTTATCTATTATATATGTGCTACATTTATGAATAAAGTCTTTGATTGATTCATTGGTACTGGAGAATACTGAAACTGGCGGAGCGAAAAGTCTGTCTCAAGGCAGAGGACAAGAGTGTGGTCCGCTAGTGACATAGACGCAGAGAGCAACAATGTAGTGCACGAGAGAGAGAGAGAGAAACAGAACAACATCGCTGCCCGCCAGAGGTAGAGACAGAGAGTGCCCAAAGGAACAATAATTTTCGCAAATTTATCGTCTTGCATCTGAGTAAGCAAGTGAGGATGAGACTCCTTTGTGTTTACCCTCCAGCTCTTACGTGAGCGAAAAGACCGAGATTCACGCCCCTTTGTTCGCTCTGAAAGTAAATTTAAATTCTGAACATTACTGGAGAAAGTTTCAGATTCACTTCTTTGTAAGTAAGGTTAGATTCCTGGCGTGATGAAGGAAGGTTTAAACTCTCAACTCTGCTGCACGAGGTTCTAGGCTAATAACTCTACCGTAATGGATTAACTTCTCAAGACCAGGAAGATTTAGAATCATACCTATCAACAAACTTCTGTTTAATTTTGTATTCATCTAACTGTACTAACCTGGTAGTACTTGCTAGTGTTGCCCTTTAAATCTTAGGTCTAGCTTTTCAGTCTTCATTCGACTGATGTTCAGGCTCAGAGGTATTTGCAATCGATTATTCCTATATATAAAGCCCAAACACTTTGACTGAACGGCAGAGCGACATTCTTGATTGAACATTCGGTGTTCAATCCCCCAATGGCCAAGGTGGATGGGCACCATTCTTCCCTCCGTCCTATTCCAAATCCTTATCCTCATATTCCATCCAAGTGGTATATAGTTGTAATGACTCATGGGCGTCTGATAATTGCCTTACTGCCTATGTGTAAAGTCGTGTGTGGAGTCTGCCTCTGACAATGTAATATTACGACAACCTGTCTCCTATGGCTTCTTGGGGTACGACTTGCCAAAGTTGCCTGACTCTACCTGCCACTTAAGAGAAAAGACAAACTTAGCTCAGTCAAACCTAAAATAGATTTGAATGTTTAGCCATAACCATCGTTGTTGGGACAATAAAAAAAAATTACTCCGTCTTACAGTGATGCAGCTCCAGACAAGCAAACGATAATACGTATACACATCTGGGGTAAACAGCACCACAGCAAAATCCAATTAAAAAGAGAAATACGTAGAAAATAATTTGTAAGACTAGCTAATATCAGGATTCTTCCGAATTGTATCAGAGACCTCCGATAAAATAAAATAAAAATACTACTACAAATACCACCAATGGAGCACACACTGGCGAGTCACCCCTGTAATGTTCTTACGTATGGAGACGGGGCTCAACGTCACCTTATTTGGGGATTCGGCTCTGATCTGGCCTATTGTCATGAGTACACACCCCGCTAATCCACTATGACTGACCCTCTCTCTCTGCTTTAGGATGACCTTCTAATTCCCTTTTCTGTTTGTTGTCCGCTGTCGTCCGGCTTATAATGATTTCTCTCTCTTCTTCGAAATCCTCACCAAGATAAGGGCAAACATGGTTGTCTCACAGACATACATTTATTATAAACAACAAAGAATATAAGATAATAGTACGATATCAACAGGTAATGGTCTGACAAAACTAACATCACGATAATAATATATCAGTGCTCCAACAGATATCTCCACTAGGCTGCTGCTTAATTCTCTCCAGAAACCTCTTGTCATATGGCACCTAGCCGTCTGGACCACGCTTCGTACATGTATATAAACACAATAAACAAATACCGACGTTCTCACCTTGCATTGCGTCAAGCATACTACATTAATCCATGCATCTCCCACACAACAAAGATGCCTCCGCAACCCTCTGTATTACGTCCTGTAAATCACTATCAGGATCATCCATCAATGAGGCCCCAAATTAAGTAGGTACTCTTGCAGTTTCTACGTCGCTGCCTCAGTCATTAACGACGAATCCCATCCATCGAGTACCACTGCTATATGAAGTTCCACCACATACATGAAGTTTCGTTATATGAAGTTCCACTATACTCATGAAATTCCACTACACAGACTTCACCATACACAAACCTCATACACGAAGTTCCCCATACACAAACCTGTAACTCCATTACCAAACAATAATAATATAGCTCATATCAAAACATAAATAATATTTACAGGTAAATTCCCCCTGCAAACTCCAACATCTTCCCCATTTTGGGTGAGTCCACACTGAAATTCTCCGTCGATGGCTCTGCCCCTTCAGCCAGCCACTGACACCAGGCGAGTGAATGTGTCGCTCCTGCCTCCATAATGTCAAATCACTACAAACGCATTATATCATCTCACTATTGTCACAAACTCTCTAACCTACACTCACAAACGTTCAATACGATCGATAGACACACGATCAAACTATAACAGGCAATATAGAACTGTATATTGGGTTCTTACCCGAAAAGGACGATGCGACGATGCCTTTCAACGACGCCCCAAATATGGTGCTCTCCCAGGTCGCCCACAAATTTCTCCCGCCCTGAGGACCAATTGGGTGGTCCTCAGTGCGGGACCACCCAATTGGCTTCTGGCTGTCCCTATCACGTTACCATAAATCCAGAGATATGTTACATGTGGTCCTCCAACAGCTTCCTCACGCTTAGATTTCTCTCAAACTCTTCACCACAAGCCAAGAACTTCCTTCATCAAGAGCGACCACGTACGTCCTTCTCTCGCAAACCCCCATGACTCAAGTGAGGTCTTAAGACCTCGACCCACGTCACGTTGCATCGTATACAGTCGACATCTTCCCTCATGTCCTTAAGATGTTCACCACTGCTCACCTCCTTAGTCACGTTTAATGACGTTTGCTTAGCTAAATTCCTTCCTCTGACTCCTATATCTAGCCAGGTGGGGAATAACTATCCCAGTGGCAAACCTACCTCATGAGGCTACATGGGAGTTCATAACACTAAGTGGCATGTTAAAAAACACAATAGACGTAGGTGACTCAGTTCCCATCATACCTGATGCAGAGAGACGCTCCAACAACAACAAAAGCAAGAATTTCTCCAAATCAGAAACAAAACTAACAACAGAGTGTGAAACATCCAGACTAGCCATGGAACAGTCATAGGATGCGTCAGCCCTTCATACAGCTAAGAACAATCACTGGACAATTATAAACAAAAACACCGAACAATGATGTAACACAACTTTATTCAATCAATAATCACTCTCCCATGTCAACAAACAAAAAATTTGACAAAAAACTTAATGTATTATTCTTCTGACTCTGTACCTAACCTGCTATCTGAAACTTCACTTCACAAACCATGGATTCGCCGCTCTGCTACCGGAGGGCGCTGACGTTCGGCCCAGGCTGTCAGTGTTGACCTGTAGCTGCTGCGTGGTGGTCGTCTTGTTGACGTGTGGTGCTGCCATTGGCCGGGGCCTGGCAGGTGTATGGCGTCGGCTTGTGGTGGCCGTAATCGCCGGGTCGACACCACCCAACTTGATTTCTCGGCACCCGTTGACTGGCCCTTGGTGGAGGTTGCTCTTATGGACGTCCTGCAAGTGGAGTACCCTGATCTCTACTTTAAGAAACTTTCCCTACCCGGGTGCGGTGACGTTCTTGTCAGCGAGTGTATATCACTGTTTGTGTTTTCGCAGACACATGTACTTCCGGGTTCTGCTGTGACCGTAGAGGTCTCTGATCCGTGGGGCCCCCTGACGTTTGTAAGCGTCCATGGTGCGCCGGTGGCAGTTTCCTGAGGATGAGCTGTCCGCCGCGTTCCATCGGTATGGTGAAGTGGTGGGGCAACGTCATACCTGTCTGCTTAGTGGGCGCCTGAAGGGGCTTTGTATGGGTGTGCGTACTTTGCACATGCGGCTCTCTGGAGCTATTCCCTCCCGGGTGGCTGTGTGTGGGTTTTACATGTGTGGGTTTACATGCGTGGTTTTACCAGGGGCAGACTCGCTCCTATTTCCAGTGTGGTGAGGTGGGCCATTTCGCTGCAGCTTGCCGTGCCCCTCGCGCGGAGGACCCATCGGTGTTCCATGCGGATGATTTTCCACTTATGCCGGAGGCTGGGGCGCCCCCAGTGGGTCCGGGCTCTATGGGTGTGCCTCTGGAGGCGTCATCCCCTGCTGTCCCTGCCTCTCCGTCTGCTGCTGGGTTCTCTGCTTTGTCGGTTGACTTTGCTGGTTTTGCGGCTCTGCTTCGGGTGCGCCTGTGCTGGTGGCGGCGGAGGTGCATCAACCGAGTGTCTCCTTGGAGTCCGACGCATGTGGTGTGGTGCCGGCGGGCGGCCCGTGTGCAGTGGCCAGTGCGCTTCCCAGGGCGGGGGTGGTGTTGATACAGTGTCTCCTGACGGCCAGCCCTGCGGTGTTCCTGATGCTGGGGCGGTGGCGCAGCCGTCTGCTGTCGCTTGTGCTGTACTTCCTGTGGTTGCATTGGTCTCCTCTGTTCCTCAACGGAAGCGCACTCAATGGATCGGTCGCACGGCAGAGGCCCCCCTGGGAAAGGATCAAGGCTTTGGGTGGTGTGGCTTTGGCTGGTGCTCCTCCTCCTTCGGAGCGGGGTCTGGGGATGAGTGGGGCGTTGAGCGTGGCGTCGGGCTCGAGGCGGCGGAGGCCGTGGACAAACTGTGGATGGTGTCATCGACGCCTGGAGAGCCCTCGTGGTCGTCTTCCGGGTGCGGGAGGGGTTGAGCCTGGTGGTGAGGGTGTGGCTTCTGCTGCGGGTGCGGTTGTATCCCCTGGGGGATGCGTTGGGTTGGGGTGTCCTGAGGTTTTCCCCGATAGCGCACTCTGTTGTATGTGGGTCCTTGAATGATATTGGGGTCCAGTTAGGCCTGTTGGATGTTCTGCAGGAGCAGCGTGTGGATGTGGCTCTGATCCAGGAGCATAATGTTTGTGAGGAGTCTATGTTGCAGTGTTTGAGTGCGCATTTTCATGTTGTGCTCAACCCGCCGAGGACGTCCTTCGGAGGAGGGACGCTTATGTTGTTTTCTAGGAGGGCTTCCTTCTCCGTGCTTCACATGGAGAAGGATGAGGATGGGCGGGTTTTGTTTGTGAAGGTTGNTTGTCACGGGGGGTGGGCGGGGCTCTGCTAGCACTCGGCTGCTAGGGGCTCAAAAGGCAGAATACTCAGCCCCTCCGACTCCGGGATTCACCGGGGTCTCCTTGGTCCCACAGGAGAGGACCAGCAAGGCCCACCTCGCAGGTCTTTGCTTCCACCACTGAAGGGGTGCCACTGACTCACCCTGGAAGCCCTTCAGTCAACACGGGGAAACTGCTATCAGCAATTCCGGCCTAGACCCGTGGAGGAGTGAAGGAAGACTCGGGCTTACCTTATAACAACAACCTCCTGAGTCTTGCCTGCCAGACAAAAAGGTTGCAGGAACTCCTTTCCCGCCTGTTTTCTATATCTTCTTCAACAAGGTCGCCAGCTGGGTTATTATATCTGCACCCCAGCAATGCAGTTCAGTGGGTGTATTATAGATATTGTTGTTGCCAGTGTTGCTACTCCCAAGATCTACTATTGGACTGTCGGCCCAGGGTACTCTCCCCTGAAGGTCCGTGTGGCTTTACCTCTCTCTAGCCACCACGTTATTAGTTACCACCATTCAGGCACTAGTACTGATCGGATGGCTAAGGGTACACCTTTATATAAGTCTGTGCTGTTTGCCACTCCCTAGGCAATAAGAAATTCTATAGGGAACGTGATGTTCCCTAGATGGTATTATGGTCACCCTCGTGTATACTCAATAGAGAGATTTTGTAATGGAGGCACACTTAAACACAATAATAAAATGTGTGAATTTACTTACACAAACTACATGATCACACATATGATTACAAGTGATACAAGAAAATGAAAATAATAATAATAACTCTGGAGACTGTCAGCAACTCTTCTCTCACGTTCTCCAGGCTCCTTCAACTGGGCAGATAGACAGGAGTCACACACTCTCTCACAGAAGGGCCTCTTCACCACGTCGGCTCCTCTTCTTCACTGTCCTGCCGTTCACACACACTGTCCTCTCTGACAGTCCTGGACATAAGCTGCCCTGCAGCCTATTCTACTACTAGAATATTAATGTCCTATTGCCATATATATGAGTGAATATTATGGCCTACCTAGCCTACTCACACAAAGGGGTAATGGGAGGGAAAATGATCTACCTTAAGAATCCTGGCTCACGACGCCTGTCCCTCGACGGTGTGAGGTTCCCACGCTTCCTGAGTCGATCCTTGGCGATCCAGGAACGTTCCCACAGGTCCTCAGGTGTCGTGAAGCCTTCGCGTTGTCGCCGTTCCAATCCCTGGGATTCAGCTAGCCCAATCTTGGTTCACCAATGAGCGCTGAGCTAATCACCATATTCACACACACGTTCCTTCCACGAGGCGTTGCTCCTCGTCCTAGGAACGGTGTCGTCCCTCTAACACCCTCAGTGGATGTGACCCGGTCACAGCTAAGTCTGCCCGCCACACCTCCCAGGTCCTCAAGTCCAGCGTCGCCGCCCAGCGTCGCCGCCGACAATTTTCCGAGTTTGGCACTTCTCTGTTCAATGAACTCGGTTCCTTTTCGCTTCCCAGAAGCGCGGGGTCTCCAATATATTAGGTGGGCTGCGATGACTAGCTCTAATCCACTGGGAAAGGCCTGTAGAGCCTCCAATCTTTGAGAGCTGACCGAGATGCGTCCTACCGCTTCCACTGCCAGGCTAACTCTGACGTTGGCGCCGCCCGGGGCACTCGGTGACGTCACGGCGGGCTCTATTTGGTCGCCCGTGACTCGAGCCACCCAATCCGCACACGGTTAGCGTCCATTCCAAAACGTCATATCTGCAGTAGGGGATACTCTTCCATTTCTATCGGGGCACCAATTTACCTTTACTTTCAACTTTAATGTAAGTTTCTCCCTGTAGAGAGAGTTGATATGACTCTTAAAGCTGGCAGCGAAAGAGATAGGAGAGGGCACCGTAACAATATTGAGGGTGAGTTTGTTGGCAATAAGCCAGTGATGGACTTTATTTAGCTCAGTATTCACTGTGACATTTAGAGCAAGGGGGTCAGGACTGGATTAAATGAAGGTTGTGTTGTCAGCAAATAGAATTGGTCTGAGATGTTGGGAGGCATTTATAAGGTCATTAATGTAGATGAGAAAGAGGAGAGGGCCAAGTATGCTGCCCTGGGGAACAACAATGTTGATTGGTAGGGTAGGAGAAATTGAATTATTCACAGAAACATACTGGAGTCTGTCAGTAAGGTAAGACTTAAGGTATTGCAGGGAGTGACCTCTGACTCCATAATGCTGTAATTTAAGAAGACGGTTTTGGTGGTTGACAGTGTCAAAAGCCTTACGCAGGTCCACAAATAACCCAACAGGGAACTCATTTTTATCAAGAGCTGCATGTATCAAGTTAATCATATTAATAAATGCATCGTTAGTGCTTTTTTGGGTCTGATGCCATACAGTTCATACAGTTGAGGAAGCTAGCAGCCGGAGGGTTATCAGCCTCGCAGAGGTCAACGTTAAAGTCTCCAGAAATAATTAAGTGGTTTTTGTTCAGTCTGTTCTCTAGTATTAGATTTCTAAGGTTAGAGTTAAATTCAGCCACATCAGTGTTAGGAATCCTGTAGACTGCTCCCAATGTCAGGACAGCATCGCTACTTTTGACTCTGAAACAGGCAAATATATACTCTCCACAAGGGTCTCTAGATTTAATTACTTTTAAGCAGGTCAGTTTTTGGTGGTAGTAAAGAGAAGTACCACCACCTCTTTGTATAGGACGACAGTTGTGTATAGCTGAGTAGTTAGGTATGTTGTAGAGTTGAGTAGTGTCCTCTTTTAACCACGTTTCAGTAAACACAAGAAAAGAGAATTTGTTGTCAACTGTTTGAATCAGGGCATTAGCATCTTCAAAGTATTTGCTTAGAGATCTCACATTCAAGTTAATTATGGAAACATTGTGATTACACGCTAAAACATTGTTTACATCATGTGCTGTATAATACCTGCAATTTTGACAATTAAAGTGATGATTATCATAGATACTAGATTAGAGGGTAAGGTCTGGGTCTATAATAGTTTGCATAAAATGGCTGTTTAACACAAAAGCCAAAAAAGACAATTATAAAAGAACTAGCTATGAAAAAAAAGAATATATAAAACTATACACAAAAATGAGATACGTTGCTTAAAGGTACTTTCAGGTACACTGAAGGTAAAAATTTGCACTAATGATCAAAATTGCCCAGGCAACGCCAAGAGCACAATGGAGCAATGGTGGTGAGGCTAGGCAACCTGGGTTACAAAGATAAAGTGAAATAAAAATTCTAAAGTAATATAAACTTAATGGTAATTTAAGTAATAAAAACTTAATGGGAACTTAGGAAAGTAAAAATGAACTAGAATAATTACTAATAATAGATGACCAATAAAAGTCAAAAAGCAATTATGAAATCTATAAAATGAATAGCTTACTTATTATAATATTATAAGTTCAGGTTCATGTGACTGAGTCCCCTCTCACACTCAGCAGAACTAATAGGATTAACTTGTAAATAGCTCAGTAATGGGTGTTAATCTTGGGTGATGCGGCGACCATGATCCTCCACATAGTCTCTAGAGGCATTTAGTGCAGAGTAAGAAGAAAGCTTAAACCTCTTACAAAGAGAGAATATTTCAGCTTCTCCGTAATTACCTCCTCCCTGTTCAGCTTGTTGTCGCCGTGAGGGGGCTAGGTGGGCGGCTGCCGGAGTGTGATGCCCCTAAAGACAGTCCTCTGCCTTTTGTAGCCTTGTGCTCCTGCTGCTGTCCTCTCTAATTCTGCTAGACACCTTTTTCCTTTTCCTCTTGTTTCGTTTTTTTTCTCCCCCCTCTTCTCCTTTCTCGTTGTCATTTCCCACTGACCTTGTGCCTGTTTTGATCATTCTTTCAGCCTCCTTCTTTTGTTTTGACGCCCTGGTGTTTGAGGAGGTGTCTCTTGCACCCGTAGAACTGTAGTACCCAACGTCGAGAGCGAGGGGAACCTTTTATTGTCAATCCCCCTTTCGTCACTGAACGCGATCTTGACGGACTGACGGTTCTTAAGGTGGCGTTTGTGGGGCATATATTCACGACGCACCTCTAGGGGGCATGATCGGCGATAGCTTCTTGTTGGGTGTCCTGCCACTAATTGTGGCTCCATGGTGGATGTGGGGGCACATTCGTGAATGAAAGTGTTATTTCGCATCTTAATGTCTGTGAATGTTCCTTTTGTACCCTCTCAGGCTCGTGGGGTGGGCGACCAAGCCCCTGAGTCGGACTGTATTGGAAGACCAGGCTCTGTAGCCCCTGCTGCATTGGGCCCCGACCTTGCTCCTCCTTTGACCCTCCTAACTACTCCCATCGGCTCCCGTCCCTCCTCTGTGTTTGGGTTGAGCCACAAGCCCCCAGTGGTGACCACCTCGTGCCCTAGTATGGCTCAGTCTCTCGTTGTGACTACTGTGCCTTTTAACCCCTCTCTCTGGGGGTTCTCAACGCCATCCGCGCCACAGCCGCACTCGCTCGATTCCTTCCCGTACTGATGCGTACCTAGCCTTGTTTGGTCCCGCTTCGTGGGCCAAATACTTTGATCTCCTCCCTCTTGATTCTATGCCTCCTGACGATTTCTCCCTCCATAGGCACCTTGTTGATTCTGTGGATGCCTCTGTTACCTTCAACCCCACCCGTCTCGGTACATGTATCGTTGTTGCTCCTTCACAGGATGCAGCCTCCTGCTTTCCACCTGAGTCCCCTTGTTCGCATACCACCAGTGTTGAATAGTTTATCCTTGTTTACCCTGTCAAAACCCCTGAGGATTTTGTAGGTAGTGATCATGTCTCCCCATACTCTTCTGTCTTCCAGTGTCGTAAGGTGCATCTCTCGCAGCCATTCCTCCTAACTCATGCCTCTTAGCTCCGGGAATAGTCTAGTGGCATACCTCTGAACTTTTTCCAGCTTCGTCTTGTGATGGACAAGGTACGGGGTCCATGCTGCAGCCGCATACTCCAGGATTGGTCTTACATATGTGGTATACAAGATTCTGAATGATTCCTTACACAGGTTCCTGAATGCTGTTCTGATGTTAGCCAGCCTTGCATATGCCGCAGACGTAATTCTTTTTATGTGGGCTTTTGGAGACAGGTTTGGTGTGATATCAAGCCCTAGATCTTTCTCTCTGTCCGTTTCATGAAATACTTCATCTCCCATTCTGTATCCTGTGTCTGGCCTTCTGTTTCCTAGTTTCATTACTTTGCATTTACTCAGGTTGAACTTCAGCAGCCATTTGTTGGACCATTCATTCAATCTGTCCACGTCATCTTGTAGCCACCTACTATCATCCTCTGTTTCAATTCTGCTCATAATTTTTGCGTCATCAGCAAACATTGAGAGAAACGAGTCTATACCCTCCGGGAGATCATTTACATATATCAGAAACAGTATAGGTTCAAGGACTGATCCCTGCGGGACTCCACTTGTTACGTCTCGTCAATCTGAGACCTCACCCCTCACAGTGACTCGTTGTCTTCTGTTGCTTAGGTACTCCCTTATCCAATGGAGTACCTTCCCTTTCACTCCAGCCAGTATCTCCAGCTTTTTCACTAGCCACTTATGTGTTACTATATCAAAAGCTTTCTGGCAATCCAAAAATATGCAGCCTGCCCGTCCCTCTCCAACCCATCCTCGCAAATCTAATAAGTCAATATTGACTTATTAGTTGCGTGCATAGGTGACATACTTAACATAATAGTTTCCCTTGAAAAGCTTCATAGAAAACACCGACCTTACCTAACCTTGTTAGTATGTTAAAATAAGCATCTTATAGCTTCGTAATTACAATTGTTACTTAACCTATTATAGGTATAGGTTAGGTAATAATTGTAATTACGAAGCAATAAGATGCTTATCTTAACATACTAACAAGGTTAGGTAAGGTCAGTGTTTTCTATGAAGATTTTCAAGGGAAACTATTATGTTAAGTATGTCACCTATGCACATATTTAATAAGTCAATATTGACTTATTAAATTTGCGAGGACGGGTTGCCCTCTCTTTCGTGTCTGATTTTTGTTGCCTGATCGTAGAATTCAATTAAGGGATGGCAAGAGGCAGGACTTGCCATCCCTGAACCCATGTTGAAGCTGTGTTACAAAGTTCCTTCACTCCAGATGTTCCACTAACTTTCTTCGCACAATCTTCTCCATCAGCTTGCATGGTATGCAGGTTAGGGACACTGGCCTGTGGTTCAGTGCCGCCTGTCTATCCCCTTTCTTATATATCCTGACTACACTAGCTGCATTCCAAATTTCTGGCAGTTCCCCTGTTGTCAGTGATTTGTTATACACTATGGAGAGTGGTAGGCACAGTTCTTCAACTCCTTCCTTTAGTATCCAAGTGGAGATGCCATCTGGGCCTATAGCCTTTGTCACAACAAACTCTAGTAACAACTTCCTTACTTCCTCACTGGTAATTTCAAACTCTTCCAGTGGTTCCTGGTTAGCTATTCCCTCTCTTATCTCTGGAATTTCTCCTTGCTCTAAGGTGAAGACCTCCTGGAATTTCTTATTCACTTCCTCACACATCTCCTTGTCGTTTGTAGTGAATCCTTCTGCCCCTCTTCTTAATTTCATTACCTGTTCCTTTACTCCTGTTTTTCTCCTGATGTGGCTGTGCAGCAATTTAGGCTGAGTCTTTGCCTCGCTCACGATGTCATTTTCGTATTGTCTTTCTGCCTCTCTTCTCATCCTGACATATTCATTCCTGGCACTCTGGTATCTTTCTCTGCTCTCAAGTGTCCTGTTATTCCTATAGTTTCTCCATGCCCTTTTACTTTGCTGCTTAGCTAGCCTACATCTCAGATTAAACCATGGGTTTCTCATCTTCATTTCGTTGTCTTCTTTTTGGACCGGGACAAACTTGTTTGCTGCTTCCTTGTACTTGTGCGTGACGTAGTTCATCATGTCTTGGGCCGTCTTTCCCCTGAGCTCTGTTTCCCATGTTATATCTGTTAGGAATCTTCTTATCTCCTCATAGTTTCCCTTACGGAATGCCAGCCTTTTGTTTTCAGTATCCCTCCTCGAGTTCAATAACCCTTCTTCAATCAGATACTCAAACACCAGTGTACTGTGGGCGCTCATTCCTACTGAGGCCTCAAAACTGATTTCCCTTATGTCGGAGTCGTTCAGAGTGAAGACTAGGTCGAGTCTCGCTGGTTCATCGTTTCCTCTCATCCTAGTGGATTCCCTGGCATGTTGGCTTAGAAAGTTTCTTATCACCACCTCCATTAGTTTAGCTCTCCATGTATCCTCTCCTCCATGCAGTTCCTTGTTCTCCCAGTGTATCCTTCCGTGATTGAAGTCTCCCATGATGAGCAGATGGGATCTATTTCTACAGGCAGGAGAGGCTGCCTTCTCAATTATAGTGTTAACTGCCATGTTGTTGTTGTCATACTCTTGCCTTGGTCTTCTGTCATTTGGTGGAGGGTTGTATATCACTACTACTACTACTTTTGGTCCTCCCAATGTCATGGTGCCTGTTATGTAGTCTGAGAATCCCTCGCAGCCCTGGAGGACCATCTCCTTGAAACTCCATTCCTTTCTCATTAGTAGGGCCACTCCACCTCATCCCCATCCTTCCCTCTCTTTCCTTATTACAGTGTAGTAATAATGTGTGTGTGTGTGTGTGTGTGTGTGTGTGTGTGTGTGTGTGTGTGTGTGTGTGTGTGTGTGTGTGTGTGTGTGTGTGTACTCACCTAGTTGTGCTTGCGGGGGTTGAGCTCTGGCTCTTTGGTCCCGCCTCTCAACCGTCAATCAACAGGTGTACAGGTTCCTGAGCCTATTGGGCTCTATCATATCTACACTTGAAACTGTGTATGGAGTCCGCCTCCACCACATTACTTCCTAATGCATTCCATGCTTTATGCATTATGCATTACTTCCTAATGCATTCCAGGTCCCCCCAGAGGAGAAGGAGAAGCCTGTTTGTTACTCATGAACAAATGAGCTGCCAATTACACATTAGAAGCATCATAACAAGACAATTGGTGTCCGAGGAATCAAGAGAATAGAGGAACGAATAGAAGAAGCATGCATCAGGCTTGGACTCTCCTATACCTCTGATATAAGCCTTCAGTCTCCAGGGGATAATAAGGAAATTCAGCATTGAGAAGAAATGCCCGACTCACCACTGGAATATTTTCTAACACAATGCAAAAGTTACAAATCAAATCCGGTTTCCAGAAAGATTTATCACCGCGGAAGAAGTTGTAAAATACATTGCTTTGCAACTTTCTGAACGTAACATTCGAGACATCGGCACTCATCCATTGCTAAAATAACACTTAAATTAGTCATTCATAGAGAGGGCAACGAGAGGCTTAAGTTGGATTATCCCTTTAACGGTGTAAATTATCCCTTCCGTTCGATTATCCGTTAGAGGGATATTTATCCATTGGATTATCTCTTCCACCCCATCAACAACAAGGGACAGAGTCAACATGCAGATATTAGCTATTAAATTATTAGCATTAATTATTATCTTTTTTTAATTAGATTTTCGAAAATAATGTTTTTTATCACACAGGATTTGTGCACATGAGCTTAAATTGTAAACCATTAATTCCCAGGTTTACCGCGTGGAGAAATATAATTATGAAATTGAATCAGCGTCTACGCATGCAATAAAACAACTTCGATCAATGAGACTATTTGAGAAGCAGAGAGAATTTTTCAAGTAATAACCAAAAACATGAAGTCGAGAAAAGCTACCTGCATGAAGCTATGATTACTGGCTGCACTGAAGGAAAGCTATGTTGGCTGACTGTACTGATGGACAGCTATGTTGACTGACTGTACTGAAGGAAAGCTATGTTGGCTGACTGTACTGATGGACAGCTATGTTGGCTGACTGTACTGATGGACAGCTATGTTGACTGACTGTACTGAAGGAAAGCTATGTTGGCTGACTGTACTGATGGACAGCTATGTTGGCTGACTGTACTGATGGACAGCTATGTTGACTGACTGTACTGAAGGAAAGCTATGTTGACTGACTGTACTGAAGGACAGCTATGTTGGCTGACTGTACTGAAGGAAAGCTATGTTGGCTGACTGTACTGAAGGACAGCTATGTTGGCTGACTGTACTGAAGGAAAGCTATGTTGGCTGACTGTACTGAAGGACAGCTATGTTGGCTGACTGTACTGATGGACAGCTATGTTGGCTGACTGTACTGAAGGAAAGCTATGTTGGCTGACTGTACTGAAGGAAAGCTATGTTAACTGACTGTACTGAAGGACAGCTATGTTGGCTGACTGTACTGATGGACAGCTATGTTGGCTGACTGTACTGAAGGAAAGCTATGTTGGCTGACTGTACTGAAGGACAGCTATGTTGACTGGCTGTACTGATGGACAGCTATGTTGGCTGACTGTACTGAAGGAAAGCTATGTTGGCTGACTGTACTGAAGGAAAGCTATGTTGACTGACTGTACTGAAGGACAGCTATGTTGACTGACTGTACTGAAGGACAGCTATGTTGGCTGACTGTACTGAAGGAAAGCTATGTTGACTGACTGTACTGATGGACAGCTATGTTGACTGACTGTACTGATGGACAGCTATGTTGGCTGACTGTACTGAAGGAAAGCTATGTTGACTGACTGTACTGATGGACAGCTATGTTGGCTGACTGTACTGAAGGAAAGATATGTTGGCTGACTGTACTGATGGACAGCTATGTTGACTGACTGTACTGAAGGACAGCTATGTTGGCTGACTGTACTGAAGGACAGCTATGTTGACTGACTGTACTGAAGGACAGCTATGTTGGCTGACTGTACTGAAGGACAGCTATGTTGACTGACTGTACTGAAGGACAGCTATGTTGGCTGACTGTACTGAAGGACAGCTATGTTGGCTGACTGTACTGAAGGACAGCTATGTTGGCTGACTGTACTGAAGGACAGCTATGTTGGCTGACTGTACTGAAGGACAGCTATGTTGACTGACTGTACTGATGGACAGCTATGTTGGCTGACTGTACTGATGGACAGCTATGTTAACTGGCTGTACTGATGGACAGCTATGTTGACTGGCTGTACTGATGGACAGCTATGTTGACTGGCTGTACTGATGGACAGCAATGTTGGCTGACTGTACTGATGGACAGCTATGTTGGCTGACTGTACTGATGGACAGCTATGTTGGCTGACTGTACTGAAGGAAAGCTATGTTGGCTGACTGTACTGATGGACAGCTATGTTGACTGGCTGTACTGATGGACAGCTATGTTGACTGGCTGTACTGATGGACAGCTATGTTGGCTGACTGTACTGATGGACAGCTATGTTGGCTGACTGTACTGATGGACAGCTATGTTGGCTGACTGTACTGATGGACAGCTATGTTGGCTGGCTGTACTGATGGACAGCTATGTTGGCTGGCTGTACTGATGGACAGCTATGTTGGCTGACTGTACTGATGGACAGCTATGTTGACTGACTGTACTGAAGGAAAGCAATGTTGACTGGCTGTACTGATGGACAACTATGTTGGCTGACTGTACTGATGGACAGCTATGTTGGCTGACTGTACTGATGGACAGCTATGTTGGCTGACTGTACTGATGGACAGCTATGTTGGCTGACTGTACTGATGGACAGCTATGTTGGCTGACTGTACTGATGGACAGCTATGTTGGCTGGCTGTACTGATGGACAGCTATGTTGGCTGGCTGTACTGATGGACAGCTATGTTGGCTGACTGCACTGATGGACAGCTATGTTGACTGACTGTACTGAAGGAAAGCAATGTTGACTGGCTGTACTGATGGACAGCTATGTTCTCTGACTGTACTGATGGACAGCTATGTTGGCTGGCTGTACTGATGGACAGCTATGTTGGCTGACTGTACTGATGGACAGCTATGTTGGCTGACTGTACTGATGGACAGCTATGTTGGCTGACTGTACTGATGGACAGCTATGTTGGCTGGCTGTACTGATGGACAGCTATGTTGGCTGGCTGTACTGATGGACAGCTATGTTGGCTGACTGTACTGATGGACAGCTATGTTGGCTGACTGTACTGATGGACAGCTATGTTGGCTGACTGTACTGATGGACAGCAATGTTGGCTGACTGTACTGATGGACAGCTATGTTGGCTGACTGTACTGATGGACAGCTATGTTGGCTGGCTGTACTGATGAACAGCTATGTTGGCTGACTGTACTGATGGACAGCTATGTTGGCTGGCTGTACTGATGGACAGCAATGTTGGCTGACTGTACTGATGGACAGCTATGTTGGCTGGCTGTACTGATGGACAGCTATGTTGACTGGCTGTTCTGATGGACAGCTATGTTGGCTGGCTGTACTGATGGACAGCTATGTTGGCTGGCTGTACTGATGGACAGCTATGTTGGCTGACTGTACTGAAGGAAAGCAATGTTGGCTGACTGTACTGATGGACAGCTATGTTGGCTGACTGTACTGATGGACAGCTATGTTGGCTGACTGTACTGAAGGAAAGCAATGTTGGCTGACTGTACTGATGGACAGCTATGTTGGCTGGCTGTACTGATGGACAGCTATGTTGGCTGGCTGTACTGATGGACAGCTATGTTGGCTGACTGTACTGATGGACAGCTATGTTGGCTGACTGTACTGAAGGAAAGCAATGTTGGCTGACTGTACTGATGGACAGCTATGTTGGCTGACTGTACTGATGGACAGCTATTTTGGCTGACTGTACTGATGGACAGCTATGTTGGCTGACTGTACTGATGGACAGCTATGCTGACAAAAAACAGTGCTGAACGAAGATATTGTACTGTAGGCCAAACGCTTCACTAATATTTACAGGCTTTATGGAAGCATCGCGTGATATTACGGTCCCGTGCGATAATAGCGCAGCAACAGACAGCATGAACATTATTGTTTTTCCATACTAATAAAGTAATTATGTCAGTAGCACCTGTTACACCTCTGTCTGCAGACAGTGATCAAAGGAAATGGTAATTTATTAAAACACAACAGGTGGTAGTTTTTACTAGTTAACTTGAGTGTATTTATTGAGGACGCAGGGTAATATGGCATGTACCATTCTGGAGGAGTTAGTGATTAAATGTAAGCATCAGTTCACCCCCGAACACTCAGGGAGAGGCTGCAGCAGTGTTAATGATCAGAGACAAGGAGTGTGTGAACAGCCAGCTGTTCTGTTAAAGATGTGCATCTTTACAATCTCATCATTCTTCTAATTCTAAGCTAAATATCACTCACTTTATGGCTAAAATGAAATTTTTTGTTACAGATTGCCAGCCACCTGTTATTTCTGCCAGTAATGAATGATGCTATAGTTGCTATATTGTTCCAGAATCTGGTAATACAAATGTTACTTGCTATGGATATTGTGACTCTTCAATGTAATTTATGAACTGCACTTTTATGTACACTTTATCTATTATATATGTGCTACATTTATGAATAAAGTCTTTGATTGATCATTGGTACTAGAGAATACTGAAACTGGCGGAGCGAAAAGTCTGTCTCAAAGGCAGAGGACAAGACCATGGTCCGNGGAAGCTCTACCTGAAGCTTATATCCGTGATACATTTTTTTAGTTAGGCAGCAACAGTTTTTAGTTAGGCTGCAATAATGTTCAGTTAGGCTGCAATAGTATATATTAGCTATAATTAATATTGTTGTAATCATATAACTGGCAGTAAAGTGTGGAGGAAAGTGTACAGGAGGAGCCACTAGGTGGACCTGAGCCGCATAGTAGCGGTGATAATACCAGATTGGTTACTTTTGGTAATTACTTATTTGGGGTTTCTTTATATCAGAAAGAGCGGACCAGGAGCTGGAGTACAACTTTATGGTGAGGATTAATGGTTATTGTCAACGGGAAGGGAGGGAAACTATGAGGAGAAAGCGCCAAGCCATCACGATTATACTGCATAGCACTCCCTGTTGTTGACAACGGGAGTGGCAGTGACGCTACGTGTCCTGTTGTTGACAACGGGAGTGGTAGTGACACTGCGTGTCCTGTTGTTGACAACGGGAGTGGCAGTGACGCTACGTGTCCTGTTGTTGACAACGGGAGTGGTAGTGACACTGCGTGTCCTGTTGTTGACAAGGGAGTGGTAGTGACGCTGCGTGTACTGTTGTTGGCAACGGGAGTGGTAGTGACGCTGCGTGTCCTGTTGTTGACAACGGGAGTGGCAATGACACCACGTGTCCTGTTGTTGACAAGGGGTGGTAGTGACGCTGCGTGTCCTGTTGTAGACAACGGGAGTCCTAGTGACGCTGCGTGTCCTGTTGTAGACAACGGGAGTGCTAGTGACGCTGCGTGTCCTGTTGTTGGCAACGGGAGAGGTAGTGACGCTGCGTGTCCTGTTGTTGACAATGGGAGTGCTAGTGACGCTGCGTGTCCTGTTGTTGGCACGGGAGTGGTAGTGACGCTCCGTGTCCTGTTGTTGACAACGGGAGTGGCAGTGACGCTGCGTGTCCTGTTGACAACGGGAGTGGTAGTGACGCTACGTGTCCTGTTGTTGACAACGGGAGTGGTAGTGTTGCTGCTTGTCCTGTATTGACAACGGGAGGGGTAGTGACGGTGCGTGTCCCGTTGTTGACAATGGAGTGCTAGTGACGCTGCGTGTCCTGTTGTTGGCAACGGGAGTGGTAGTGACGCTCCGTGTCCTGTTGTAGACATCGGGAGTGGCAGTGACGCTGCGTGTCCTGTTGACAACGGGAGTGGTAGTGACGCTACGTGTCCTGTTGTTGACAACGGGAGTGGTAGTGCTGCTGCGTGTCCTGTTATTGACAACGGGAGGGGTAGTGACGGTGCGTGTCCTGTTGTTGACAACGGGAGTGGTAGTGACACTACGTGTCCTGTTGTTAACAACGGGAGTGGTAGTGACGCTGCGTGTCTGTGTTGGCAACGGGAGTGGTAGTGACGCTGCGTGTCATGTTGTTGACAACGGGAGTGGGCAATGACGCTGCGTGTCTGTTGTAGACAACGGGAGTGCTAGTGACGCTGCGTGTCCTGTTGTAGACAACGGGAGTGCTAGTGACGCTGCGTGTCCTGTTGTAGACAACGGGAGTGCTAGTGACGCTGCGTGTCCTGTTGTAGACAACGGGAGTGCTAGTGACGCTGCGTGTCCTGTTGTTGACAACGGGAGTGCTGTGACGCTGCGTGTCCTGTTGTTGGCAACGGGAGTGGTAGTGACGCTCCGTGTCCTGTTGTTGACAACGGGAGTGGCAGTGACGCTGCGTGTCCTGTTGACAACGGGAGTGGTAGTGACGCTACGTGTCTTGTTGTTGACAACGGGAGTGGTAATGCTGCTGCGTGTCCTGTTATTGACAACGGGAGGGGTAGTGACGGTGCGTGTCCTGTTGTTAACAACGGGAGTGGTAGTGACACTACGTGTCCTGTTGTTGACAACGGGATTGGTAGTGAAGCTTCGTGTCCTGTTGTTCACAACGGGAGTGGTAGTGACGATACGTGTCCTGTTGTTGACAACGGGAGTGGTAGTGACGCTACGTGTCCAGTTGTTGACAACGGAGTGCTAGTGACGCTACGTGTCCTGTTGTTGACAACGGGAGTTGTAGTGACGCTACGTGTCCTGTTTTGACAACGGGAGAGTGGTAGTGACGCTGCGTGTCCTGTGTAGACAAGGGGGAGTGCTAGTGACGCTGCGTGTCCTGTTGTTGGCAAACGGGAGTGGTAGTGACGCTGCATGTCCTGTTGTTGACAATGGGAGTGCTAGTGACGCTGGGTGTCCTGTTGTTGGCAACGGAGTGGTAGTGACGCCGTGTCCTGTTGTTGACAACGGGAGTGGCAGTGACGCTGCGTGTCCTGTTGACAACGGGAGTGGTAGTGACGCTACGTGTCCTGTTGTTGACAACGGGAGTGGTAGTGCTGCTGCTTGTCCTGTTATTGACAACGGGAGGGGAAGTGACGGTGCGTGTCCCGTTGTTGACAATGTGAGTGGTAGTGACGCTGCGTGTCCTGTTGTTGGCAACGGGAGTGGTAGTGACGCTCCGTGTCCTGTTGTTGACATCGGGAGTGGCAGTGACGCTGCGTGTCCTGTTGACAACGGGAGTGGTAGTGACGCTACGTGTTCTGTTGTTGACAACGGGAGTGGTAGTGCTGCTGCTTGTCCTGTTATTGACAACGGGAGGGGTAGTGACGGTGCGTGTCCCGTTGTTGACAATGGAAGTGCTAGTGACGCTGCGTGTCCTGTTGTTGGCAACGGGAGTGGTAGTGACGCTCCGTGTCCTGTTGTTGACATCGGGAGTGGCAGTGACGCTGCGTGTCCTGTTGACAACGGGAGTGGTAGTGACGCTACGTGTCCTGTTGTTGACAACGGGAGTGGTAGTGCTGCTGCTTGTCCTGTTATTGACAACGGGAGGGATAGTGACGGTGCGTGTCCTGTTGTTGACAACGGGAGTGGTAGTGACACTACGTGTCCTGTTGTTGACAACGGGATTGGTAGTGAAGCTTCGTGTCCTTTTGTTCTCAACGGGAGTGGTAGTGACGCTACGTGTCCTGTTGTTGACAACGGGAGTGGTAGTGATGCTACGTGTCCTGTTGTTGACAACGAGAGTGGTAGTGACGCTACGTGTCCAGTTGACAACGGGAGTGGTTGTGACGCTACGTGTCCTGTTGTTGACAACGGGAGTGGTAGTGACGCTACGTGTCCTGTTGTTGACAACGGGAGGGGTAATGACGCTACGTGTCCTGTTGTTGACAACGGGAGTGGTAGTGACGCTACGTGTCCTTTTGTTGACAACGGAGTATAGTGACTCTACGTGTCCTGTTGTTGACAACGGGAGTGGTAGTGACATATACTTCACAGATGGATCTGTAGACCAGCAGGGGCAAGAAACTGGAGCTGCAGTTAAAGCAGGAAACTCTGTAAATAGTTGGAGGCTCTCAAATGGGTGTTCGACTTTATGGAGATGCTAGCCATTCAACATGCTTTGGAACATGCTCTTGCTGAACATTGACAACATGTTATCATAGATACAGATTCGAGAACTGCCATTGAAACCTTTCAACACGAACACATACGTGATAACATCCATCTGATCACAAATGTCATATCATTAATGCAAACACTGAAACGACAAGCGACGGTACTTATCAACTGGGTGCCAAGTCATGTGGGAATAATAGGAAATAACATTGGAGATGAAGCTATAAAGTTGAAACTAAGAGAAGAAATGTAGACCTTTATAAACTACAGAGTCTTTCGCAGATTAAGAAAATAATAGGATACAGAGCAATGCAAAAGATGTACAGTGACTACAATACAGCAGTTGCAACATCAGGATTGGGGGTGGTACAAGAATTCAACAAACTACGAACCACTTTTTGATGAAACGGAGCAGTAGAACAACAGAAGTACACTTACATCGCATCAGGCTTGGATACCTATGTGCATGGGAAATAGGCTTACAGGTTCCTGAACATGAGAGGTAATGTCAGCAATGAGAAGAAATGCCGGACAGACCACTGGAACATTATTTACACAGTGCACAGTTACAAACCCATTAAGATTTCAACTCGGATTCAACAGAGCAGAAGCAGCTAAACACATCCCAGACACATGGAGAGCTAAGCTGCTGGATGTGGCAACAAGAAACTTTCTAAGTCAACACGTCAAGAGACCGACAAGAATGAGAGGAGGGGATGAACCAGCCTTGCTTGATCTGATATTTACCTTAATGAGTCGGATATAAGGGAAGTTAAGTTGGAAGCCACATTGGGAATGAGTGATCATAGTGTATTGAGCTTTGAGTACCTGGTTGAGCTAGGAATTATCACCCCCAAAAAAGAACTGGGAACCAAAGGGCTGGCGTATCGAAAGGGAAACTATGAGGAGATGAATAAATTCCTATGGGATATACTTTGGGACACAGAACTCGGAACCAAGTTCGTACAAGACATGATGGACTATGTCACCCAAAAATGTCAGGAGGCTGTAAGCAGGTTTGTCCCAGCCCGACAGGAAAAAAACAGAGAAGCAAAGGAAGAATCCGTGGTTTAATAGGGAATGTATGAAAGCAAAGGAGCTGAACAAAGGGCATGGAGAAACTTCCGTAATAACAGAACACCAAAAAGTAGAGAGAGATACCAGAGAACCAGGAACGAGTATGTCAGTGTGAGAAGAGCAGCTGAGAAAAGGTATGAAAATGATATAGCTAATAAAGCCAAGACTGAACCAAAGCTACTACACAGTCACATCAGGAGGAAGACAACAGTGAAGGAACAGGTGATGAAACTTAGGGTGGGAGAGGACAGGTACACAGAGAATGACAAAGAGGTGTGTGAAGAACTCAACAAAAGGTTCCAGGAGGTCTTTACAATAGAACAGGGAGATGTCACGGCGCTAGAAGAGGTGGCAGCAAACCAGGTGACCTTGGATAGGTTCGAAATTACAAGAGATGAGGTCAAAAGCACCTATTGGAGCTGGATGTGAGAAAAGCTGTTGGGCCGGATGGAATCTCGCCATGGGTATTGAAAGAGTGTGCAGGAGCACTTTGCTTACCACTCTCCATAGTGTATAGTAAGTCACTGGAAACAGGGGACCTACCAGAAATATGGAAGACTGCTAATGTAGTACCAATATACAAAAAGGGTGACAGACAAGAGGCACTGAACTACAGGCCAGTGTCCTTAACTTGTATACCATGCAAGGTGATGGAGAAGATTGTGAGAAAAAACCTAGTAACACATTGGAGAGAAGAGACTTCGTGACAACCCATCAACATGGGTTCAGGGAGGGTAAATCTTGCCTTACAGGCTTGATAGAATTCTACGATCAGGTGACAAGATTAAGCAAGAAAGAGAAGGGTGGGCGGACTGCATTTTTTTGGACTGTCGGAAAGCCTTTGACACAGTACCCCGTAAAAGGTTGATGCATAAGCTGGAGAAACAGGCAGGAGTTACTGGTAGGGCGCTCCAGTGGATAAGAGAGTACCTAAGCAATAGGAAGGAGAGAGTTGCAGTGAGGGGTGAGACCTCAGACTGGCGTGAAGTCACCAGTGGAGTCCCACAGGGCTCTGTACTTGGACCTATCCTGTTTCTGTTATACGTAAATGATCTCCCAGAGGGTATAGTCTCATTCCTCTCAATGTTTGCTGACGACGCCAAAATTATGAGAAGGATTAAGACAGAGGAGGACAGCTTGAGGCTTGAAGAAGACATGGACAAGCTGCAGGAATGGTCGAACAAATGGCTGTTAGAGTTTAACCCAAGCAAATGTAATGTAATGAATATAGGGTAGGAAGCAGGAGACCAGATACAAGGTACCATTTGAGAGATGAAATACTTCAAGAGTCAGAGAGAGAGAAAGACCTGAGGGTTAATATCACACCAGATCTGTCCCCTGAAGCTCATATCAAGAGGATAACATCAGCAGCATATGCCAGGTTGGCTAACATAAGAACGACCTTTAGAAACTTCCATAAGGAAACTTTCAGAACATTATATATCACATATATCAGACCAATCCTGGAGTATGCGGCTCCTGCATGGAGTCCATATCTAGTCAAGCATAAGACTAAACTGGAAAAGGTTCAAAGGTTTGCCACCAAACTAGTACCCGAGCTGAGAGGTATGAGCTATGAGGAGAGACTACGGGAATTAAACCTCACTTCGTTGGAAGACAGAAGAGTTAGGGCGGACATGATCACCACATTTAAGATTCTCAGGGGAATCGACAGGGTTGATAAAGACAGGCTGTTTAACACAAGGGGCACACGCACTAGGGGACACAGGTGGAAACTGAGTGCCCAAATGAGCCACAGAGATATTAGAAAGAAATTTTTTAGTGTCAGAGTGGTTGACAAATGGAATGCATTAGGAAGCGATGTGGTGGAGGCTGACTCCATACACAGTTTCAAGTGTAGATATGATAGAGACCAATAGGCTCAGGAACCTGTACACTTGTTGATTGACGGTTGAAAGGCAGGAACAAAGAGCCAGAGCTCAACCCCCGCAAGCACAACTAGGTGAGTACAACTAGGTGAGTACATGGGACAAAATCTTACTGAAGCGGCCATATGAGTCATAAATACTCATACTCCGCCCAAGTAAAACAGAAACAAGCAACACTCAGTTGGCCAGCCAGAGGCTTAGGGTCCGCGCAGGAATATCTCTGCAAAAAAAAATGTGTTTGGGTCTCTGTGATTTTTGTGGCAAGGTTTACACCAATTGATGAAAAGAAGCTATTCAATTCAGTTGCCGTTTCTAAGTATGTTGCAAGTGTTTAACAATCTTTGAAGAGTTTATCCGCTTGTTATATGATTGTTGTTTAGACCCTATGATGTTAGAGATGGCTGTCCATGTACTTTTCATATTTCCTTTTCCTTCTTTAGATCTATTCTCATAAAAGGAAAGTTTAGCTCTTCGTATTATTGAAAGCATTGATGAGTATCTATTCTTCGTTTGTAACTAGACCAATCCTATGTTTTTTTCCTATCGGGTTCAACCACTGCAAATTCCCTCAACCCTATCATCACTCAGCAAAAATCTGCTATCAGAACTATAACAAACTGTCTTCAGATAACACACAGCCCCTCTATTTAAGTCCCTTAACATCCTAAACATAAACGTATTCCACACATTCTCACGTGCTATTTACATGCACAAAACCTTGTTAGTAAATCCTCTCTTGATCTGAAACTTTTCCTTGATAGATGTAATAAAACCAATGAGCACAACACCAGAAATAAATATCTCTTTGATTTTCCCTAGAGCCAGACTAAATCTGTGCAAACACTCCATGCAAATAGAAGTGCCCAGTCTTTGGAACTCACTCCCTGTTGAATTAAAAAACTGTCCAACTTACCCAACCTTTACCCTATTCAAAAGTAAAACCAAAAAGTACCTAATTTCATCCTCATAGTGTACTAACTTGTGCTTCAAATTCACACTGTATCATATACTACCCACTTCCCCAATATTAGTACTTAAGAAATATATCCTTACCAACGTAATCACCGCTGTCAACTTATGTTGTAGTTATTTGTTAATATTTATTTATTTATTTATTTATGTATTTATTTATTTATTTATATGCAAGAAGGTACATTGGGTTTGTGAGGATACATAGCATGGTATTTATATTCTGGTAAAGCCACTAGTACGCGCAGCGTTTTGGGCAGGTCTTTAATCTAACAGATAATTTTAAGTAGGTAAATTCTAGCAGAATTAATACAATGATAACAGATACATTGCAAGAAAAAAATGAAATGAGAGAGATTAGTAGGTATATTAATGCACATTGGTAGCTCTGATTGATTGCATTAACAGCTTGATTGGTAACTTAAACAAAGATTAATAGACACAAACCTTGCCATTATAAATTGCCTTGCCTTGATATAAAAACCTTGCTATAATGTACCCTTTCATCTTACCTGATATGTTAGATTAAGGACTTTCCTAAAATGCTATGCGTGTTAGTGACTTTGCATGAATGTAAAAATACCAATCTTATGTAATCTCATCATCTTATTGTACCTTATTGCAAATAAACACTAATAATTATTATTATTAAAGAGTTAGAGTTTCAGAGTTTCATTTGTATGGATACCATCTCACATAGGTGTTGTCCAGCATGATAAATCCAGGGGTGCAGTGACAATTTTATAGGCGCCAGACCTCTGGAAGACCTGACAAAAGCTTGTCATTTACAATCCTGTTTGTATATATGTCACATGATCAATTATTTCGTATTTGTACTCATTATTTATAAAAATATAATTATCAAACAAATACAGAAAAAAAACATCAATCATGTATTTATCAATTAAAAAAGTTAAGACACTTAGTGCTCACAAAATACAACTAGTGAGATGTTTCACAATAGTTTCCACAAAGGGTTAGGTGTGAGATGTGTTCAGGGGTGTGAAGCAACTCTTGTCCTGGTGTCATCTGAGCTATGGTACCGCAGCCATGATGTGGCACATGGCTCAGGATGCCACTGAACTAGAGGAGGTCCATGTAGTTTAACAAACATAAGAGCTGATACATGATTTATGAGAATTCTTGAGCGTGTTGTTATTATTTTACAAATACAAATACAAATATTTATTCAGGTAAAGTACATACATACAAGGTGAGATACAAAACGTTGATGGATTTAAAGATAGAGCTAGTACATACAATGCCTAAAGTCACAATTACGCTAAGCGTTACGGGCAGGAAAAAACACTAAGACTAAAACTTAATACTAATTGAGATTAAAGTATAGCAAAAATACAATTTGGTCAACAAACAGCATTGTTTAATATAGTAGACATGGGTTGACATTTTGGGAGTGAGGTAGGTTACATGGAGTTAATTAGCTAGTACTTCGATTTTATCTTAAACTGGTTGGGAGAGGTACAGCCTTTAACATGACTGGGATGGTCATTGCACATTCTGGGTCCCTTGATTTGTAATGCATTTCTAGTTTAATTAAGTCGTACTCTTGGAATATCAAATAGGTATTTGTTTCTGGTGTAGTGCTGATGGGATCTGTTACAACCTTCTAGGAAGCTTTTAAGGTCAGGATTGACATTACAGTTCAGCGTTTTTATATATAAAATACACACGAGAGGATGTGCAGTGACTTAATATTTAATATATTCAGATATTTGATTAAGGGTACCGAGTGATGTCTGGGGCCCGTGTTAGATATTGTCCTAATTCCAGCTTTGTGTTGAGTAATTAGAGGATGTAAATGATTTTGGGTAGTAGAACCCCAAGCACAAATACCATAGTTGAGATAAGGACAGATGAGAGAGTAATAGAGCGTCACCAGGGCAGGGCGAGGTACATTATATCTGATCTTAGAAAGAATGCCAACAGTTTTTGAAACTTTTTTTGATATATTTAGAATATGTTCCTGGAAATTCAGCTTGCGGTTAATGAGATCGCCAAGGAATTTGCCATCTACTTTGTTACAAATTTGGGTATTGTTTATCCTGAGATTTATTTGGTTTGAGGATTTATTGCCAAACAAAATATAGAAAGTTTTGTCAATATTCAGGGTGAGTTTGTTGGCAGTAAGTCAGTGATGGACTTTATTTAGCTCAGTATTCACTGTGACATTTAGAGCAAGGGAGTCAGGACTGGATTAAATGAAGGTCGTGTCATCAGCAAATAGAATTGGTCTGAGATGTTGGGAGGCATTTGGAAGGCCATTAATTTAGATGAGAAAGAGGAGAGGGCCAAGTATGCTGCCCTGGGGAACAACAATGTTGATTGGTAGGGTAGGAAAAATTGAATTATTCACAGAAACATACTGGAGTCTGTCAGTAAGGTAAGATTTGAGGTATTGCAGGGAGTGACCTCGGACTCCATAATGCTGTAATTTAAGAAGACGGTTTGGTGGTTGACAGTGTCAAAAGCCTGACGCAGGTCCACAAATAACCCAACAGGGAACTCATTTTTATCAAGAGCTGCATGTATCAAGTTATTCATATTAATAAATGCATCCTTAGTGCTTTTTTTGGGTCTGACGTCATATTGACAAGAGCTAAGTATATTGAGTTTGATTAGATAAGAGTAAAGTTGCTTGTAGATTAGTTTTTCAAAAATTTTTGACAAGTTTGGCAGAATTGATATAGGTCTGAAGTTGTTGACATCAGTGAGATCACCACATTTGTGGACAGGGGTTACTCTCGCTTTTTTTTAGAATATCTGGAAAGGTTTGGAGTTCAACTGACTTGTTGAAGAGCAATGCAATGGCAGGAGCAAAAGATCTGGAGTCTTTTTTGTAAATTAGAGTTGGTATCTCCTCAAGGGCACTAGACTTAGTTTTAAGGGAAAGGATTATGTCAATAACATCAGTGGAATTAGTAAGCATTAGGTACAGACCCTGTGGATAGTTACCTGTAAGATAGTCCTGAATATTAGTACAAGAAGATGGAATATCATTTGAAAGGGATGACCCAATGAAAGAGAAGAACCTATTGAACTCAAAAGCAGCATCAGAGACTGAAAGCAGACCATCATTATTTGACAGGAGTATTGGTTTGTTATTTAAAATCTTCTTTGATCCCAATATTTGTGAAATTGTGCTCCATGTTTTCTTAATGTTGCCCTTTGTGTGGGTATATATATATAGAGTTCATAGTATAGTATTTACTTCATAGTATTTAATTTTGGCTCTTATAATTATTTTAGATAGCAATGATGAGTAATTCTTTGAAATTCTTTGGAGACGATTCCTAACCTATACTTCTTCTCAAGGCCATGTTTGTTATTAATGGATTTACGTATTCCCTTTGTAAGCCAAGGATTGTTTAGTCTTTTAGTTGTGACTTGTTTCGTTAGCATAGGACAGAGCGTGTTATAAAGGCTGAGAGTTTTTTGAAGAAAAGATTGCACTGCTAGGTTGATATCCTCTATGTTCCCTAATTCGGATTCCAGTTGATAGCAGCAGCAGCAGCAGCTATAAAATTGCCTATAGCAGTTTCATTTTGCAGCCTAAAGCTTAACTCCCTTGTCTCTAGAGGTGGTTTGTTAATGTTGGTTAGGAGAAATGTGGGGTAATGATCTGTAGTGCTATCGATGATTATCCCTGAAGTAAGCGGAGAGGTTATGTTAGTCCAGATGTGATCGAGAGCCGTGGCAGTACTTTCAGTGATTCTAGTAGGCGTAGTGATTAAGGGTATGAGGAAGCAGGAGTTCATACAGTTGAGGAAGCTAGCAGCAGGAGGGTTATCAGCCTCGCAGAGGTCAACGTTAAAGTCCCCAGAAATAATTAAGTGGTTTTTGTTCAGTCTGTTCTCTATTATTAGATTTCTAAGGTTAGAGTTAAATTCAGTCACATCAGTGTTAGGAATCCTGTAGACTGCTCCCACAGTCAGGACAGCATCGCTACTTTTGACTTTGAAACAGGCAAATATATACTCTCCACAAGGGTCTCTAGATTTAATTACTTTTAAGCAGGTCAGTTTTTGGTGGTAGTAAAGAGAAGTACCACCACCTCTTTGTATAGGACGACAGTTGTGTATAGCTGAGTAGTTAGGTATGTTGTAGAGATGAGTAGTGCCCTCTTTTAACCACGTTTCAGTAAACACAGGAAAAGAGAATTTGTTGTCAACTGTTTGAATCAGGGCATTAACATCTTCAAAGTGTTTGCTTAAAGATCTCACATTCCAGTTAATTAAGGAAACATTGTGATTACACTCTAAAACATTGTTTACATCATGTGCTGTATAATACCTGCAATTTTGATAATTAAAGTGATGATTATCATAGATACTAGATTAGAGGGTAAGGTCTGTGTCTATAATAGTTTGCATAAGAGGGCTGTTTAACAGAAAAGCCAAAAAAGACAACTATAAAAGAACTAGCTATGAAAAAAAGAATATATAAAACTATACACAAAAATGAGATACGTTGCTTAAAGGTACTTTCAGGTACACTGAAGGTAAAAATTTGCACTAGTGATCAAAATTGCCCAGGCAAAGCCAAGAGCACAATGGAGCAATGGTGGTGAGGCTAGGCAACCTGGGTTACAAAGAAAAAGTGGAATAAACATTCTAAAGTAATATAAACTTAAAGGTAATTTAGGTAATAAAAACTTAATGGGAACTTAGGAAAGTAAAAATGAACTAGAATAATTAATAATAATAGATGACCAATAAAAGTAAAAAAGCAATTATGAAATCTATAAAATGAATAGCTTACTTACTATAATATTATAAGTTCAGGTTCATGTGACTGAGTCCCCTCTCAAACTCAGCAGAACTAATAGGATTAATTTGTAAACAGCTCGGTAGTGGGTGTAAATCTTGGGAGATGCGGCGACCATGATCTTCCACATAGTCTCTAAAGGCATTTAGTGCAGAGTAAGAAGAAAGCTTAAACCTCTTACAGAGAGAGAATATTTCAGCTTCTCCGTAATTACCTCCTCCCTGTCCAGCTCGTTGTCGCTGTGAGGGGGGCTTGGTGGGCGGCTGCCGGAGTGTGATGCCCCTAAAGACAGTCCTCTGTCCTTTTGTAGCCTTGTGCTCCTGCTGCTGTCCTCTCTAATTCAGCTGGACAGCTTTTTCCTTTTCCTTTTGTTTCGTTTTTTCTCCCCCTCTTCTCCTTTCTCGTTGTCATTTCCCACTGACCTTGTGCCTGTTTTTATCATTCTTTCAGCCTCCTTCTTTTGTTTTGACACCCTGGTGTTTGAGGAGGCATACTCTTGCACCGGTAGAACTGTAGTACCCAACGTCTCGAGCGAGGGGACCCTTTTATTGTCATTCCCCCTTTCGTCACTGAACCCGATCTCGACGGACTGACGGTTCATAAGGTGGTGTTTGTTGGGCATATATTCACGACGCACCTCTAGGGGGCCCAGCATGATCGGCGATAGCTTCTTGTTGGGTGTCCTGCCTCTAATTGTAGCTCCATGGTGGGTGTGGGTGCACATTCGTGAATGAAAGTGCTATTTCGCGTCTTTATGTCTGTGAATGTTCCTTTTGTACCCTCTCAGGCTCGTGGGGTTGACGACCAAGCCCCTGAGTAGGACTGTATTGGAAGACCAGGCTCTGTAGCCCCCGCTGCATTGGGCCCCAACCTTGCTCCTCCTTTGACCCTCCTGACTGCTCTCATCGGCTCCCGTCCCTCCTCTGTGGTTGGGTTGAGCCACAAGCCCTCAGTGGTGACCATGCACCATGTCCCCTGGCATGGCTCGGTCTCTCGTTGTGACTACTGCGCCTTTTAACCCCTCTCTCTCTCTCTCTCTCTCTCTGGGGGTTCTCAGCGCCATCTGCGCCACAGCCGCACTCGCTCGATTCCTTCCCGTACAGGTGCGTACCAAGCCTTGTTTCGTCCCACTTCGTGGGCCAAATACTTTAATCTCCTCCCACTTGATTCTATGCCTCCTGACGATTTCTCTCTCCATAGGCACCTTGTTGATTCTGTGGATGCCTCTGTTACCTTCAACCCCACCCGCTCCTGCACAGGATGCAGCCTCCTGCTTTCCACCTGTGTCCCCTTGTTCGTATACCACCAGTGTTGAATAGTTTATCCTTGTCTACCCTGTCAATACCCCCGAGGATTTTGTAGGTAGTGATCATGTCTCCCCTTACTCTTCTGTCTTCCAGTGTCGTAAGGTGCATCTCTCGCAGCCATTCCTCGTAACTTATGCCTCATAGCTCTGGGAATAGTCTAGTGGCATACCTCTGATTTTTTTCCAGCTTCGTCTTGTGCTTGACAAGGTACAGGGTCCATGCTGCGGCCGCATACTCCAGGATTGGTCTTACAAATATGTGGTGTACAAGATTCTGAATGATTCCTTACACAGGTTCCTGAAGGCTGTTCTGATCTTAGCCAGCCTCGCATATGCCGCAGACGTAATTCTTTTTATGTGGGCTTCTGGAGACAGGTTTGGTGTGATATCAACCCCTAGATCTTTCTCTCTGTCCGTTTCATGAAGTATTTCATCTCCCATACCGTATCCTGTGTCTGGCCTTCTGTTTCCGCCGCCTAGTTTCATTACTTTGCATTTACTCGGGTTGAACTTCAGCAGCCATTTGTTGGACCATTCACTCAGTCTGTCCACGTCATCTTGTAGGCTCCTACCATCCTCCTCTGTTTCAATCCTCCTCATAATTTTTAGTCATCAGCAAACATTGAGAGAAACGAGTCTATACCCTCCGGGAGATCATTTACATATATCAGAAACAGTATAGGTCCAAGGACTGATCCCTGCGGGACTCCACTTGTTACGTCTCGTCAATTTGAGACCTCACCCCTCACAGTGACTCGTTGTCTTCTGTTGCTTAGGTACTCCCTTACCCAATAGAGTACCTTCTCTTTCACTCCAGCCTGTATCTCCGGCTTTTTCACTAGCCTCTTGTGTGGTACTATGTCAAAGGCCTTCTGGCAATCCAAAAATATGCAGTCTGCCCGTCCCTCTCTTTCTTGCCTGATTTTTGTTGCCTGGTCGTAGAATTCAATTAACTCTGTGAGGCAGGACCTGCCATCCCTGAACCCATGTTGAAGCTGTGTTACAAAGTTCCTTCGCCCCAGATGTTCCACTAACTTTCTTCGCACAATCTTCTCCATCAGCTTGCATGGTATGCAGGTTAGGGACACTGGCATGTAGTTCAGTGCCGCCTGTCTATCACCTTTCTTATATATCGGGACTACATTAGCTGCATTCCAAATTTCTGGCAGTTCCCCTCTTGTCAGTGATTTGTTATACACTATGGAGAGTGGTAGGCACAGTTCTTTTGCTTCTTCCTTTAGTATCCAAGGGGAGATTCCATCTGGGCCTATAGCCTTTGTCACATCCAACTCTTGTAACAACTTCCTTACTTCCTCACTGGTAATTTCAAACTCTTCCAGTGGTTACTGGTTAACTATTCCCCCCTCTTATCTCTGGAATTTCTTTTTGTTCTAAGGTGAAGACCTCCTGGAATTTCTTATTCACTTCCTCACACATATCCTTGTCGTTTGTAGTGAATCCTTCTGCCCCTATTCTTAATTTCATTACCTGTTCCTTTACTGTTGTTTTTCTCCTGATGTGGCTGTGCAGCAATTTAGGTTGAGTCTTTGCCTTGCTCGCGATGTTATTTTCGTATTGTCTTTCTGCCTCTCTTCTCATCCTGACATATTCATTCCTGGCACAATGGTATCTTTCTCTGCTCTCCAGTGTCCTGTTATTCCTATAGTTTCTCCACGCCCTTTTACTTTGCTGCTTAGCTAGCCTACATCTCTGATTAAACCATGGGTTTCTCATCTTCATTTCGTTGTCTTCTTTTTGGACTGTGACAAACTTGTTTCCTGCTTCCTTGCACTTCTGCGTGACGTAGTCCATCATGTCTTGGGCCGTCTTTCCCCTGAGCTCTGTTTCCCATGTTATATCTGTTAGGAATCTTCTTATCTCCTCATAGTTACCCTTACGGAATGCCAGCCTTTTGTTTTCAGTACCCCTCCTCGAGTTCAGTATCCCTTCTTCAACCAGATACTCAAACACCCGTGTACTGTGGTCGCTCATTCCTACTAAGGCCTCAAAACCGATTTCCCTTATGTCGGTGTCGTTCAGAGTGAAGACTAGGTCGAGTCTAGTTGGTTCATCCTTTCTTCTAATCCTTGTGGATTCCCTGACATGTTGGCTAAGAAAGTTTCTTGTCGCCACCTCCATTAGTTTGGCTCTCCATGTATCCTCTCCTCCATGCAATTCCTAGTTCTCCCAATCTATCCTTTCGTTATTGAAGTCTCCCATGATAAGCAGATGGGATCTATTTCTACAGGCAGCAGAGGCTGCCTTCTCAATTATATTGTTAACTGCCATGTTGTTGTTGTAATTCTCTTGCCTGGGTCTTCTGTCATTTGGTGGAAGGTTATATATATATCACTGCTACTACTACTTTTGGTCCTCCCAATGTTATGGTGCCTGTTATGTAGTCTCTGAATCCCTCGCAGCCCTGGATGACCATCTCCTTGAAGCTCCATTTTTTCTCATTAGTAGGGCCACTCCACCTCATCCCCATCCTGCCCTCTCTTTCCTTATTACAATGTAGTAATAATGTGAGTGTGTGTGTGTGTATTCACTTAGTTGTATTCACTTAGTTGTATTTTACGGGGGTTGAGCTTTGCTCTTTCGGCCCGCCTCTCAACTGTCAAACAACTGTTTACTAACTACACTAACTACTTTTTTTTTCACACCACACACACACACACACCCCAGGAAGCAGCCCGTGACAGCTGACTAACTCCCAGGTACCTATTTACTGCTAGGTAACAGGGGCATTCAGGGTGAAAGAAACTTTGCCCATTTGTTTCTGCCGGGTGCGGGAATCAAACCCGCGCCACAGAACTACGAATCCTGCGCGCTATCCACCAGGCTACCTGGCCCCCTGTGTGTGTGTGTGGTGTGTGGTGTGTGTGTGGTGTGTGGTGTGTGTGTGGTGTGTGTGTTGTGTGTGTGTGTGGTGTGTGTGTGCAGGGGTGTTTGTGTTGTGTATAGGGGAGGGGGAGGGTAGTGTCTTGGGAGAGTCTGAGCATGGGAGTTGGTGGTGGGGATCGGTGTGAGAGGTCACCCGGTTCTGTGTACCATCTTAGTGTCAAAACCTGTACCCAGAGTGAGCCACCCGGAGCTGTATATCTGAGATATTTAGATTAACTTTAAATTAATTATTTTAAGTCACTCTGTACACCTTATTGATGACCTAGAGAGGGGTACCTACCGCAGCCCGGGGATGTCACTCATCAGAGCAAACACGTCTAGGTGAGTTTGAGGAGATGTCCTTATGACGGGGTTGGTCGCCTGTCCTCTCCTCTGCTCTGGTATCAATGTTGTCTCCACGTGCTCCTGGCTGTCTCCACGTGCTCCTGGCTGTCTCCACGTGCTCCTGGCTGTCTCCACGTGCTCCTGGCTGTCTCCATGTGGCTCCTGGCTGTCTCCACGTGCTCCTGGCTGTCTCACGTGCTCCTGGCTGTCTCCACGTGCTCCTGGCTGTCTCCACGTGCTCCTGGCTGTCTCCACGGCGCTCCTGGCTGTCTCCACGTGCTCCTGGCTGCTCACGTGCTCCTGGCTGTCTCCACGTGCTCCTGGCTGTCTCCACGTGCTNGAGGAACATCACTGTATAGAGGACCTGCAGGAGAGGAACATCACTGTATAGAGGAACTACAGTAGAGGAACATCACTGTATAGAGGACCTGCAGTAGAGGAACATCACTGTATAGAGGACCTGCAGTAGAGGAACATCACTGTATAGAGGACCTGCAGGAGAGGAACATCACTGTATAGAGGACCTGCAGTAGAGGAACATCACTGTATAGAGGACCTGCAGGAGAGGAACATCACTGTATAGAGGACCTGCAGGAGAGGAACATCACTGTATAGAGGACCTGCAGTAGAGGAACATCACTGTATAGAGGACCTACAGTAGAGGAACATCACTGTATAGAGGATCGCAAGTGTCTTCCCTTTGTGACAGTAAACAGGGAATGTTGTGGTGCAATGTTGGGCGAGAACAGGTACAGTGAAGACGGAGGGAGCAGTGGCCTGTGAGGGGAGAGGAGAGAGCGAGGGAACTGTGTAAAGTTTAACAGTGGGATGAAAGTTTTAATATTACGCCACGTGGAGGAAATCAAAGGAAAAGGGTAAAGTGGAAAATATTTATGGAAAGTATACATAATTGGGGAGAGTGTGGGTGCGTGGGGAGAGTGTGCTCACCTAGTTGTGCTTGTGGGGGTTGAGCTTTGGCTCTTTGCTCCTACCACTCGACTGTCAATCAACAGGTGTACAGATTCCTGAGCCTATTGGGCTCTATCAAATCTACATTCCAAACTATGTATAAAGTCTGCCTCCACCACATCACTACTTAATGCATTCGATTTGTTAACTACTCTGACACCGAAAAAATGATTTCTAATGTCTCTGTGGCTCATCTGGGCATTATGTTTCCACCTGTGTTCCCTTCTTCGTGTTCCACCCGTGCTAAAAAGTAAGTCTTTGTCCACCCTGTCAATTCCCCTGAGAACTTTGTAGGTGGTTATCCTACACTATCCTACACAGTGTGGGTGGGGAGAGTGTGGGCGGGGAGAGTGTGGGAGGCAGGGTGTGGGTGGGGAGAAAGTGGGAGGCAGGGTGTGGATGGAGAGAGTGCGAGTGAGGAGAGTGTGGGAGGCAGGGTGTGGGTGTGGAGAGTGTGGGTGGGGAGAGTGTGGGAGCCAGGGTGTGGGAGGCAGGGTGTGGGTGGGGAGAGTGTTGGAGGCAGGTTGTGGGTGGGGAGAAGGTGGGAGGCAGGATGTGGATGGAGAGAGTGCGAGTGAGGAGAGAATGGGAGGCAGGGTGTGGGTGGGGAGAGTGTGGGTGGGGAGAGTGTGGGAGGCAGGGTGTGGGTGTGGAGAGTGTGGGTGGGGAGAGTGTGGGAGCCAGGGTGTGGGAGGCAGGTTGTGGGTGGGGAGAGTGTGGGTGGGAAAGAGTGGGTGGTCTGCTTCTCACTAACTGTCCCATAACTCCTCCCTCACCTGCCATTTTCAAATTCTTTTTCATTCCTCCCCATTCTCCACCCAGCAACCAGGAGAGCTGTCGACGACCGGGCCGCGGGGACGCTAAGCCCCGGAAGCACCTCAAGGTAACCTCCCTTCGACCCTCCTGTTCTCACTCCTTCCCATTATATCTCCCTCTCTTCCATTCTATCTCCCTTTCTCTTCCCCTTCAATTCTCACATTCTGCTGTTCCTTCTACCTTTTCCCTGCCTTTGTGTCTCCCAGACGGCAAAACACGCTCGAGTAACGATGAATTACCATTTTAGACATTGATTTAATGTAGATAAAAGCCAAAACATCTGTTAGCTTGATGCCGCCTTATAATAACTGCTCACTTGCAGCGGTGGCTGGCCAGCACTCAATGGACGATCAAACTCACGTTTCAGACTTCATAAGGGGGTGTGGTTGTTTTAATAGGAAACAACCCTATGTAAAGAGGGGCATGGGGGTGTCGACCCAGACAACTGTGGGACACTCGTCATACAATCACAATAAACGGTGTAAATTGTGCATGAGGCTAACCACAGACATTTTCTTTTGCTAATGTAGTCCAACCATTTGGGCTGGACGGTAGAGCGACGGTCTCACTTCATGCAGGTCGACGTTCGATCCCCGATCGCCCAAGTGGTTGGGCACCATTCCTCCCCCTCCCCCCCCCCCGTCCCATCCCTACAGTCCTCTTCCTTGCCCAGTGCTATATATTCGCAATGGCTTGGCGCTTTCTTCTGATAGTTTACGTTCCTTTACTGATATAGACTAGAGGGGATACCCGGCTGTCTCTGGGTCTCTCTGCCCCCTTCCCTTCTCTCATCTCTTTCCCTATCTCCCTATCCTCATTTTCCCCCTTCTCCACCTTTCTCCCCTCTCTCTCTCTCCCAGTCGTCCCTCCTATCCCACTCTCTCTACCGTTGCTCCTCAACATGCCCCATCTCTTCCCGCTCCACCCACTCTCCCAACTTCTCCCTTTCTCACGTCTCCTGTCTTCCCCTCTCCATCTTTTTCCCCCACTCATCAAACATTCACCCCTCTTTTCCCTTCCCCTTCCCTCTCTCCATCTCTAACCCGTTCTTCCTTTTTTATTTGTCCATTTCACTCTCAGAAAATAAAAATAACGATTTTTTTATTAATATATTAGGAACATCTGCATTTGTGCAGCTACCCTAGACTACATGAAGGGGAATACAGTGTCAAAAAGCTAGCTACGTGATGCTAAATAATCCCCATCACACAGGATGGTTAGTTATACAGAGGCATGTGATAAGCAGTCTTCACTGGCAGACTCTGGGTGCATTATGAGGATATCATCATCAACACAAGAGTGAATAAGGCAGCAGTGATACTAAAAGTCCCCATCTCGCAGGATGGTTAGTCATACAGGCCATATATTTAGTAGCCTGCACTAGCAAATTTTGGGTGCAATATAAGGATATCTTCAAGAACATGAAAGTGAATAAAGTAATTGCAACGCTCCAGGTACCTCATGCCAACGGGTCTGAAAGTTCTAATAACTGGGCATTCGGTGATGTAGTGTGGGAGATCATGCTGCAGTTCCTACTCACATAGTTTGCACCTGGAGTCCTCAGGATTGGGAGATCCGTCACCTGTAGCCAGCTGCCACAGGTAACGGTAACCCAGCCTGATCCTGGCACCCACTGTGTCGCACAGTCTGGTGGACGTTTTGTGCTGCCGGTAGATATAGGTTTCAGATCTGAACAAATCATAGCTTTTTTTCACTAGTGCTTTCAGGTCGTTGGGAGTCAGTAATTTCTTTCCTATCATACCCGAGTGTTTGGAAAGCATCGAAACGGCTAAATAAGTCTACGGACAACTCAACCAATATTTAGTTCTTCTAGGGGGAAAGATTGAGTTAGATGCCGATATTTCTTAAAGTGTGGCACTAGGGCCGATCCCGACTAACGACTGACCTCCTATACCCCCATTTGCTTAACGTGTGAAAGTTGCCTGAGGGTATCCTGAAGCATCTGGCCTCCAGCCTCGAACCGCTACACAAACAGATGTTCTATTTTATTGATATACATTACTTGATACTAGTCATGGAGGTATTTTTTTTTTGCAACTAACGCAACTAATCAAACCAATCGTTTAGCTTCAATACGTATGGTAAGTGGAATTAGAATGAAAATGGTTTTGTATTTTTTCGAAGACTTTAAACTGGAGATAGTGATTTCGAGAATCGGGTAACTGGCTGACATTAAGGAACAATTAGTGGCTGCTATTGGAGTTGTATTTGTTCTTTTTCTGCAGTTCAGACCATTTCGTTCATGGCACTTCTTTCATTAGTTCACTTTTTTTTGTTGACAGTAAAATCGTTTTTATAAATTTAATGACAATTCCCTTTTGTTGCAATACCGTGGAATTTTAATCATCAAAACATTCTTAAAATAAAAATGGTATTTGATACATTACATTTGCTTGGGTTAAACTCTAACAGCCATTTGTTCGACCATTCCTGCAGCTTGTCCAGGTCTTCTTGAAGCATCAAGCTTTCCTCCTCTGTCTTAATCCTTCTCATAATTTTGGAGTCGTCAGCAAACATTGAGAGGAATGAGTCTATACCGTCTGGGAGATCATTTACGTATATCAGAAACAGGATAGGTCCAAGCACAGAGCCCTGTGGGACTCCACTGGTGACTTCACGCCATTCTGAGGTCTCACCCCTCACTGTAACTCTCTGCTTCCTATTGCTTAGGTACTCCCTTATCCACTGGAGAACCCTACCAGTTACTCCTGCCTGTTTCTCCAGCTTATGCATCAACTTTTTATGGGGTACTGTGTCAAAGGCTTTCCGACAGTCCAAAAAATGCAGTCCGCCCATCCTTCTCTTTCTTGCTTAATCTTTGTCACCTGATCGTAGAATTCTATGAAGCCTGTAAGGCAAGATTTACCCTTCTTGAACCCATATTGATGGATTGTCACGAAGTAAGTCTCTTCTCTCCAGATGTGTTACTAGGTTTTTTCTCACAATCTTCTCCATCACCTTGCATGGGGTATACAAGTTAAGGACACTGGCCTGTAGTTCAGTGCCTCTTGTCTGTCACCCTTTTTGTATATTGGTACTACATTAGCAGTCTTCCATATTTTGGTAGGTCTCCCGTTTCCAGTGACCTACTATACACTATGGAGAGTGGCAAGCAAAGTGCTCCTGCACACTCTTTCAATACCCATGGTCAGATTCCGTCCGGCCCAACAGCTTTTTCCACATCCAGCTGCAATAGGTGCTTTTTGACCTCATCTCTTGTAGTTTCGTACCTATCCAAGGTCACCTGGTTTGCTGCCACCTCTCCCAATGCCGTGACATCTCCCTGTTCTATTGTAAAGACCTCCTGGAACCTTTTGTTGAGTTCTTCACACACCTCTTTGTCATTCTCTGTGTACCTGTCCTCGCCCACCCTAAGTTTCATCACCTGTTCCTTCACTGTTGTCTTCCTCCTGATGTGACTGTGTAGTAGCTTTGGTTCGGTCTTGGCTTTATTAGCTATATCAGCTATATCCTCTCTCGTCCTGTCTAAGCTCGATTATGGTTGCCCAGCTTACTCGTCTGCTTCTCCTTCCACTCTTTGCCGTCTTGATGCATTGCACCATACTGGGTTGCGCCTCAGTTCTGGTGCGTTTCGTTCGACTCCCGTCCTCAGCTTGTATGTCAACAGTGGCTTCCTATCTCTCCAGGACCGCCGAGATCGCTATTGTCTTCGCTATCTTGATCGGTCCTTGCAACATCCTTCCTCTCGCCTCTGTCGTGCTTTAACTTTTGCCCCTCCTGCGGTTCCTGTTCCCCTGCACCACCTCACTCTTTCTGTCCGGTTATCTCGCTTACAGAATTCTCTTTCCGTTTGTATTTCTAATATTTCTTCTCGTGTTGTTCCTTTTTTGCCCCCGTGGAGAGTCCCCCTTCCGCAGTTTTGTACATCCTTAACCCGCATCACTAAAGCTTTTACCCCTCCTACGGTTCTAAAACGCCTTTTCCTTGAGCACTTTTCTTCTCACTCCCGCTCCGTTTCCGTCTTCACCGATGGGTCTAAGTCTGCGGACGGTGTAGGCTACTGTTGCTTTTCCTGATTGTACTTATGTGTCGCTTACCTCCGGAGACTAGCATCTTCACAGCAAAACTTTATGCTATTCTCCATGCTCTTCGTCTCCTGCTTTCTCATTGTCAATCTTCCTTTGTAGTTGTTATTGACTCTCGTAGTGCTCTCATGGCTCTCGGGTCCTTTATTCCGGTTCTTCCAGTAGTTGTCGAGATCCAGCATTGGCTGTTTCTTCTTCACAGTAAATTTAAGTCGGTTGAGTTTTGTTGGGTTACCAGCCATATTGGTGTCTCTTTGAATGAGCATGCGGATGCTGCCGCCAGGGAAGCTGTCCGCTTTTGTCCCATCTCTCGTAAAGGTATTCCTTATTCTGACTTTTATCCTGTTATTCATTCCTCCATCCTTGCCCGTTGGCAGGGTTGTTGGTCTTGTCTGGTTGGTAACAAGCTGCGTACTCTCAAACGTAGTGTGTCCCACTGGCCTTCCTTCTGCCACCGTAACCAGCGGTGGGAAACTGCTCTAGCAAGGCTGCGGATTGACCATACTCGCTTAACTCATGGTCACTTAATGGAGCGCCGCTTTGCTCCTTATTGTCCAAATTACGTTGTCTCTCTTACAGTTATGCATATCCTTGTTGAATGTCCTGACTTCCAGGATGTGCGTGTGTCTTGCTTTCTGACCGTCCCTCGCGGTCACTTGTCCCTCGATAGAATTCTTGGTGAATCGGATACTTTTGATATCGTTCACCTTATGCGTTTCTATTCTCGTATTGTCGTTCTTGGTGATATTTAGCGCCCTCAGATTATTTCGCACTTTGATGGTGCTACATAGAATTCCCAGTTGGTGCCTCCTTTTGATAATTACCTTACCTCCTCCCAGAACCTGCTCTCCCCAGATCCCACAGGTCCCCCCAGAGGAGAAGGAGAAGAGAGTCAGTTTCGGGGTAATGTACTCGAACATAGATGGGATCACAAGCAAGGCAAGTGAACTAATGAAAAGAGCACAGGAAGAGAACCCAGATGGAATCGGACTCACTGAAACAAAACTCTCAGGAATCATAACGAATGCCGTGTTTCCCAGGAGTGCACAGTAATAAGGACAGAGGGAAGGTAGGGGAGGAGCCGGAGTGGCCCTACTAATGAAAGGAATGGAGTTTCAAGGAGATGGCTATCCCAGGCTGTGAGGGTTTCAGAGACTACATAGCAGGCACCATGACAATGGGAGGACCAAGAATAGTAATCCTAGTGTTGTTGTCATTCTATGTTCCTTGTTATTATATGCTTTACTGTTTTATATGGTTGTATGTATGCTGTTTACTTTGTTTTAACAATAAAAAGAAAAAAACAAAAAAAATAGTTGGCACACATTATGTCTCGTCTGGTGATTAAGCTTGTGAGGCCCGTGTCCCCGTAAAGTCCGAGGATAGGAGTGGAACGCATTGCACCACATATAAGACGCATGTCATTGTTTTGAATGACCTCTAGACTCTGAAGGTTAGTAGGCGCAGCCAACGCATATGCTTGGCAACAATAGTCTAGTTGGCTGCGAATGTAGGTTGTATAGAAACGGAGCAAGATTTTATGGAGTGCTCCCCAGGTGGTGCCAGTGAGGGCTTTAAGTATGGCGAGTCGGGATTGGGTCGTCTGTTTAAGGCGTTGAATGTATGCCTTCCAGTTAAGTGAGGGCGAGTCTAAGTGCATGCCAAGGTATTTATGTTCTCATACGTGTTGGATGGGAGTGTTGTGTATTGTGAGGGTGGGTAGATGAGCAAGTCATTTTTTTAGTGAAAATTTGATAGTAGGTTTTAGTAATACTAACTTAAAGGCCCCATTGCTGTGTCCAATCTATGAGGTGGTCAAGTGCTGTTTGCATTGTTGAGACTGTATTTGGTAGGCATTGTCTGAATAATACAATGTTAAGTCGTCGGCGTACGCCGATAGGTGAAAACGATGGGGTGTTAGGCAAATCTGCTAAGAATGCAACAAAAAGGGTTGGGCTTAGCATGAAGACTTGTGGGACACCCGTTTGTATTGGGATGCCATCGGAAAACTCGCCTTGTATATAGACTTTAGAGGTCCTGTTCGTAAGATAGGACTGTATCCATAAAAGTAATCATCCCTATACGCCTAAACGTGCAAGCTTTGCGAGGAGGCAAGTATGAGGAATGCTATCAAAAGCTCCTTTGAGGTCTAGGTAGAGAGAACAATACAAAATTTACTGCTTCTGAGAGAGGTGTGGATTTCATGTTCAAGGCAGAGTATTTGATCAAGTGTGGAGCATTGCGGTTGAAATCCAGCTTGGAGTGACGGTATAATATTATTATACTCAATGTACCATTGGAGGCGAGTATGTACTAGTCTTTCCATGACTTTACTGAGGCATGATAGTTGGGAAATAGGTCTGTATGACGCATATTGGAATGGGTCTTTTCCTGGTTTAAGGAAAGGGAGAATAATACTGGTCTGCCATTGTGAGGGAATATTTCCGTGAGTCCAGAATAGGTTGTAATAGTTTAGAAGAGTACTATGTGCAGTCGATGGAAGATATTTAATGAGTTCATATGGAATTCCATCCTCTCCAGGTGCCTTGCCAATAGGTAGGCGGGTTAAGGCTAATTGTAGCTCGCTTAAGGTGTACATGTTGTCTATGCCGAGCATGGGTAGCAGTATGGCACGGTCAATTTCTTGTCTGAAGGAGAGTTCTTGGGCATGAAGGAAGGGTGTTGAGAGGGTAACTTTAAGACATTCGGCAAGAACATTTGCACGCTCCTGAGGTGTTTGACAGAGTAAACCGTTAATCATCAGGGGAAACGAAGTGAATGTTGGGCGACCTTTTATGCTGTTGAATGTAGCCCAGACTTTTAAATGTGACGTGGTGGGTGTGAGGCTATCACAAAATTTCGCCCATGATGCTCGCTTTGCTGACAGTATGGTTTTTTGGCTGCTGCTGTGACCCGCTGGAGATTAACCCAGTTCTGTAGGGAGGGTTGATGTCTTTGTTTTTGTATAGCTCGTCGACGTAAAGCGACTGTTCGTGCACATTCCGCGTTCCACCACGGTTTAAGTGGTTTGTTGGACCTATGTCCTGAAATTTTCTTGAGCATTTGGGTGGCTGCAGAATTTATGGCCGAGGTGATTGTGGACAGTCGCGTGTTTGGGTCTACGTCGTCTGTATCTGGGAGACAGACAGTATCAGCCCATTTTTTCTTATCTAGTTTCTTAATATTCCACTTGGGGAGCGTTAGAGGGTGGGTTGGTGGCTGAAAGTTAGTAAATTTTATAATGAAGGGTTTGTGGTCACTACCAATATCTGGTCCAGTATGAAACTGTAGTTCATGTTGAAAGTTCGCCGAGCCAAAGTAGATGTCCAGTGAGGCTTCATAATTGGTTCTGTTGTTAAAGTAGGTTGCAAGGGAGGGCGGCGAAAGAAGAATATATGGTGCAGTGTCTAAGTAGTTATATTGATCGGTGCCTGCAGTATTTTGGGTACCTCTACTCCATGTGGGGTGGTTTGCATTGGGATCACCTGTAACAATGATCGGTTGCCGTAATTGGTTAAGATAGAATTCCAGTTCATTTAAGTTTATTGTGCCTCCAGGGTTGTATATACCCAGAAAGGATATGTGTGTACCATTGTAAGGTATTAGGCATGCTAAAATTTCTAGTTTACCGTTCACAAAATGTGTAAGTGTTACAGGTTTATATGTCATATTACTCCGTGTTAGAAGGAAAATACCACCCCCATACAGTTTGGTCTGTCCAGTCTCTGCATCTGAAAGATTTTAAAATAGGATTTTGTTTGGGAGTGAGCCAGGATTCGGTTATGAAAGCTAAGTCCGGTTTGGATGGGTAAAGGAATTGTTTAAGTTCTGTGAGGGATGTTTTAATGTTTTTTGCGTTCCAAGTCATGAAGGTTAGGGGAGCCATTTAGGATGTATGGATTATGGATGTGTCTGTTTTCCTTTGGTATGCCAATAGTAGTACGTGTTTGATACCTAAATATGGATGGGAGCTGTGTCTTATTCTTGGAATTGACGGTTTGGGTTTGTGGCAAGTTAGCCTGGGGAATGATTTTGGTAAGGCGTGCTAAGGAGTTATTTGCGAGTTTTTCCATCATCTGTTCAAACAATGTGTTTCCAGCAATAGTAGCTTTGTTTGGGCGGATGTCAGTGTCTGTAGCTGTTGATGGGATGTCTTTTGGGTCAGCTTCAGGGGTGGTTTGTGTTACTTGTGTAAAGAATTTAGTTAGAAGTCGGTCCAGCCTCTTTTATAGTGCATTTTCGATGCGTGTGACAAAAGTTTCAACAAGATCATTTTCAATGCGAGTGACAAGAGTTTCAACAAGATCAGAACTCAGTTGTGCATTTTGTGTGAGATAGTTGGACCCTGGGGTTGTGGGAGTGTCGGTGACAGACATATCAGGTACAGGCAAGGGTTGTGTTTGAGTGTGAGGTAGTGTTTGATGATGGGCTGAGTTAGGGTGTTTGAATGCACTACTGTATTGCAGGTTGTTTGTAGGGATAGCCTTAGTTTTTGCTGCTGCTGCTATGTATGAAGGACATTGAATGTAATGTCATGATCGCCACCACAGTTTGAGCAGGTAAGTGTATCTGATGTACAATCTTGCATGTAATGGGAACCAGAGCATTTCCCACATTTAATGTCTTTGGTGCAGCCTTTCCAGGTATGGTTAAAACCTTTACATTTAAAACACTGAGTGGGACGTGGTATATACACCTCTAGTTTATTGTGGAAGCCGTTTAACCAAATTCTCTCTGGGGGAATATAGTCTAGAAAGGTAAGCAGAGCAGTGCCTGTATCACTCAGTTCTCCGTTTGTTCTTCACATAATTTTTTTTTATTACATAGATCGGGATGTCATGCGTCTGAAGTTGTGCCTTCATGTCGTCTACACTGATGTCTACCACATGTCGGATTACATAATTTGGTAATCGGTCCCCTAGTGATTTGTAGCACTTGAGTTTGTGGCCACAGATGTCAGTAATGTCTGAAAGCTCTAGTTCTTCGCCATGTTTATGGTCCACTGCGATCAAGTTTTTTTGTTTATTAGGTCTCATATCGTGCACGTTGATCCCGAATATCTTGGGAATGGCATTTTATAAGAGACTTTGTGCCCTGCTATTTCTGAAACATTCTCCTCTTCGCCATCAAAGGCAATGATGAAAGTTTGCAAATCAGATGAACTTGGCCTACCTTGGTTGAGCGGTGGATGTTGATACTACGGCCGCGTGGTGCCGGCATGGTCTCTGTTTACCTCTGTAAGTTGGCCACCAATCTGTTTGCCTTGCTGTGATGTTTGCTGTCCAGGAAATCTCCATCGAGATCCTCTTCTGAGACCGGGTGACGTTCATGATCTAAATGTGTGGTATGCAACAGTGGTTTCCCAGTGTCCTCAAAGTTATCGTCAGTGTTTGTAGGAGAGACGCTGCGTGAACCTCCACCAGTCGCCATGACGCTCAGATCACGTCGCAGCAGCACTCTTAAGTTAAGACTTAAAAGTTTCATCTACACTACACACACCCTTTATCGCTGGAAATAATTTTCATATGTTCATTACACGCGATACACATCACAAACTATCTACACTTCACACGGCAATCATCGTAACAATCTTCCGTGCTTACGACCTTCACTGTACCGCTCCCGTTGTCAACAACAGGACACACAGCGTCACTACCACTCCCGTTGTTAACAACAGGACACACAGCGTCACTACCACTCCCGCTGTTAACAACAGGACACGTAGCGTCACTACCACTCCCGTTGTTAACAACAGGACACGTAGCGTCACTACCACTCCCGTTGTCAACAACAAGACACACAGCGTCACTACCACTCCCGTTGTCAACAACAGGACACGTAGCGTCACTACCACTCCCGTTGCCAACAACAGGACACACAGCGTCACTATCACTCCCGTTGTCAACAACAGGACACACAGCGTCACTACCACTCTCGTTGTCAACAACAGGACACATAGCGTCACTACCACTCCCGTTGTCAACAACAGGACACGTAGTGTCACTACCAATCCCGTTGTCAACAACAGGACACACAGTGTCACTACCACTCTCGTTGTCAACAACAGGACACGTAGCGTCACTACCACTCCCGTTGTCAACAACAGGACACATAGCGTCACTACCACTCCCGTTGTCAACAACAGGACACATAGCGTCACTACCACTCCCGTTGTCAACAACAGGACACACAGCGTCAATACCACTCTCGTTGTCAACAACAGGACACATAGCGTCACTACCACTCCCGTTGTCAACAACAGGACACGTAGTGTCACTACCAATCCCGTTGTCAACAACAGGACACGTAGCGTCACTACCACTCCCATTGTCAACAACAGGACAGGTAGCGTCACTACCACTCCCGTTGTCAACAACAGGACACGTAGCGTCACTACCACTTCCGTTGTCAACAACAGGACACGCAGCGTCACTACCACTCCCGTTGTCAACAACAGGACACGTAGCGTCACTACCACTTCCGTTGTCAACAACAGGACACGTAGCGTCACTACCACTTCCGTTGTCAACAACAGGACAGGTAGTGTCACTACCACTCCCGTTGTCAACAACAGGACACGTAGCGTCACTACCACTTCCGTTGTCAACAACAGTACACGTAGCGTCACTACCACTCCCATTGTCAACAACAGGACACATACGCGTCACTATTACTCCAGTTGTCAACAACAGAACATGTAGCGTCAATACCACTCCCGTTGTCAACAACAGGACACGTAGCGTCACTACCACTCCCGTTGTCAACAATCCCGAAGTTATATGTCAACTTTTGGTCAATTCTTTATAACAATATTATAATATACAAGTGATATAGGAACACGAATTATAAGGGAGAAAGTACTAAGCGAGGATGACTATATAGCTCTTTATTATATTGTTATAATTACAATACTATAATTTATTATACATAATTTTTTCGTTTTACAGAATAATACACTTTCAGAAAAATACAGAAAATACACTTTATTATACAGAAACACAAGTAAATAATTATCAAAGGCGGCGCCATGCTGGGAAGGCCAAAAGAAAAAGAGGACCTTGGGGCATATTAAGGAGTGTTTCAGAGACGCGACACAGGTCTGTGGAGGTGTTTACAAGATCACTTCACTGTTTCTGTTGCTTATGTCGATGGGCTGTGTGTTCTTTCTGTTCGGAATGGACTTTTTCTGTGGTTACAGGTCTATCGATGCATCCGACGTTCGGCCTAACACCGGATAGAGCTTCATCCCTGGTGAGGATAGGCGTTGCTGCTGCGCTCCAAGACAGCTTTTTCTGCTGTGAAAGTTATATTGGTGTATCGGAGGATATCGTCTCCGATAATGTATTCGTCGTTATACTGCTGGAGGATATATACATCTGTGTGGAATATAAGGCCTTGGAATTTTATCTCTGCATTCCTTATAACGTGTTTTGTTCTTAATGTTTTCCCGTGCAAGTTTTTTATTTTTTTCATTTTACACGTTTCAATTTTAAGGCCCAGTTTTCTGGCACGACGTCTGCTCATAGTTGTTAAGGGCGAACCAGTGTCCAGAACAGCCTTAGATCTCTTGCCGTTGATTTTGGTCTTGAGTCTGATGGTATCGTAGTTTGTGACAAAGTACTTCGTGTTATCCGGCAGCTTGTGCTCGTTCACTGGCCGTATTATTAGTCGAGGATTTTTCATGTCATTAATTATTGAGCAGTTATGTGCAACTAAAATATCCATGCCCAGTATGGCCTCATCTCCGGGTAAATCATCAACATAGATCTCTGCATCCAGGGATAAATTTACTTTCCGGAAATAAGGTTTAGCTTTCAGGACCCCCTTGAAGAACTTTGAGAAGTCCATTTGCTTCCACTCGTTGTCATTTATGTCTATGGACTCCATTTTATTTAACCGCTTAAAATCCTTTCCCATTACGGCCTCCAAGCCATATTTTTTCATTACGGAAACCGTAACGAAGGTGTCGCTTGAGCCGGTATCCACTAAGAATTGTACTCGTTGGCCTTCTAGCCGTACAGATACAAACAAGTTAGTGCCGACCCGGTGAAGAGGGAGGGACACCTTTCTTGGTGCTCGTTTCTTGTGTCCCATTGTTGCGTTTTATACTTAATTGTCGTCAGGAAGCTCTACCTGATGTTTATATCCGTGATACAATTTTTTTAGTTAGGCAGCAATAATGTTCAGTTAGGCTGCAATAGTATTTATTTAGCTATAATTAATATTGTTGTAATTGATATAACTGGCAGTAAAGTCGTGGAGGAGAGTGTACAGGAGGAGCCACTAGGTGGACCTGGGCCGCATAGTAGCGGTGATAATACCAGCTTGGTTACTTTTGGTAATTACTTATTTGGGGTTTCTTTATAACAGAAAGAGCGGACCAGGAGCTGGAGTACAACTTTATGGTGAGGATTAATGGTTATTGTCAACGGGAAGGGAGGGAAACTATGAGGAGAAAGCGCCAAGCCACCACGATTGTACAGTATAGCACTCCCTGTTGTTGCCACCGGGAGTGGCAGTGACGCTACGTGCCCTGTTGTTGACAACGGGAGTGGCAGTGACGCTACGTGTCCTGTTGTTAACAACGGGAGTGGCAGTGACGCTACGTGTCCTGTTGTTGACAACGGGAGTGGCAGTGACGCTATGTGTCCTGTTGTTGCCAACGGGAGTGGCAGTGACGCTACGTGTCCTGTTGTTGACAACGGGAGTGGCAGTGACGCTACGAGTCCTGTTGTTGACAATGGGAGTGGTAGTGACGCTACGTGTCCTGTTGTTGACAACGGGAGTGGCAGTGACGCTAGGTGTCCTGTTGTTGACAACGGGAGTGGTAGTGACGCTACGTGTCCTGTTGTTGACAACGGGAGTGGTAGTAACGCTACGTGTCCTGTTGTTGACAACGGGAGTGGTAGTGACGCTACGTGTCCTGTTGTTGACAACGGGAGTGGTAGTGACGCTACGTGTCCTGTTGTTGACAACGGGAGTGGTAGTGACGCTACGTGTCCTGTTGTTGACAACGGGAGTGGTAGTGACGCTGCGTGTCCTGTTGTTGACAACGGGAGTGGTAGTGACGCTACGTGTCCTGTTGTTGACAACGGGAGTGGTAGTGACGCTACGTGTCCTGTTGTTGACAACGGGAGTGGTAGTGACGCTACGTGTCCTGTTGTTGACAACGGGAGCGGTAGTGACGCTACGTGTCCTGTTGTTGACAACGGGAGTGGTAGTGACGCTACGTGTCCTGTTGTTGACAACGGGAGTGGTAGTGACGCTACGTGTCCTGTTGTTGACAACGGGAGTGGTAGTGACGCTACGTGTCCTGTTGTTGACAACGGGAGTGGTAGTGACGCTACGTGTCCTGTTGTTGACAACGGGAGCGGTAGTGACGCTACGTGTCCTGTTGTTGACAACGGGAGTGGTAGTGACGCTACGTGTCCTGTTGTTGACAACGGGAGTGGTAGTGACGCTACGTGTCCTGTTGTTGACAACGGGAATGGTAGTGACGCTACGTGTCCTGTTGTTGACAACGGGAGTGGTAGTGACGCTACGTGTCCTGTTGTTGACAACGGGAGTGGTAGTGACGCTACGTGTCCTGTTGTTGACAACGGGAGTGGTAGTGACGCTACGTGTCCTGTTGTTGACAACGGGAGTGGTAGTGACGCTACGTGTCCTGTTGTTGACAACGGGAGTGGTAGTGACGCTACGTGTCCTGTTGTTGACAACGGGAGTGGTAGTGACGCTACGTGTCCTGTTGTTGACAACGGGAGTGGCAGTGACGCTACGTGTCCTGTTGTTGACAACGGGAGTGGTAGTGACGCTACGTGTCCTGTTGTTGACAACGGGAGTGGTAGTGACGCTACGTGTCCTGTTGTTGACAACGGGAGTGGTAGTGACGCTACGTGTCCTGTTGTTGACAACGGGAGTGGTAGTGACGCTACGTGTCCTGTTGTTGACAACGGGAGTGGTAGTGACGCTACGTGTCCTGTTGTTGACAACGGGAGTGGTAGTGACGCTACGTGTCCTGTTGTTGACAACGGGAGTGGTAGTGACGCTACGTGTCCTGTTGTTGACAACGGGAGTGGTAGTGACGCTACGTGTCCTGTTGTTGACAACGGGAGTGGTAGTGACGCTACGTGTCCTGTTGTTGACAACGGGAGTGGTAGTGACGCTACGTGTCCTGTTGTTGACAACGGGAGTGGTAGTGACGCTACGTGTCCTGTTGTTGACAACGGGAGTGGTAGTGACGCTACGTGTCCTGTTGTTGACAACGGGAGTGGTAGTGACGCTACGTGTCCTGTTGTTGACAACGGGAGCGGTAGTGACGCTACGTGTCCTGTTGTTGACAACGGGAGTGGTAGTGACGCTACGTGTCCTGTTGTTGACAACGGGAGTGGTAGTGACGCTACGTGTCCTGTTGTTGACAACGGGAGTGGTAGTGACGCTACGTGTCCTGTTGTTGACAACGGGAGTGGTAGTGACGCTACGTGTCCTGTTGTTGACAACGGGAGTGGTAGTGACGCTACGTGTCCTGTTGTTGACAACGGGAGTGGTAGTGACGCTACGTGTCCTGTTGTTGACAACGGGAGTGGTAGTGACGCTACGTGTCCTGTTGTTGACAACGGGAGTGGTAGTGACGCTACGTGTCCTGTTGTTGACAACGGGAGTGGTAGTGACGCTACGTGTCCTGTTGTTGACAACGGGAGTGACAGTGACTCTACGTGTCCTGTTGTTGACAACTGAAGTGGTAGTGACGCTACGTGTCCTGTTGTTGACAACGGGAGCGGTAGTGACGCTATGTGTCCTGTTGTTAACAACGGGAGTTGTAGTGACGCTACGTGTCCTGTTGTTAACAACGGGAGTGGTAGTGACGCTACGTGTCCTGTTGTTGACAACGTGAGCGGTAGTGACGCTACGTGTCCTGTTGTTGGCAACGGGAGTGGCAGTGACGCTACGTGTTCCTGTTGTTGACAACGGGAGTGGTAGTGACGCTACGTGTCCTGTTGTTGACAACGGGAGTGGTAGTGACGATCCGTGTCCTGTTGTTGACAACGGGAGTGGTAGTGACGCTACGTGTCCTGTTGTTGACAACGGGAGTGGTAGTGACGCTACGTGTCCTGTTGTTGACAACGGGAGTGGTAGTGACGCTACGTGTCCTGTTGACAACGGGACTAGTAGTGACGCTACGTATCCTGTTGTTGACAACGGGAGTGGCAGTGACTCTACGTGTCCTGTTGTTGACAACGGAAGTGGTAGTGACGCTACGTGTCCTGTTGTTGACAACGGGAGTGGTAGTGACGCTACGTGTCCTGTTGTTGACAACGGGAGCGGTAGTGACGCTACGTGTCCTGTTGTTGACAACGGGAGTGCCAGTGACCCTACGTGTCCTGTTGTTGACAACCGGAGTGGTAGTGACGCTACGTGTCCTGTTGTTGACAACGGGAGTGGTAGTGACGATCCGTGTCCTGTTGTTGACAACGGGAGTGGTAGTGACTCTACGTGTCCTGTTGTTGACAACGGGAGTGGTAGTGACCTTACGTGTCCTGTTGTTGACAACGGGAGTGGTAGTGACGCTGTGTGTCCTGTTGTTAACAACGGGAGCGGTATTGACGCTGCGTGTCCTGTTGTTGACAACGGGAGCGGTAGTGACGCTACGTGTCCTGTTGTTGACAACGGGAGTGGTAGTGACGCTACGTGTCCTGTTGTTAACAACGGGAGTGGTAGTGACGCTACGTGTCCTGTTGTTGACAACGGGAGTTGTAGTGACACTATGTGCCCTGTTGTTGACAACGGGAGTGGTAGTGACGCTACGTGTCCTGTTGTTGACAACGGGAGTTGTAGTGACGCTACATGTCCTGTTGTTGATAACGGGAGTGGTAGTGACGCTACATGTCCTGTTGTTGACAACGGGAGTGGTAGTGACGCTACGTGTCCTGTTGTTGACAACGGGAGTGGTAGTGACAGATACTTCACAGATGGATCAGTAGACCAACAGGGACAAGAAACTGGAGCTGCAGTTAAAGCAGGAAACTCTGTAAATAGTTGGAGACTCTCAAATGGGTGTTCGACTTTACAAACAGAGATGCTAGCTATTCAAAAGGCTTTGGAACATGCTCTTGCTGAACACCGACAACATGTTATCATACATACAGATTCGAGAACTGCCATTGAAACCTTTCAACAAGAACACATACGTGATAACATCCATCTGATCACAAATGTCATATCATTAATGCAAACACTCAAACGACAAGCGACGGTACTCATCAACTGGGTGCCAAGTCATGTGGGAATAATAGGAAATAACATTGCACATGAAGCTACAAAAGTTGAAACTAAGAGAAGAAATGTAGACCTTTACAAACCACAGAGTCTTTTGCAGATTAAGAAAGTAATAGGATATAGAGCAATGCAAAAGATGTACAGTGACTACAATACAGCAGTTGCAACATAAGGATCTGGGGGTTGGTGCAAGAATTCAACAAACTACGAACCACTTATTTTGATGAAACGGAGCAGTAGAACAACAGAAGTACACTTACATCGCAAGGGCTTGGATACCCATGTGCATGGGAAATAGGCTTACAGGTTCCGGAACATGAGAGGAAATGTCAGCACTGAGGAGAAATGCCCGACAGACTACGGGAACATTATTTAACACAGTGCACAGTTACAAACCCATTAAGATTTCAACTCGGATTCAACAGAGCAGAAGCAGCTAAACACATGGGACAAAATCTTACTGAAGCGACCATATGAGTCATAAATACTCATACTCCGCCCAAGTAAAACAGAAACAAGCAACACTCAGTAGGCCAGCCAGAGGCTTAGGGCCCGCGCAGGAATATCCCTGCAAAAAAAAATGTGTTTGGGTCTCTGGGAATTTTGTGGTAAGATTTACACCAATTGATGAAAAGAAGTTATTCAATTCAGTTGCCGTTTCTAAGTATGTTGCAAGTGTTTAACAATCTTTGAAGAGTTTTATCCGCTTGTTATATGATTGTTGTTTAGACCCTAGGATGTTAGAGATGGCTGTCCATGTACTTTTCATATTTTCTTTTGCTTCTTTAGATCTATTCTCATAAAAGGAAAGTTTAACTCTTCGTATTATTGAAAGCATTGATGAGTATCTATTCTTCGTTTGTAATTAGACCAATCCTATGCTTTTTTTCCTATGTGGTTCAACCACTGCAAATTCCCTCAACCCTATCATCACTCAGCAAAAATCTGCTATCAGAACTATAACAAACTGTCTTCAGATAACATACAGCCCCTCCATTTAAGTCCTTTAACATCCTAAACATACACTTATTTCACACATTCTCACGTGCTATTTACATGCACAAAACCTTGTTAGTAAATCTCCTCTTGATCTGAAACTTTTCCTTGATAGATGTAATAGAACCTATGAGCACAACATCAGAAATAAATATCTCTTTGATTTTCCCTAGAGCCAGACTAAATCTGTGCAAACACTCCATGCAAATAGAAGTGCCCAGTCTTTGGAACTCACTCCCTGTTGAATTAAAAAACTGTCCAACTTACCCAACCTTTACCCTATTCAAAAGTAAAACCAAAAAGTACCTAATTTCATCCTCATAGTGTCCTAACTTGTATTTCAAATTCACACTGTATCTTGTACTACCCACTTCCCCAATATTAGTACTTAAGAAATATATCCTTACCAACGTAATCACCGCTGTCAACTTATGTTGTAGTTATTTGTTAATATATATTTATTTATTTATGTATTTATTTATTTATTTATATGCAAGAAGGTACATTGGGTTTGTGAGGATACATAGCATGGTATTTATATTCTGGTAAAGCCACTAGTACGCGCAGCGTTTTGGGCAGGTCCTTAATCTAACAGATAATTTTAAGTAGGTAAATTCTAGCAGAATTAATAAAATGATAACAGATACATTGCAAGAAAAAAATGAGATGAGAGAGATTAGTAGGTATATTAAAGCACGTTGGTAGCTCTGATTGATTGCATTAACAGCTTGATTGGTAGCTTAAACAAAGATTAATAGGCACAAACCTTGCCATTATAAATTGCCTTGCCTTGATATAAAAACCTTGCAACAATGTACCCTTTCATCTTTCATGATATGTTAGATTAAGGACTTTCCTAAAATGCTATGCGTGTTAGTGACTTTGCATGAATGTAAAAATACCAATCTTATGTAATCTCATCAACTTATTGTACCTTATTGCAAATAAAAAATAATAATAATTATTATTAAAGAGTTAGAGTTTCAGAGTTTCATTTGTATGGATACATTCTCACATAGGTGTTGTCCAACATGATAAATCCAGGGGTGCAGTGCCAATTTTATAGATGCCAGACCTCTTGAAGACCTGACAAAAGCTTGTCATTTACTATCCTGTTTGTATATATGTCACATGATCAATTATTTCGTATTTGTATTCATTATTTATCAAAATATAATTATCAAACAAATACAGAAAAAAACATCAATCATGTATTTATCAATTAAAGAAGTTAAGACACTTTGTGCTCACAAAATACAACTAGTGAGATGTTTCACAATAGTTACCACAAAGGGTCAGGTGTGAGATGTGTTCAGGGGTGTGAAGCAACTCTTGTCCTGGTGTCATCTGATCTATGGTACCGCAGCCATGATGTGGCACATGGCTCAGGATGCCACTGAACTAGAGGAGGTCCATGTAGTTTAACAAACATAAGTGCTGATATATGATTTATGAGAATTCTTGAGCGTGTTGTTATTATTATACAAATAAAAATACAAATATTTATTCAGGTAAAGTACATACATACAAGGTGAGATACAAAACGTTGATGGATATAAAGATAGAGCTAGTACATACAATGTCTAAAGTCACTATTGCGCTAAGCGTTTCGGGCAGGAAAAAACACTAAGACTAAAACTTAATACTAATTGAGATTAAAGTATAGCAAAAATACAATTTGGTCAACAAACAGCATTGTTTAAAATAGTAGACATGGGTTGACATTTTGGGGGGTGAGGTAGGTTACATGGAGTTAATTAGGTAGTATTTAGTTTTTATCTTAAACTGGTTGGGAGAGGTACAGTCTTCAACATGACTGGGATGGTCATTCCACATTCTGGGTCCCTTGATTTGTAATGCATTTCTAGTTTAATTAAGTCGTACTCTTGGAATATCAAATAGGTATTTGTTTCTGGTGTGGTGCTCATGGGATCTGTTACAACCTTCTAGGAAGCTTTTTAGGTCAGGATTGACATTACAGTTCAGCGTTTTATATATATAAAATACACATGAGAGGATGTGCAGTGACTTAATATCTAATATATTCAGAGATTTGAGTAAGGGTACTGAGTGATGTCTGGGGCCAGAGTTAGATATTGTCCTAATAGCAGCTTTGTGTTGAGTAATTATAGGATGTAAATGACTTTGGGTAGTAAAACCCCAAGCACAAATACCATAGTTGAGATAAGGATTGATGAGAGAGTAATAGAGTATCACCAGGGCAGGGCGAGGTACATAATATCTGATCTTAGAAAGAATGCCAACAGTTTTTGAAACTTTTTTTTATATATTTAAAATGTGTTCCTGGAAATTCAGCTTGTGGTCAATGAGAACGCAAAGGAATTTGCCATCTACTTTGTTACAAATTTGGGTATTGTTTATCCTGAGATTTATTTTGTTTGAGGATTTATTGCCAAACAAAATATAGAAAGTTTTGTTAATATTGTCAAGGGGATGGGGGGGGTGGGCCGGGGCTCTGCTAGCACTTGGCTGCTTGGGGCTCAAACGGCAGAATACTCAGCCCCTCCGACTCCCGGGATTCACCGAGTCTCCTTGGTCCCACAGGAGAGGACCAGCAAGGCCCACCTTCCACCACTGAAGGGGTGCCACTGACTCACCCAGGAAGCCCTTCAGTCAAACACGGGGAAACTGCTATCAGCAATTCCGGCCTAGACCCGTGAAGGAGTGAAGGAAGACTCGGGCTTACTTTGTAACAATGACCTCCCTGAGTCTTGCCTGCCAGACAAAAAGGTTGCAGGAACTCCTTTCCTGCCTATCTTCTATATTCTCTTCTTATCAAGGTCGCCAGCTGGGTCATTATATCTGCACCCCAGCAATGCAGTTCAGTGGGTATATTATATATTGTTTGTTGCCAGAGTGTTGCTACTCCCAAGGTCTACTATTGGACTGTCGGCCCAAGGTACTCTCCCCTGAAGGTCCGTGTGGCTTTACCTCTCTCTAGCCACCACGTTATTAGTTACCACCATTCAGGCACTAGTACTGCTCGAATGGCTAAGGATACACTCTTATATCAGTCTGTGCTGTTTGCCACTCCCTAGGCAATAAGAAATTCTATAGGGAACGTAATGTTCCCTAGATGGTACTATGGTAACCCTCGTGTATGCTCAATAGAGAGATTTTGTAATGGAGGCACACTTAAACACAATAATAAAATGTGTGAATTTACTTACACAATTACATAATCACACATATGATTACAAGTGATACAAGAAAATGAAAATAATAATAATAACTCTGGAGACTATCAGCAACTCTTCTCTCACGTTGACCAGACCACACACTAGAAGTTGAAGGGACGACGACGTTTCGGTCCGTCCTGGACCATTCTCAAGTCGCTTGTGTGTTAAGTTCTTCTCTTCTCTCACGTTCTCCAGGCTCCTTCAACTGGGCAGATAGACAGGAGTCACACACTCTCACAGAAGGGCCTCTTCACCACGTCGGCACCTCTTCTTCACTGTCCTGCCGTTCACACACACTGTCCTCTCTGACAGTCCTGGACATAAGCTGCCCTGCAGCCTATTCTACTACTAGAATATTAATGTCCTATTGCCATATATATGAGTGAATATTATGGCCTACCTAGCCTACTCACACAAAGGGGTAATGGGAGGGAAAATGATCTACCTTAACAATCCTGGCTCACGACGCCTGCCCCTCGATGGTGTGAGGTTTCCACGCTTCCTGAGTCGATCCTTGGCGATCCAGGAACGTTCCCACAGGTCCTCAGGTGTCGTGAAGCCTTCGCGTTGTCGCCGTTCCAATCCCTGGGATTCAGCTAGCCCAATCTTGGTTCACCAATGGGCGCTGAGCTAATCACCATATTCACACACACGTTCCTTCCACGAGGCGTTGCTCCTCGTCCTAGGAACGGTGTCGTCCCTCTAACACCCTCAGTGGATGTGACCCGGTCACAGCTAAGTCTGCTGCGCCACACCTCCAGGTCTCAAGTCCAGCGTCGCCGCCGACAATTTTCGAGTTTGGCACTTCTCTGTTCAATGAACTCGGTTCCTTTTCGCTTCCCAGAAGCGCAGGGTCTCCAATATATTAGGTGGGCTGCGATGACTAGCTCTAATCCACTGGGAAAGGCCTGTAGAGCCTCCAATCTTGAGAGCTGACCGAGATGCGTCCTACCGCTTCCACTGCCAGGCCAACTCTGACGTTGGCGCCGCCCGGGGCACTCGGTGATGTCACGGCGGGCTCTAATTGGTCGCCCGTGACCCGAGCCACCCAATCCGCACACGGCTAGCGTCCATTCCAAAACGTCATATCTGCAGTAGGGGATACTCTTTCATTTCTATCGGGGCACCAATTTCCCTTTACTTTCAACTTAATGTAAGTTTCTCCCTGTAGAGAGAGTTGATATGACTCTTAAAGCTGGCAACGAAAGAGATAGGAGAGGGCACCGTAACATACCCCTCCCCTTAAAATAAGAGTCATATCGGTTAGTGAATCCGGGAGAGGGCATCTGCTACCACATTCTCCCTTCCTTTAATGTGCCTGATTTCTAGCCAGTACTCTTGTAACAGTAGGGCCCATCTTGTCAGCTTTGGTTCGTGTTCTTCATCCTGTGCACGAACGTCAAGGGGTTATGATCGGTGAACACTTGCACCGGTCTAGTACCTCCACCCACATAGACGTCGAAATGTTTCAGTGCCAGGATCAGGGCTAGGGCTTCCTTTTCCACTGTACTATAAGCCCTCTGGTACTTTTCGAATTTCTTCGAGTAGAATGCTACTGGACGGTGAACTCCGTCCTTCTCTTGAGCTAACATGGCTCCAATCCCCACGTCACTAGCGTCGACGTACAAGATAAAGTTGACTCGAAGTCGGGCGAAATCAGCACTGGCGCTTCGGTTAATAACTGCTTAGTCTTCTCGAAGGACTCCTGGCATGCTTCCCCCCACCTCCATCTAACGTTCTTAGATAGCAATTCAGTCAGGGTGTGCCACTGTCGAGAAGTTCTTGCAAAATCCTCTGTAGTATCCGATCATCCCTAAATCGTAACAATTCTTTTCTCGTCCTGGGATTCGGATATTCTTTGATTGCCTTCACTTTCTGGTCTACTGGAGTCACTTTCCCTTGACCCACGATGAAACCTAAGTATTCTAATCGGGCCTTCCGAATTCGCTCTTGGCCAGATTAACTGTCAGGTTCGCTTCTTCCAACCGTTGGAATAACTCCGTCAGTCGATTCATGTGTTGTTTCCAGCTATCGGCGTACACCACAATATCGTCTATATACACGGCGCAACCGTCCATCCCTCTTAGCACTTCGTTCATCATCCTCTGAAAACAACTTCCGCTGTTCTTCATACCAAACGGAAGTACCTTATACTGGTACAATCCGTCTGGAGTAGCAAACGCTGAGATCTTTCTCGCACTCGGAGACAAAGGGATTTGATAGTATCCTTTCAGCAGATCGACCTTGGTGACAAACTTTGCGTTTCCCACTTGGTCGACGCAATCACTTATTCGGGGCATCGGGTGAGAATCCGACACGGTTATGGAATTCACTTTGCGATAGTCGGTGCAAAAACGATAGGATCCATCACTCTTCTTGACCAGCACACAGGGCGAGCTCCACTCACCATTGCTGGGCTCAGCGAGATCATTCGCTAGCAAATATTCCACCTCCTGTCGCATGATCTTCCTCTTTTCAGGACTCACCCGATAAGCGCTCTGCTTGATTGGCTTTCCTCCGCGCACGTCCACTTCGTGCACCACACTCTTGTGCCGTCGGGGCACATCCGTGAAGAGCGACTTGTTCCTTCGTATCAGGGTCACTAGATCTCTCCTTTTCCCTTTATCCAGATGACGCAGCCTCTCTTCTAGATGTACCAAACTCTCTGTGTTTGACAGGCGTGTACCATCGGCGCGGGCCCACTTTCTTAGTAGGTAGAGGTCACTCTACCTCTCCCAGGTAGCAACATCATCACTCTGGCTCCTGCCTCGAACTCCCTTGGGACAGCCTTCTTGTCGTACCAGATCGACATCTTCTCTTGAGCTGTCTTCAGGTGATCAGCAGCCAGCTCCTTCGCCGTTTTCAATCGTTCGTGGAATCTCCGCACATACTCTTCCACTGTTACTAATGTTTTCTCTTCCGTCAACTGCTCCTTCAGCATCAATAACGGGCTTCTTACTTCGTGCCCAAACACTAGCTGGAATGGAGAGAATCCCAGAGACTCAACAATAGCATCTCGGATCGCAAACAGGGCTGGACAGACAGCCTCATCCCATTCCGCTCCCTGTTCTGCACAATACACCCTTAAGATGGTCTTCAGAGTGGAATGGAACCTCTCAATCGCTCCCTGCGATTGAGGTCTATAAGGAGACGATCGTAGTTGGGCTATTCCCCAGCTTGCCATAGCTTGCCTAAACCACTTCGACTGGAAAACGCTTCCACAGTCGGACTGGATCTCCTTGGGAACACCTACCCAAGCAAAGAACCGCTGAAGGTGTCCCATGACGCATCTCGATGTCACCTTCCGCACTGGGATCGCCTCTGGAAATCTCGTCGAAGCACACATGATAGTCAATAAGTAATTATTCCCTTTCTGGTCTTAGGTAGTGGTCCCACGACGTCGATTATTAGGCGTTCAAACGCCTGGCCGAACGCAGGAACTGGAACCAAAGGTGCTTTCGGGATGGCAGGGACGTTCTTCCCCGCTCTCTGGCACGGGAAACACGTCTTGCAAATTCTTCTTACATCCGCGTCCATGCCCGGCCAATAAAAATGTTCCCGAAGCCTGCTTAAAGTCTTGGTCACTCCCAAGTGACCCGCGGGATCCACTGAGTGTGCAAGCTTCAGTACCGCGTTTCTGTACCGCGCCGGCATCACCACCTGACGCCTCACTCTCAGCACATCATCACCCGCTTCTTCCCTAACCGGTCTCCACTGCCTCATTAACACTCCCTTCTCCACGAAGAAGTGAGTTGGTGACTCGGGTCCGGCGAGACCTCCTTCAGCCTCCCGTACCAACTCAGGAAACTCTTCCTTTGCAGCTCACCTAGACGGGTGCGGTCAATGCCTAGAGGACTGGTGAGAGTAACTTGGACACTCCTATCCGACCCTTCCTCACCTGTCGCTTGTCCTCTGGCCTCCTCTCGGAACAAATGATCGAGCCCCAGGTCACCCGGCATGTTCTCTTCGGCGTGACTGGATCCGCTCACATCATCTTCCCTCACGTCTCGTCCCAACGTCACCGCGCATACCGGAAATGCCACTTTCGCAATTTCCGATTCGCCACTGCTGGCGCCCGTCCTGCTGCTCTGTCGATAGGGTTCTATACACTCCTCACTTTTAATCAAATTCGGGAGAACACATCCCCCACAGGAGTCATTCCCTAGGATCACCTGAGCTTCCATCCTGGGCAGTAGAGCACAGACCCCTACTACGAGAGTCTGACAACCATAGTCTGAATTAAGAGTCACCTTATGAAGGGGCATCCTCACTTGTCCCCCCAACGTCCTTATCAGGGCTTCCCCTGTACTGGAACGTCTGTAGTCCTCGGGGAAGAGGGATTCACTAACAAGGGTGAAGTCGGATCCAGTGTCCCTCAGCATCCTTGCTGGCACAGGATCAGCTCCTCTTATCTTCACCGTCCCCTCACACACAAAGGGGTGAATCCTCTTCTCCCTTATCACTGGCATATCACCTGAATTATCGTTGGCTTCTTCGCTTCCTATCCTCGCGAAAGCCACATTCCCACCGTGCCTTGGCGGCTGCACTCCCTTGCAAGTGTCCTCGTCCCCCACAGTTGTAACACCGACCACCTCTCCTGGCGACCCTCTACTAGTCACCCTGGTAGCACCAACGGTAGAGGTTCCCTGGGTCCTCCTAGGACTCCCCGTCGTCGGTTCCCGGGCAGCGGCAATCGCTCCCGAGCTAGGTCCACTGCTCACAGCTTGGGGCTTCCTTCCCGCGTCCCTTGAGCTCTTGAACGGGTTACTTCATCGGGCACACTACTCTTGGGAGAGTCCCCACCCGTCCTCGCTCCTCCTGAACTCCTAAAGTTCCCTCCCGACCTGGGGTAAGGCGAGTGTCTGGGCGGCCCCTCCCTCCTGAGATGTAGTGCCTCCTCCAGCATGTCGGCTCGGTCCGCTGCAGCCTTTAGGTCCTTAATACCTGCTTCTCTCACCCTTACTCGCAACTCTGGATGGAGCACTGACATAAACTTCTCCATCACTATCAGTCGTTTGATATCATCCGCCGACTCCGCTTCCTCCGCCTTCAACCACCGTAGGAACTTCCGTTCCATATCCCTGGCGGTCTCGGCGTAAGACTTTCCCGACGCTCTTGTACACTCTCTGAACCGCTTCCGGTACATCTCCGGAGTCAGCCGGAATGAGTGGAGCACCGCATTCTTAATTGCGTCGTAATTAGCACACTTCTAGGTCCAGCATGTTGTAGGCTTCCCGGGCCTCACCAGTCAACCTGCCTGGACCAGAGCAGCCCAATCATCTTCTGGCCACTCCTTCAGAGTTGCTATCCGTTCAAAGTGTTCGAAGAACGCCTCAGCTTCTTGTGGTTCGAACGTAGGTAAGTCACGTTCCCTTACCTTGAAGTCATCCCGCCGTGCAGGTAGTGCGGGCAGACCACGCTCAATGCGACGCAATTCGACTTCTTTTTGCCTTTATCTCCTCCAGTCGCAGTTGTCTCTCTCCTTCTCGCTGCAGCCGTGCTTCTCGCTCACGCTCCTCTCGCTGCATTTGCGCTTCTCTTTCCTCTCGCTGCATTTGCGCTTCTCTCTCCTCTCGCTGCATTTCTCTTTCCTCTCGTCTCAGCTGGGCTTCCAGTTGCATCTTCATTATTTCCAGTTGCAGGCTCCTCTTACTACAGCTGGACCTTCCACTGCTCCCATGTTCACTGTGAATTCTCTCCACACTGGTAGGCGCTTGGGGTGGCTCTAGTCGGGACGGTTCACCTTGCGACGGCTCTTCTTGGGGGGCTCTCCTTGAGATGGCTCCTCTCCCGTCGCCTCCTCTCGAGCTGTGAGCTGTGCCATGATCTCTATCCTTCGCTCCGCAACCTTAGTCGTCCTCAACCTGATCCCAAAGTGGTTTGCCACTTGTTGGAGCTGGGCCTTGGTACACTCTTCCAAAATTCTCTCGTCCCTTGTGTCAATAAATTTCTTTACTTTATCCTCCCATCTCTATATCGTCGAGCATACACGACAGCACAGAAGTTAGTAGGTACTAATTTCACCGTTTCAGTCCCTTAGCTGGTTGGGTAACAGTACCTGAATTCACTGGCCACACTGTATTTGTACCCTGGCAACACTGTCTTGAAATTTGGGCAACACTGTAGCTTGATCAACACACCTTGGCAACACTGTAGCTTGATCCACTCTTCCTGGCGAAGTCTCCAGTTCTTGGCTACTGTGGTTCGAATCCTGGCAAGGTCGCCAGTTCTTGTCAGGGGGGGTGGGCCGGGGCTCTGCTAGCACTCGGCTGCTAGGGGCTCAAAAGGCCGAATACTCAGCCCCTCCGACTCCCGGGATTCACCGGGGTCTCCTTGGTCCCACAGGAGAGGACCAGCAATGCCCACCTCCGCAGGTCTTTGCTTCCACCACTGAAGGGGTGCCACTGACTCACCCTGGAAGCCCTTCAGTTCAACACGGGGAAACTGCTATCAGCAATTCCGGCCTAGACCCGTGGAGGAGTGAAGGAAGACTCGGGCTTACCTTATAACAATAACCTCCCTGAGTCTTGCCTGCCAGACAAAAAGGTTGCAGGAACTCCTTTCCCGCCTGTCTTCTATATCTTCTTCTCAACAAGGTCGCCAGCTGGGTTATTATATCTGCACCCCAGCAATGCAGTTCAGGGGTATAGTATCATATTGTTTGTTGCCAGAGTGTGCTACTCCCAAGATCTACTATTGGACTGTCGGCCAGGGTACTCTCCCTTGAAGGTCCGTGTGGCTTTACCTCTCTCTAGCCACCACGTTATTAGTTACCACCATTCAGGCACTAGTACTGCTCGAATGGCTAAGGATAACTTTATATAAGTCTGTGCTGTTTGCCACTCCTAGGCAATAAGAAATTCTATAGGAACGTGATGTTCCCTAGATGGTATATGGTAACCCTCGTGTATGCTCATAGAGAGATTTTGTAATGGAGGCACACTTAAACACAATAATAAAATGTGTGAATTTACTTACACAAAATACATGATCACACATATGATTACAAGTGATACAAGAAAATGAAAATAATAATAATAACTCTGGAGACTGTCAGCAACTCTTCTCTCACGTTCTCCAGGCTCCTTCAACTGGGCAGATAGACAGGAGTCACACACTCTCTCACAGAAGGGCCTCTTCACACGTCGGCTCCTCTTCTTCACTGTCCTGCATCCACACACACTGTCCTCTCTGACAGTCCTGGACATAAGCTGCCTGCAGCCTATTCTACTACTAGAATATAATGTCCTATTCCCATATATATAAGTGAATTGGTGGCCTACTAGCCTACTCTCACAAAGGGGTAATGGGAGGGAAAATGATCTACCTTAACAATCCTGGCTCACGACGCCTGTCCCTCGATGGTGTGAGGGTCCTATGCTTCCTGAGTCGATCCTTGGCGATCCAGGAACGTTCCCACAGGTCCTCAGGTGTCGTGAAGCCTTCGCGTCGTCGCCGTTCCAATCCCTGGGATTCAGCTAGCCAATCTTGGTTCACAAGGGCGCTGAGCTGATCACCATATCCACACACACGTTCCTTCCACGAGGCGTNTTATGATACAGTTTAAGAAAGTCTCGTAAACAAATAACATTACCAAGCTCATACACAGAAGGGCACAATATCCAAGAGGAACCTCAATCTAACGCTGAATCACGTAATCAATGTTAATTTATCGTTGAATTAACGTTGAAAACGTCAATAGAACGTCGAACAGCCTCACGCTTGGATATTGTGACCACTCGGTAGACTTTCTGAGTATGGTCATATCTTCAGTATTAATCATCTTCCTGCAGAGCATTTTGAAAACCCATATTTGGGGGTAATTCAAACTATATTAATTCTTCTTGAATACGTGTCCTTGTTTCATATTTGGACAGTGGAAAATCTGAAATGAAGTGCGTGTTTGTGATCTACGACTGGCGCCCACTAACGACGTGTTTACAGCGTCCACAAACATTCAGTTTCTGGACTCCATAAAATGAACGTGAATGAAGGAAAGAGATGTATGTTACTGTCCAAATACAAGAGTCCCCCCCCCCCCCCTCCCCAGCGCAGCGACTAATGATGACCAGGAAGAAAACGGACTCTCGTGTTGCTTCTGCCTCACAATAGCCTGGTGTACCATAACGCCAATTATAGTAGCAGTCTTCCCTTTCTTGAGCTCCGTTGAAAGTTGCACCAGGTAAAGATGATACGATGTACGAAGAGTCTCACAGTTACTCTTCAGTGGAGTTACTCTTTACTGACGCCAAAACCCAGAGGTATTGTGAGTGATAATGCAGCTGTGCTCGAAATTATCATATGAAGAAGCACCCGTCTGAATTATTATGAGACTTGGCTCGAGCACCTCAAAACCAACTTCTAATGTCAATTTAATAGTAAAACCGAGAGAGCCAATAGAGAGCCCAGCCTCCTAAAATGATAGTACGTATCACAACTATTTTATCAAGTATACAAAATATTAGACTGTTGAAGCCAAATATTATATGTTTTGTATTACTGAATTAGTCCAAATGTAAACTAAGAAATTGCTATGTTTAATAACGAGCAAAGCTTTACCTAACCTATCCAACACTACTACGCTCAATATACTGCATCTTAGGCCTGATACAGTACATAAATATGCTATACAAGGCAGATAAATTATTTAATTTGACTTTTGGCATATTTTTTTTGTGCCCTCTTCAAAATATTTTTATTTTTTATTTTGATGTTACATGCAAGCATGCTTATAAATACAATAAAACAAACCGAAAACCACAGACAGAACAAAGAAAGCATACACGTGCAAAAAACATAAAGGACATAAGTACATAAACACAAGAAAAAAAAAAAACGCCGTCCGGAAGGGCCGACCACAAAACAACAAAAATTAACAAAACAATGTCAACAATAAGTACAAAAACAAATTTCAAATAAAGAAGACACAGCGGAATACAACACAGAAGTGACACTTAAACAGTAAAAAACAGAACAAGGCTACCAGCACCGTAAACACACACGGAGAGGCACCAACACGAACAAAAACAATAATAAGAACCATAACAATAATAAGAACCATAACAATAATAGCAATAATTATAAGACATGAAATAAAATAACAACAAAACATACATGCCAAAAGCCTGAAGGGCACTCAGCACTCCATAAACAAGCGCACAAACAACATCATGAAACCAAAAAAAAAACACAAAACATAATAAAGGAACATACCATCCACAACCAGACACACACACACAGGAACGGACACACACGCACACTGCACACACCGCACACAAAGAAACCCACAACCACAAACCGGAGCACGCAGGGACCGGTAAAACAAACCCTCCCCACCCACTCACACACCCGACCCACACCACACAACCATGCACACTAATGGCAATAACCCACAACCCACAATACATAAAGGAAGCATGGGGCAAGCAAAAAACCAAACCCCTCGGGAGAAAGATACTTAACAGGGAAACATCCTGTTAGAGCTCTCCCAAATCAGTTACTCCTTCTCGGTGGGGCGACGACCCCCCCAGCTGCCGCGGACCCGGCACATACTCTGGAATCTCCAGATCAGGCGGATACTGGTACCTCCGAAGGTCAAAGGAGTCGCATAACGAGGCCGGGATCACAAGCCACGCCCACCGACGTAGCAGACGACACCGATGAAGACAAGAAGGCAATGCCTCCTCCGAGACCGCAGGAGACACTGAAGATACGGCCACAGAAGGAAGAGGCGGCGAAACCGCAGTCGAGGAACCGGGGACCGAGGCAAGAGGCACAGAATCTCCAGAGCGAGCAGTCTTTTTCAACAGCAGCACAAGGTCACCCCGCTCACCACGGACCTCAGCAGGGGGCACCACCCCCCACGAAGAACCGGAGCCATCCGAGGCAGGCGATGCACCCGAAGCAGGAACCGCAGCCACTAGATCGGAAGTGGAGGCCGAAAGACCGTCACAGGCATCTTCTGGCAAATGCACCTCCACCGCCACCGTAGTACGCACTGCAGCCGTAGCCACCCGCTGTCGCCTGCAGACTCACAAGCGCCGAATTCGCCAACGTCCGCCCATGCAGACGACGAACGCCGGGAACGCTTAGGCACGGGCCGCACATCCTCAGACCCGGAGGTCGACTCAGACACACGCTCAACACAAGCCGGGCGAACCGAAGCACGCCGCAGTACTGCAGCATCCTCAACCACATGGGGCACCAGGCCACACACATGGGGAAGCCCCGGAACCACCCCAGCACCCAGCACAGCCGGAACAGACGTCGAGGGTGCAGGGACAGGGACAGGGTCAGATGCAGCAGAGGAAGACGGGGAATTCGAGCAGAGTGTCGGCCGAAGAATCCCAGAGACACTAGGCGGAGCAGGATGATCACCAGGCGATGGCACAACCTCCAGAGGAGAAGCCACCACCACAGGGGGCGCATCAGTTACTGTAAGAACGATCGTTTTAGATGGTTGGGCTGCTAATGAACTGGGCCAGGACACAAGACGCTCCTCTATCTTAAAAGTCTCGTCAAACCAGACGTCACCAATTGTTATAAACAATATTAGAGAGAAAATGATCGGCAAGGCCCATCCACCCACGTACCCGAAATGTGTCGAAGTCTAATCAGCATAATCACATAATCAGGTAAGCATTGACATAATTCCAATCAAATCGGCCGATCAGTTGAGGCGCAGGAGTTCACAGTTAGAATTACAGAAGTATATAAATTTTGTTCAATCAGGGTTCGAAAAATATGTTAAATTAATACATTAAAATCAGCTTCTATCACTTAAGCTTCACCTCACCTTTAATACGTCAGGCTGAGGATACAATATGTTTTATGATGACGGAGGCAGCGAGGAGCTCCGGCATCACTGTATAGAGCAGCTCCAGCAGAGAACATCACCGTATAGTATATCATTGATTATCACCGTATCACGTATATCATTGATTATCATCAATGAAATGGAAATGAAAAAATCCAACATGTTACCACAAGAAATGAGGCACAAGTATCTCGAGGAATTTATAAAGAAGCTGGAGATGAACTAGATCAAATCTACACTGACGGGTCATCTAATCCTGTCAATGGAAGGGCTGGTGCAGCATACACGGTAATCAAGGATAATACTTTCGAACGCAGAAATTAAGAAAAAGCGCGTATTGAGAACTATGCCTCTTCAACGCAAGCAGAGCTAACTGCCATTGTTATGGCGCTAAGGTTTCTTGAACGGAACACTAATGGTGCAGTGATTTGCACTGATTCAAAAGCAGCACTGCAAAGCTTAAGTAAAAATCGGGCAGAAAATCTTGCAATAGTCGGTGAAATTAAGAGAGCTGTGAGAGTACTTACCAATCAGGGAAGAGTCATCAAGTTTCTGTGGATCCCCTCCCATGTTGGAATATGTGGGAATGACCGAGCAGATGTGCTGGCTGCTGAAGGTGCTGTAGGAGACCATATTGAATACTTCATACCCAAGACTCTTTTTACAAATCAGAGGTATTGTCAGGCAACATCACCGTGACAAGGTAACTGAGGAAAGGAGGAAAGAAGCACAAACCAGTGAATCTGTACGATGGTACAACATGGTTTCAGCTGGCAGTCCCAAGCATTATGGACGAATAGCAGGAGGACGCGGGAGAGAATCAGTAATAGCGAGAATCCGTCTGGGATATAAATATCCATGGAGATACGGAATGGAAACGACTGTTGATCAGCGAAGTTGCAGAATTTGTGATGAGAGTGACGGACACCGCCTTGAACACTATCTACGTGAATGTGAACACCTGAGAGACATAAGAAATATGTGTAGAATAATGAACCCCACATTGTTTGAGTTAGGAAAACACTATTTGTCAAATATTGATACTGATCTTAAAAGATTCCCCCATTGTTCACCCGCAAGATAACGTAAGCTTTTAAGGGTTGACAGATGTTAATCTTCTTGTTTGAGGAGCTGTTCACTTGAGACAGTTAAGCAAGTCCCAGCTGTGTCTGGATACAAGTGATAGGATGAACAACCCAGCGGGTTTTCTTCCTTTTGGGGAGTGTTGTGCATGCTGCTATGGCGGTGTGTCCACTCACAAGATGAGTGGCGCTGCCCAATAAACTCGCCTCTCGGGGCAAAATTAAGAAAATAAATCACCGTATAGAGCAGCTGCGGTAGAGGAACACCACTGTATAGAGGACCTGCAGAAAAGGTATATCTCTGTATAAAGGAGCTGCAGTAGAGGAATGTGACGATGTCAACGCCATCTATGCAGCACACCCAAACCTCAATCCTTTGTTACCCGGTGGAAAGCGTGATCGCATGTTCGTATGAGAGACTAAAAAACGTTATTAGCAGAACAGAAACTGTGTAATTTCTGTTCTGCTAATAACGTTTTTTAGTCCTCAGAAGTGATGAGGGTTATATCGTGGTCGTCAGGGATTAGTTCACCCAGGGCAGTCCTGAACACAGGTCGTGTTTCTGTGGGAACAAGTGGCCGAGTCGGTGTAGACAGTGATGGGTCTGTGATACTTAGTGAACTATTGGTGATTGGACCGACGTATCCCGGGATGGCCAAGTTGAGTTACGAGATGGAAGTACTGTCTGTCTGTTAAGGCTTGGGGTAAGGTTGTGTGGAAGTTTGCCAGTGTGTTGCTGGACACCCCTGCCAGTGTGTTGTTGGAGACCCCTGTCAGTGTGTTTGTTGGAGACTTCTGCCATTGTGTTGCTGGAGACCCCTGCCAGTGTGTTGTTGGAGACTTCTGCCAGTGTGTTGCTGGAGACTTCTGCCCGTGTGTTGCTGGACACCCCTGCCAGTGTGTTGCTGGGCACCCCTGCCAGTGTGTTGCTGGAGACCCCTGCCAGTGTGTTGCTGGAGACCCCTGCCAGTGTGTTGCTGGAGACTTCTGCCAGTGTGTTGCTGGAGACCCCTGCCAGTATATTGCTGGAGACTTTTGCCAGTGTGTTGCTGGAGAACCCTGCCAGTGTGTTGGCTGGAGACCCCTGCCAGTGTGTTGCTGGAGACTTCTGCCAGTGTGTTGCAGGAGACCCTTGCCAGTGTGTTGCTGGCGACCCCTGCCAGTGTGTTGCTGGAGACTTCTGCCAGTGTGTTGCTGGTGACTTCTGCCAGTGTGTTGCTGGAGACTTCTGCCAGTGTGTTGCTGGAGACCCCTGCCAGTATATTGCTGGAGACTTCTTCTGCCAGTGTGTTGCTGGAGACTTCTTCTGCCAGTGTGTTGCTGGAGACTTCTTCTGCCAGTGTGTTGCTGGAGACTTCTTCTGCCAGTGTGTTGCTGGAGACTTCTGCCAGTGTGTTGCTGGAGACTTCTGCCAGTGTGCTGCTGGAGACTTCTGCCAGTGTGTTGCTGGAGACCCCTGCCAGTGTGTTGCTGGAGACTTCTGCCATTGTGTTGCTGGAGACTTCTGCCAGTGTGTTGCTGGAGACTTCTGCCAGTGTGTTGCTGGAGACTTCTGCCAGTGTGTTGCTGGAGACTTCTGCCAGTGTGTTGCTGGAGACCCCTGCCAATGTGTTGCTGGAGACTTCTGCCAGTGTGTTGCTGGAGACTTCTGCCAGTGTGCTGCTGGAGACTTCTGCCAGAGTGTTGCTGGAGACTTCTGCCAGAGTGTTGCTGGACACCCCTGCCAGTGTGTTGCTGGAGACTTCTGCCAGTGTGTTGCTGGAGACTTCTGCCAGTGTGTTGCTGGAGACCCCTGCCAGTGTGTTGCTGGAGATTTCTGCAGTGTGTGCTGGAGACTTCTGCCAGTGTGTTGCTTTACACCCCTACCAGTGTGTTGCTGGATACCCCTGCGAGTGTGTTGCTGGAGAGTAGAAGTGTTGTTGTGGCACCGTGACGATACTGTGTCGGACTGGCCCATGATTTACCAAGAAAAGTGAACTCGCCGGCGTGATCACCATAGAAGATAGACTCAGGGAGAGCACCTTGAGTGGTATAAGACAGAAGTACTCTTGCAAGACAAGAAGATTGCAGAATTTATGTATAGTGAGTTGTGCGAAAGTGACATCAGCAGTGTTACGTCACGTCACCGTGTGTAAATATAGTGAAGAAGTACACTTGGTGATGGTTTTGTTTAGTGGTGTTGACTCCCGTTTTAATTAGATGATGATTACTGTCAGTCTTAATAACTTACCCAGTGGGATCGAGTAATTAGAGGCACTTAAAGCTCCGTATTCAGTTTGTTAATAAAGAACCCGGTTACTGGCTAAGTGCGGCTGTAACAAGGAACGTCACTGTATAGAGGACCTACAGTAGAGGAACATCACTGTTAGAGGACCTACAGTAAGAGGAACATCACTGTATAGAGGACTGCCTAGAGCATCACTGTATAGTCCTGCAGTAGAGGAACATCACTGTATGAGGACCTGCAGTAAGGAACATTACTGTATCGAGGACCTGCAGGAGAGGAACATCACTGTATATAGGACCTGCAGTAGAGGAACATCACTGTATAAGGACCTGCAGTAGAGGAACATCACTGTGATAGAGGACCTGCAGGAGAGGAACATCACTGTATAGAGGACCTGCAGTAGAGGAACATCAACTGTATAGAGGACCTACAGGAGAGGAACATCACTGTATAGAGGACCTGCAGGAGAGGAACATCACTGTATAGAGGACCTGCAGGAGAGGAACATCACTGTATAGAGGACCTGCAGGAGGAACATCACTGTAATAGAGGACTGCAGTAGAGGAACATCTTGTAGAGAGGACCTGCAGGAGAGGAACATCACTGTATAGAGGACCTGCAGGAGAGGAACATCACTGTATAGAGGACCTGCAGGAGAGGAACAATCACTGTATATAGGACCTGCAGTAGAGGAACATCACTGTATAGAGGACCTGCAGTAGAGGAACATCACTGTATAGAGGACCTGCAGAGAGGAATCACTGTATAGAGGACCTGCAGGAGGAGGAACATCACTGTATAGAGGACCTGCAGTAGAGGACACATCACTGTTTAGAGGATCGCAAGTGTCTTCCCTTTGTGACAGTAAACAGGGAATGTTGTGGTGCAATGTTGG